>LNAC01000165.1:605477-743941 GCA_002007465.1 Ailurus styani | reverse complement strand
CCTCCTCCTCCTCTTCCTCCTCCTCCTCTTCCTCCTCCTCCTCCTTCTCTTATTAATTTATAAGCTTTGCTTCTCAAGCTACCAAGAGAGAATGAAGCCAGTTTCTGGTTTAATGGGGTCATTACGTCAACTCCCTAAACTAGGATCTCCTTTTCTCCCATGTCCCCCACAAGCCTTGGTGTCTAGTTTTATCTTTTACCTGGCCTAGGGATATGTACTTTTGTAAGGAAGGAACCTCCATTCCATGCTTTCCCTGTGGACGAGTTATTTGCCCTCATTTTAATGGGGGTCCCACTTTAGCAGTCTATGTGTTACTGGCAGTTCTCCTGAAGAGGACACTGTTTCCCACACAGATTATTGCTTTACCGGACCACTGACTGGGCTCAATGGACACTGAGTATTGCCATGTTCTTCTGCAAGAAAGGCAGACCTGCTGCCCAGTGGGACAGCTCTTTCTGATGCCAAAAGGAGAGCTTGTTTTTCATGATGAAAACATGTGTTGTTCCAGTTGGCAGAGTTAGGATCAGTAGGTGGAAATATAGAGCTCTGGACCCCATAAGGCTCTTGGAATAAATCTTCACAGAATTAAGCTGGGAAAACTATATGGTGTTACAACACTTATTTCCTTTTTTCGACATTTACTGAGTATCTGTTTTGCCCTGAAGTCTCACAAATTAGAAAAAAAAATGGATCGCAAACAAAACGGTACTTAGATCTATTAAGGGAAAGAGACACGCAAACTATACTGTGGTTAGGATGTGAATAAAATGTTGTGGGAATACAAAAGGGTGATATTCTCCTGAGCTCTGCAGAGGAACGTGAATTCATAGGCTCTCTGCCAGCTCAGGATGGAGCTCAAATCCTTTATGGCCATTGCTAGCTGAGAGAGTCTGGGTAAGTTATTTCGGCACTCCCAATATCCATGGAACAGGAGTACCTGAAAGATTAAATGAGAATGAATGTGAAGAACCTAGCAAAATGGCTGGCGTAGAGTAAGCTGATGAACATGTTGCTTCCCTTCTCTTCGATTCCCTTTCAGGAAAGTCTATGTAGAAATTATTGGGGCAGTTACTCACACATCATTTGTGGTATCTGGATCCCAGATCCAGCCTCTTCAAATGTTTTCTCTATGGTGAACCTTCTAGACACTCCAAGTGGAGGTCCCTATGACCTACTGGGCAATCTGGGGGTATTTTTTGGACTGCAGATCAGAACCAGTTCCATTTTCCTTTTTCTTCTTTTTTTCCCCTTGTTTCTCATTCCCTCTCCTGTGACTTTTCTCTTTCAGACAGGAAGCTCCCATTTCATGATTTCTCATTCTATTTTCTGGACACCGTGAAGAAAGCCCCTGGTGTCTCAGCCCCTGATTCTGGAAATTTCTTCAATATCAGCTTTCCTGTATACACCTTGCTCCTACTATCTAAATACATCACAATCTCATGGATGTGCCCCTTGTACTACCATTGTTCTCCTCTTGAATGACACTGGGTAGATGCTTTACTTTGTATGTATCTTACCGCAAAAGACGAATAACGGGCTTCTTTGTTTTGAAGAACAGTGAAGTCTCCATTGAAATGTAAGGGAATAGAAGGAGGATGTCAACAAATGAAGAAACCACATTCCTCTAGAGTATGAGTCTACAAAGATGGCAGCTTTCAGCTGCTTCTGTCTCCCAAGCTCTGCTGGAGATCCAGGAGTTTGTCAAGCCTCATACATTCTGTCAAAAAGATGAAAGACAATGTCTGCCATGGCATTGAATGTTCGAATTCTGGATTTAATTTTAAATTTAGAGTTTCAGGTACCACCTTTCCCATAATCAAAATGTCCTCTACTTTGTCATCTACTTCATCGATAGATTTTGTGTGAGGTTCCCCAACTTTGATCTAGAAGACATGCTGTGAGCAAAATCAAACCACTGTAATTTTTTGCACCAGTCTATTTCTCTTATTGTGACTCTGACAAAGCATAGAGAAGGAATACACACATTTAATAAATAGAAAATATTTATTATACAGCATTATCAAGATTATCTGACAAAAGGCAGTAATGAGCCAAAGGAAAACACTTTTACAAGAAGCTAAACAACTTGTATGAGCACATACATTAAGGTGAAGAGTTATCTGCCCTTTGGGTACAAGGTATGTACGTGTGCATTTCCAATTTTGAACAATTACGCTATAAGAGCTAATACTGTGTTGTGTTCAAGAAAACTTTTAATCATGATACTATTAGGCATTCAGAGAAATAATGTAATTGGTGTTGAATGTGTTCACTAAATGTCTCGGACTAAAACCTCAGAACAAACTGACATCTTATATTATGTGAATAGTAGAGCAGTTTTCCTGGTCTATTCTTACTTAAAAAAAATCTGAATACACAAGTCCTGTGATATCAAGGACATATGTTACTGGCATTAAGATAAAAAAAAAACATGTTTCACGAATAATAGTAGGCTTTTAGTTGCTAGTTTGCCAATAATGCCAAAAATATGACCAGACCATCTATTAAGCACTGGAACCATCTATGTTCCTCATTTTGCTTCATTACTGTGAAAATATGGAACTGAAATTCCTGTTTCAGTCACGAGGTCTTTCTACCAAAGATATCACAAATAATTTTTTAAAGGAAAGGCAGTCCATTCTTGATATGGAACCAACTAAACTTGGCAGTGGAATATGGGAAGACATAAGAAACATGAGCCTCAAATATTGGAGCTGATGTTAAATTCTGAACAAAAGATGCTCTGGGTATTTAAAAATTCTAAGATGATTTTTGGCTGAGAAATTAAGCTTCCATGTGAAGGAAGCGTATTAAAATATGACTGCACATGAGGCATAAATAGATATTTAAAGGGGTAAGCTTCATTCCACAAATAATAGAATGAATCAAAACAGCAAGAAAAATTGCTTTTATCAGGTGTAAATAGGAGGATAAAAATGAAACTACCAGATTACACGTATGTGGATATTACACACAGCAAATGACAAAATATAAAGAAAAGTGATGACAGTGAAAATAGAGGAATAAAAGTACATGGAAATAACAATTAAAAGAAAGTAAGAAGTGATGAATAATTTGATAAATTATGACCAGACATATATGTTCATATATGTTTCGATCACTGAAAGCTCAAGTCACTGTGGAAAATCTTTTTTGAAAAAATCTCCAGTGACCTGAAATAAGCTCAATACTGTTATTTCAATCTCATGTTTTAATGTGACAATCTCATGTTTTAACGTGTGAAAATTTATAAAATGTACCTCTTTATTGTTACCCACAGCTTTTTATGAATTTTTAACGTGACAAATTTTCAAGCCACTTCATTAATAATGTGTTCCGCATCATAAAATATCTGAAAAATAAGTTCTCTCTTAGATGAGGAAGAACCATCTGAGCAGCCTATGAAAACCACGGGACCACAGCACTCAAACCTTCGAAGAGATTCTGTAAATATTGGTGACAATATATAAAACATTATCAGAACATAAAAGTATCTATACTCTATTGGAAAGACAACCTTCCAGTTGCAGTTCCACTGACGTTACATTGCACGAATTTTATTATCACATGTACACAAGGACGCAGGAACACATTTACGTACTAGTTACAGGGACTTGGATGACAAGGGGAAAGAATAATTTGTCATGGAACCAGGAAGAGTTGCTGTGAGTACACCATTAAGTTCGCAGATGGATTTGTTTCTGTAGTACATAGGAGAAACAATGGCACCAAATACACATACTGCATCTTAGAAGTTCAACTGGTAATAATATTTGCTACAGTAAATGTAAGGTAACAATTTTGCCACATGGTTTGTTCTCTTTCATGGAAGGGCAGAGAAGAGCCCCCTTGGCACAAACACGAGATAATCCACAAATCATCTTCTGCCACTCTCCAAACAATCTCATGTTCTAGCCTTTTCCCCAAAATCACCAATAAGTGAGTGTCAGGTACGAGACTATCTGCGCTGACTGTGTTCACCCTCATGCTCACGTGCTGTCTTGCACCTCATTCCATCCCCCCTTAGCACTCCTGACGAAGCACTTTCTGGTGATGCTTTTGCCTTGATTCCTGGTTTCCTAAGTAGAGAGACATCTCGGAGCAGCAGGGTGTCCATACACTTTTTCCCAAGTGTGACAGGTTGGCTCTGCCTCCCGTGCAATGGGTGAAGAGAGGCCCCTGTCTGGGCCAATTCCCGAGGCTCCCGAACACCAGTAAGGAGAAGGGGTAGAGAAAATTGAGCTGCCGTGCGGCGGGTGGTTCCAGGCCTGGCCCTCCTTCACCCCCCTGCTCCGACGGGCTCCCCTACTTTCACCATGACTGCCGTGATGTCGACTAACGATTCACCTGCCTGGTCCACCCGTGCGGTCTCTTCAAGCTGGCCGAGTGTGCGTGGGCATATGTATCTATGCACGATTGTCCAAAAGAGGAGATTATTTCTGTGGATTGACTTATTTATGTACGTATGTATGTATTTATTTATGTGGTGAAAGTTGTACACGCTACGGGATTGTGCTTTGTCAGAATTCCCTTTCTTCCCAGAGAAGGATCCTCGCCTGCAGAGCCCGGTGCCCTCTGGCCTCCCCTACGGCCGCAGCGTTGTCTCGCTCTCCCGCCGACTTCCCCCTGCGCTCCCATCTCCTCCTGCCCGCTGTCCGCACATCTCCGGAGGAGCTGGTGCCCCCGGGTTTCTCCGGCTTCCCTCTCGCCTTTTCCATGTGGACGCCTGCCTCCTACAGGGTGGAAGAGCTTTGCTTGTAGTCCCTCAGGATGACCGAGGCGTAGGTCACGTTGGGAGGGGTGCAGAGCACCGACTCGGACGCGGGGGAGCCGGGCACCGAGCTGCCCGAGGCCACCGAGTCGCGGAAAGGCGACGGCGGCGTCAGGGCAGGCGACTCCTCGGGGGCGGGTTGGCTGGCCACCTGCAGATCCTCGTCTTCCTCTTCCAGTTCATCTTCCTCCGTGTTTCCTTCCCGCTCATACAGGTACTCTTGGAGGAGCTTGAACCTCTCGCTGTCGTCCTCGTCCTCGTCTTCTGCGGGCGGGGAGGCGGGGTCCTCCCCGAAGGTGCTCAGCTGCAGCGGGAGCATCTGCAGGTGCTGCGGGGGCGCCGGGGGCGGGTACAGCGAGCGCACCCCGTTCCCCGGGCCCCCGGGCACCGCGAGCACCGCGTTGAAATCTGGGATCCCGGTGCTGAAATTGTTGACCACTCCCTGCAGCTGGTCCATCAGGGATTTCTGCGGTTGCGGCGGCTGCGGGAGGGGAGGGGGCAAGCCCTTGGGGATGGCCGGGTCTGCCAGGAAGAGGGGGGTCTCCTCTGTGGTCAGGTGGGGCAGAGGCAGAGGCGGGGTGCTCACCGCGGTTGGCCCGCGGCGGTGCACCACCATCGAAGGGCTGTTGGGAGGGCTGAAGCCAACCGGCTGGGCATCTTCCTCCTCTACGTTGTAAAGGGTCTTGGTGCTGGTATCTGAAAAGGTCAGGCTCTTGCCGGAGCCCTGGTAACTTTTAGTGAGGGGCTTGATGACGGCTGTTTGGTTGCAGGCCGTCTCATTGGTCTTCACGTGCACAGAGAGGCGGTGCCACATGTGCTGTCCCTTGGGCACCTGTCTTCCACCTGGTTCAGACCATGACACAGACTTGCCATTAGAACTATGAATAAAATAGAGATGGATTTATTTGCAGATATATCATGCACACAGGAGAAAATACATATAAATTATATGCAATCTCAGCTCAATGCAATTTGATCCCCCCCCCCATGCCTGGAGTCCATACCCTTAACCTCCCCTTATTACAGGTCAAAGGCCAAAAGCTGCAGTGACCACAGCTTGCCTCTGTAGCTGCAGTCAGTGATTCCATCAACCCCAAACAAGGCGGAACACTTTGACCCTGAGAAAGTCGGAGGGGGCGCAACGCCAGCCGGCTGCAGAGCAGCTATTTTCATTTCCGTCTGAGATTTCACAAAGTGATTACACACTCACATGCACACACATACACCTAAGGTAACCACAACGTTGCCGCTCAGGGCAAGCCCTTGAAAGATTCCAAACTTGATGGAGGAAAATAAGAAATAAAACTATAGATACACATGGACAACAGAACGTAATGATCATAGCTCTTGCCTCCCTTTCTTCTCAAGTTCCTGGAACAAATTAAAACCCACATATTAAGCTATTCTCATTGTCCTGTGAGGTTATAAAATTACATCCCCTCAGTCGCCTTTCTGATAGGCAGGTGTCTCCTGGGACCAGAGCAGCACGGTCAGACACATGGCACCTGCGCGGAAGAGAAAAAAGCAGATGACAGAAAACCCGGACTCGTGTTCCACTTCTGTGCGTGGTAACTTTTGCTTATCTTTTTATGTCAACGCATTATTCCCGACACATACATTGATTCACAGTTCACATAAAGGCCCTGATTCACAGCTGCTAGTCTGGGATTTCCCTGCTGGGGACTTTTAACTAGGTGTATTTGAAAAGAGAGAGAACCAGGAAGCCCAGCAAAATACAGATGCTCAGACCCTGGTTTAGTCCTTCGACCTAGTTTGTGATGCAAATGAGACAAAATTAAGATTCAGAGGAAGCAGAAGTCACGGAGACAAAGGTCCCTGCCTGGCCTTTCCCTCCCAGAGCTTTGGAGAAGGAAAATGTTAGGGTACCAGCAGCCCTCCCGCTTTTTCAACTTTCATTCTTTATGGGACCATCAATAAACCAATCAAATAGGAGGAGGAGGAGGATGAAGAAGAAGAAGGAGGAGGAGGAGGAGGAAGAAAAGAGAGGTACTGTGCATATCACTCAAATTCTATTCTGTTTGTTGTAATAACTCTAGTCTTTTGGACTTTAAGCTTCTTTTTCTGTATAACTTTTAGCAGATGGTGGTGACTTACCATAGCATACTATTAATAACATCAGTGTTAATACTTACATCAGGACATATTTTTTCTTGTGTGTGTGTTCTTTTTTTTTTTTTTTTTGAGTTTGCTTTTTCACTGTATCCATGAAAACAACAGAGAAAGTAGCACAATGTCAACACATTTTTGACAGTAAAAGGACTAGTGATAAAGAACATTTTTTTCTTAGGTGGATGTGTGAAATACACTATTCTGTATCATGGTCTTTGGTTTCGAAAAATATAGGAAGTGATCAATAGTTAATGTAATGGTTTACTTAGTCATTTTGAAAGTACAAGAATGAATACTTCAAAAATTATGCATGTTGCATTTATGACAATAATATTTTGACATTTTATATATTATAATCTTGAAAAGTGAAGTGAGCCAAGTACACACAGAGTCTTGCAGAAATTCTGACACCTATTATAGAAAATTCCAGATATAAAAGTCCTAAAATAGATATAATAGTTAAAATTTTGATCTCATTATTTGGGAAAAGGTAGTTCCTCTATCTTATAATTTATATGCTATATATATATTTATTTGAGAGAGAGTGTGCGTGTGGGCAGGGGGGAGGGGCAGAGGGAAAGGGAGAGACGATCTTGAGCAGACTCCCTGCTGAGCATGGAGCCCAACAGTGGGGTTGGGGGACTTGATCTCACAGCCCTGAGATCACCACCTGAGCTGAAACCAAGACGTGGCTGCCCAACCGACTGAGCCACCCAGGCACCCCATTTATGCTATATTTTTAATTGTCTAAGAAAAATCTCATCTCCAAAATACTATGTGAAAACTAATATTTCTCTGGAATATAGGCTTAATATATTCCCGGAGAATGTAGAAGTACTTGTAAATGCAAAATTACTGGCTTTTCAGCTTCCACATTATTGTTAGAATACCTTTCTTCTGAGTTGAGTCAACTATATAACAGACGGTTGGTGTTCCCAGCATGAACACAGTCATCCAGCCAGCAACCAAGACCACAATCCGCAGTTCCTCCTCTGAGTTTCAAACTCTAGGTGAGCTCACCTCCCACCTCCTTCCTTCTCAATTTCCTCTCATCCCTACTCTACTCGGACTGTCTCTCTCTGTTAATACATTCATCACGACTCTTCCAAAAAGTATAAAACCACTGATTTGCCTCTTGCCTTGTCTCTTTAGATATGCTTTAGTGTACCATCCAACCTCAATGATCTGCATCACCTTTTTAAAAAGATATTTTATTTATTTGAGAGAGAGAGAGAGAGAGAGAGAGAGAGAGAGTATGAGTGGGGAGAGGGGCAGAGGGGGAGGGAGAGAGACAAGCGGACTCCTCTCTCAGCGTGGACTCTACTCTGAGCATGAAGCCCAATGCAGGGCTCAATCCCAGGACCCTGAGGTCATGACCTATGCAGAAATCAAGAGTCAGATGCTTAATGAACTGAGCCACCCAGGAGCCCCTGATTTACATCACTTTCAATTGCAGTGGAATCTTTTCCTTCTTCCAATGCCTGCCTGCCTCTCAATGCTTTTTTTTTTTAAATCATTAAAGGATGCTAAAAGGATGCTTTGTGTCTTTATTTAGCTCTGTGTGTGTGTGTGTGTGTGTGTGCGTGTGTGCGCGCGTGTGTGCGCGCGCGCATATGTGTGTGTATGTGTGGGTATTTACGAAACAAGTCCCTTGAGAGCTAGTCTATGCCTTACTTAACCACCAGGCTTACATACCCCAACAAAAAATTGCTCCAGTCTCCATATATGCTGTCAAAAAGGTATCCTCGTATTCTCAGGACTTATTTCACTCACTCACTCACATGGGCTGTTTTCCTCATTTCCCAGGGCCCTATGTGGGCCTCCATTTAAATCATGTGCTTCCCTATTTTAATGGCATTATTAATCATCTTGCATATAGATAAAATCACATCTTAGTTCTGTTTTAAATTCAATGCCATTTTATTTTTTTTTTAAAGATTTTATTTATTTATTTGACACACAGAGAGAGATTACAAGTAGGCAGAGAGGCAGGCAGAGAGACAGGGAGAGGAGGAAGCAGGCTCCCTGCTGAGCAGAGAGCCCGATGCGGGCCTCGATCCCAGGACCCTGAGATCATGACCTGAGCCGAAAGCAGAGGCTTTAACCCACTGAGCCACCCAGGCGCCCTCAACGCCATTTTAATTCTTGAAATGGGAGATTTTTACCCTAGCTGTCAAAATTAGCAGCTTTCCTTCCCCTCAGAGTCTTGCTCTAGATTTGCTGTAAAGAACTGTTTAATTAGGGAAAGCGTTCTAATGTCCCAGGGCATTTATCAGATTCAGAAAATTAGATTTACCCCTTTTTTTTCTTTCAAGGACAAAACAAATTGCTTCCTAAAAGCCAGAGATAGTGAAGGAAATGTATCATCTCATAGAAACTTCAGCACAGAGTATAAAGTTTAGTCCTTCTGAATCAGGTGTTTCTGACATGTGGTCCATATACAGCTCAAATGGTCCATGAATCTACACATGAGATAAGCTTTGTTTTCAGACTGGATCGATATTATGTCTTGGTAGATTGTACACTGCCATATTGAAATGCATGTAAATGCTATCAAAATAAAGTGTGCTGCTAGATACAAGTGTAGCTAAATTCTGAGAAGCTTTTTTTGTGTTTTGTGTTCAAGTGTCTACTAAAAAAAAATGTATGATTACTATGATCGAATCGGATGAATGTTTAGTAAGCATTTTGGTGTGAAAAGAGATTAGCCTATTTGAAAAGGTTGTGAGTCCACTGCTATGATGTTAAGAAGATAAAAATGTATAAAATATGGGGCAGCCCAAAGGAGTAAATGCATTATCAAGTGCAATATTACTATGAAATAAGTCTTCTATTTAATCTCAGATAACTTTAATACCTTCTGTTTCAGCCACCAACTTCTTCCTTCTATTATTTAATTTTTTCTTGGTTTTCTAGAAACACCACATAATTGTCGCAAAACACCCCATCCTTCCTGCTATCACTTCAGAAGGCAGACACCAGGCTTTAAACAACCTCATATTCGAAGATCAAATGCAGGAACATTTGGCGTGAATACCTCAGGTGGCTAAATATATTTATCGGTACAGAAGTTATTGGAGGAAATGCCTGTTAGGCTGGAGAGGAACCAGGATGTAGAGGGTGATCTATACTGGGAGTGTGCAGAGCCAAGCGGCCTGGGGCTGCCATGCCAGCTATGACAGGCTTGGGATCTTGCTTTGGCTTTTCTCTCATTAGATAAGTCTAACAATCCCCCCAAACAGAAAACCCAATATTTACAGCACTTTAGAGAATGGTTGGAAGTGGGTGGTGTAAACAGATTAGTATATCTTTGGCATTCGGAGTGATCTTGTCTGTTTTATTTGTTTCAATAAGTACTAGTTACATCTGCAGGGTACACTGCTCTCTGCTCCAGAGAGGTCTAAAATGGGAATACCAGTGGGTGGGTGTTTGAGATCAGGAGGGAAGCATCCTGCACAAGCTGCCTGAGGGGGAAGCTTACACAGCACCTGTCTCCCTTATGTCCAATTCCAGTCTTTGCCACGAGGCTTCATAGCTTCACGACAGACAGAAGGATGGCATCCAGAGGGCCCACAGACAAGGCAAGACCTTTGCAGAAGGAGGGGGGACTCCTTGGAACCTAAAGAGGTTAGCATTTGTTTTCTCTGAAAATGAAAGTGGAAACAGGAAATGTCATTGAGTCACAGCATGGAGAGAATGGCTTACCAAGTCCAGAGAGGAAACCAAAGCTACAGGCTCGTGGGCAGTTTTGCTGCCACTGTGCAGCCACAATGGGCACACGCGGCCTTTCAAAAAAGGCTGGTGCTGCCCCAACTGAGACACTCGGAAAGGGATGCCAGACATGTGTTGTCCAAATGCCTCGCCTCTTCCTGCTTCAGGGAGCTGGTACCAGAAGGAAGTCTGAGTAGTGATTCCTGTAGAATCGCAGGCAGAGGAACTATTTGAAGCTATATGAGTCAGACTCTTGTTTTCCCAGGCAACGCCAAGTTAATCTTCAGTACAAAGGATTTCCACTGATGCCAGTTATACTTTGGAAAGACTTTCCAGAAAAATCTGCATATTCAGTATATAATCTCTGGGGGCCTATGTGAACATAATTAAAATTTCTCACCTTTTTGATTCACCACTAGTAAGGTAGAAAATCTCTGAATGTGTTATTGGACACAAATGCTTTTTGACTACACGGGAACTTGGTAGTTTCTGTGGATTTCAGTCTTAAATAGCATTGTGAATTTTATCCCTCTCCTCTGATTCTAACATCATAAGCCACTTGGCTTACCGAAATTTACAGTATCTCAAAGTCTAAATATAAGTCCTCCTTCTAAAATCTTTAGATGAATCACATTCTATATGTTATATGATATAAAGTTATATGATACAGGATACACAACACCACAAAGGAAATCAGCTTGCCTTTAGTAAGCTTTGTGCTCTCTTCAGTGAATCAATTAAGAAAAAGACATCCACAGACAAAATGAGCTCACCAAAGAATGGGAGGCTTCATAAACTTCGTCTGGGCATAGAGTCTACTGTCCTGAGAAAACTGACAAATCTGTTTCAAACTAATGAGTAGAGTTCTGATGGTTACTAATCTTTTTCTAAGTATATTTTAAATGGTCATTTGTTCAACCTAATCATGATTACTGGATGAGGAAAGAAATTCTCATGCCAAAGTTTACTGAAGACATCATGTTGGTACAGGAGTATTTTTTTTTTTTAGCGGAGGTATACCAGCTATAATTATATTCCTCCAGGAAGTCTAGATGAGTCTAGATTCCGTTCCCTTTGAAGGAACTTCAGGTCAAGCATTATCATATCTTCCATGCTCCATGCTACCAGACCTGTAATTTTAATAGCAAGTCATTTGATATTCCTCAGCTCTAATCTGGAGTCCTCATGGTTTGCTCTGGAAACATAGGGCAGTTGCATTGCTCTGCTGGGATTATTCCTCAGAGACAGGATAGATCTAGGCAGACCATAATGGTCCAGTTGGCAGCTTTATCTCCATCACTAGTCCCTCTGCCTTGATTGTTCACAAGAGCTGTGGGAACTGAAGATCACAGACAGAACATATCTTTTTTGTTGTTTTTTTGTTGAGGAACAACCAAGGCTAAAAATAGCCAGTCTCTTCTCAATCTTTTCCTGATCCTTTATAATCTCCTAAAAGAAAGCTTGAATAGATCCTATTCCAAGAATTCTTAACAACCAACCTATTTAGCGTTGTTGATTGTGGCTTTTTTTTTTTTTTTTTGGTCACCTACCAAGAATGTACCCACTTTCAGCCTTTGCTTTTGCTTTTAGGCACTCACCTTTAAGTCATGAAATGTTAGGTGACTCTCCTCTCTTTCTGGCCCTGCTGTCACAGCAAGACAAGCACATCTACTATTCCCATCAATCCCTTTTGACAGGCAGCCAGCAGCTGTCATAATCAGGATCTCCTTGCTGTGCCCTTGATCAGACTCAACCCCTGCTGCAAGAAATGCTCAATGCCTTTTGACTTGAGAAAATTACAGACAGTGCATCCAAGCAAACTAGAGTGGCTTTGATCTCGATGAGCAGGGACCTCCTGACCACCCTGAAATATACTGGCATGGCTACCATATTTTTCCCTCAAAGAATCAGTATGATTTGGGTGAGACCACACTCTTTCTATTTGGGCTTTTTAAGGGAATATCAGAACGCAGACTTCCCAATGCACTCCACTGAGTGGAGAGATGCCATGGCCTCATACGCTGGCCTCGACAGCCAGGTTCAGTAGCAAACACTTGAACAAATTGGGCTCTTCTCATCTGAAGAGCTATTCAAGCCACAGACACCTTATCAGTGGACTCCCTCCTGCTGCAGGAATGTGTACCTTTGACTCTCCCAGGAGTTTGAAGGGCTGTAAAGGAACAGCTGAAAATGACCACAGACTCCATGCACAATGAATTGAACATGGTCTATGTTCTTTTGTTAACTTAAAGAGACACTGTCAAGATCTAAAGGTCAAAAATTGGACCAAACATGCACCATTTTTATCAGATGGTGAAAATCTGATAAAAACACTCAGAATTCTGGGGGAAATAACTCCATTGCCTTTTTGTAAAACTTTATTTTCATGGGACTCACAAAACTTCTGTTTTGTGCTCCCCGGGGTGTGGGAGGCACCCAGCAGAGGCTCGCGGCAGTGCCCACCCCCTCAAACTGATATTATGGAACTCTCTGTAAGTTCAAGTTATGGCTTTTACTTTAATGCAGACGGCATCATTTCAAACATTTGTGCAACAGCAAAAAGGCAAAAAAAAAAAAAAAAGGAAAAGAAAAAAGAAAAAGAAAAGCAAAGAAAGAGCTCTGTTTGCCAAGGAAAAGCTGACAAATTTATGAAGGGGGACAATTCACTTTCAAACTTGTGAGTGGGAGTCACAAACAAAAGTGAATCTCCAGAATCGGAAAAAGTGTTGTGTCTTGCATTGAAACTTAAAAAAGCAAAAAGACTAACCACTTGACAGTGCCCTTTTAAGAACGATGGACGATCAAATTAAGGCAGTCGTGCAAGCCACGGCACGTAAATGGTTCCTCATTCTTGATGGCATGCACCACATCTGTTTCCATGTTAGAAAGTGGAAAAACCCAGGAGAGAGAAAGCAAGGGGCAAACCACCACATTGTCCATGCAGCTTCTCTTACACATTCACTGCAGTGTGGGGGTTTTCAAAGCTGCACATGTGCCGACGGACACTGGCTGGTGGGCGAGAATTCTGGCTGCCTCTTCCTGAAGATTGAAAAGAAAAAGACACCCAGTGAGTGAGTGGTTATACATGGGTACAGAGAGAGTGATCACACCACTCAGGTGGTGCCTGGGCCGGGGCCTCGCTGGCTCCTGAGCCTTTCTCCACGTCATCTCAGCCCCCACGTGTCGCCCTTGCACGGGCTGGCTCTGTCTCACTGCCAGGCTCCTTTCGGAAAGCCCCATCAGTGGAGTGCATTCTTTGTTTTACCTTATGGGACCATCTCTTTCCAAGTGGCAGATGCTTTTTCTGCTGTGTGTCTGTCTGTCCCAAATCAGTTCTTTCCCTCCACTCTGGACATCCCACTTTCCTCCTGGTGGCAGTGCCTCCACCTCCACTCACACCGATGCAGGCTGACTCTTCCTGCCCATCACCCCTCTTAAAGGATGTTAGTGGATTTATGTCTTACATCGTGAATTTTAATTGCATTGTGAATTTTCCTTCATATTATGTGATCGCAAAAGCATTACTGTCACTTCCTATAAAGTCACATTTATCTCTTGGCCCTCACAGGACAGAGTGTATCTGACGGTAGAGAGAGGGGGAGTGGCGAGAGACTGGAGGAATCTGCCACTTGGGGAGGATGTCATCTCATTCCTTGGATAAAGGTCTCCTTATGCAGCACATAGGATGATCTGGAAGGGGGAGGAGAGCATTGACCGGTCATGGCAAAGCTAACAGGGCAGCCATGGCCTTTGTAACAGGGCAGCAGCTGACCTTTTACCATCATTTGTTGGAGTGAGGCTAAGTGGGTTACCCATGAGTTAAGCAGCACCTCAGAAGGCAGTGGGATAAAGCCATCTTATAATCACTCCACATAAGACGGCTGCCAATTACAGAAAAGAATTTCAGGAACAAGATACCAAAGCGGGTGGGCTGTGGGTAGATCGATGAAGTTGGTTGAATTGGGGGGAATCTCAATATGAAGGAACTCTCAGTGATGAAGTCCCCTCTAGGGATCTGTAAAAGCTCACGAATATTCTCTATCAGCATTGGGCACCTACCCCAAGATCCTGGTGACAACTCTCCAGTGTTAATCAGAAGAGGACCACAACAGCTGCAGGCAAGTCAAAAACTCTGGCTATGTTTCCTATCTTTTTTCCCATTAAAGTGGACAGAAGAGGGGAAACAGAAGAGGAAGGAGCCAGAGATATTGCAGGAACAGACCATGCCCCTTCCCATTCCACGTCTTCCAGACTGAGGCCTGGCATGTGCTAGAAAGGAGAGATGTGAATCCGAGGTTTGAAACAAGAATATACTGGAATAGTTTTTCAATTCCTGAATTCAAGGAATCTGATCTGAAAGTAGAGTGTGGGAAAAAAGTCTTCCATAGCACAGTTGAAGGTAAAAGAGAAAAATAAAATTAATCAGCATGTATATTCCCACTAAGTTTGGGTCATTCGATAAACCATTTCAAAGTACATGATCTACCCAAAATAATTTGAAATCCTCACCCAGAGATAAAAACTTGAAACACCTTAGTGTAACTTCGTTACTACTATAGTAATCCATTTATTTTTAAAAATAGACAAAGAGATAATGTTTGCTATTAAACTTGCTAAAGCAATATGTCCCTGACATTCAATATGCCCACCTGAAATCACAAAAATGATGACAATAATGAAAACATCAGTGAGTAGACGACCAGGGATAAAAGTATGATGTTTCACTATACAAATGAAGCTATCAATAAGAAAGAACATTTAACCCACAAAATAATAAAACAACTTCTTTCTCAGGAAGAAAGGCAGAAAATACACTCAAGGCATCTGGCTTTCCCTTGCTAAACTGCCTGTGTCCCTTGAATCTCCTAGTTAATTCTACCTGTAGATAATGTCTACATGTGGCCTGGTCCCATGGTGCTGGGAAGCCAGAAACCCACCCAGGCTGGCTCAGGGCCCTGTGGCCAACATAGATCCACCACATGTTCCTCATCAGAAGGGCCCTGCACTTGGGATTTAGTGGTCTGTAGTCCTCATTTTGAAATCTGTAATCCTTGTATCACTTAATTTGTGTTTTGTAAGTGATGTCTGATGGAGAAACAGAGCATGCACTGCGGCTTGGAGCCTCAGCTTACCCACGGTCCTGCCTCCATGACTTCCCTGGTGCCCACTGAGACCCTCCAAGGCTTCACTATCTCACCCTGCCCAGGGATCATGGCCACTCTCCACCACTGGCAGGGAGCTCTGGGCATGAATGCAGGAAGATCAAATCAGGGTCAAGTGCACATGCTGTGTAGCATCTCCATCAGTGATGGGCCTTCCCCTCCTTGCACTAGCAGGGCCACAGTGCTTTTGACAGGCAACACCACAGGGGTGATTCTCTCACCCATCCTCCACCTTCTAGTCCACCTGCTGTTGTCGTAATACCCTTGGACATCACCAGTCTACCAGGGGCTAGGGTAGGAGGAAGGGGAGAGGGGAGATGCTTGGTTTGATTCCCTGTAGTGTCTGCCCAGTGACTGGATGGGTGGGAGGGGGATCTGGCTGCTTGAAGTTTGCACCTGCTTGGAGTCACAGAGGGGCTGCAACACATGGCAGAGTACGCACTTGTCCCCCAAGTCTCCACCCCCAACCCTGCATGGGAGTGCATCATCAAATGACAAATAAAAAACCACAAAGACAGGTTGAGAGAGAGACCACAGGAGAAAAGGCTTTATATTGTAGTCTCCGTAACATTTCCCTCTGTGTGTTCAACCAAGGGCCTCATGTTTTCTTTTCGCACCAGGGCATGCAAACAATGTAGCTGGTCTTGTCTGCTGAGAGTATGATGATGCTAAAAAACACAGGGAAACATCTTGACAGCTCAGAGACTTGACATGCTGACATTAGCCTGGGTGCACAGAGTGTGTGGCATGCTTGTATGATAGCACTTCCGTCTCCCAGGGCCTGGGGTGGGAGCTCTGTGGCCTCCGGCATGGACTTGGAATTAATGGCTGCAGTTCGTGGACAGTTCTGTGGTTCCTTTAGAGGTGGCAGTCATATTGACAGCCAAACTCCACACAGTAACTCCCAGCAATCCCAAAGCCACCTTAATTCACTATTGATTGAAATAGTTGAAAAAATTATAGCATTTCCCTCATAGTGCCATTTTCTTCAGCCTCTGACTCACGTTGTGTTGAAGTGAAATGTAAATGCCCTATGCCTACAGATCTTATTTTTATGAAAGGGGTGGTTGATTAAAGGTTATAGGCCAAAGCCTTGAAAAATCTGATGCCAGAGTGTCCGTTTTATCACTACATAAAAACTGCGAGGAGCTTGACTTTAGGGTATTTTTAGCAACTGTAAAACCACATATTCAACCAACCACAGATTCGGCAAGCCAGAGTAAAAGCTTGGAGGGAAAATGCAGCATATGGAGACTTGTCAAATATAAGTCCCAAATCTGTGCTTGAATCTTTTGGCAGAAACTGTGGATTTAAAGAAACCCCAGAAATTTAGTCAGAAAGATTCCTCTTCAATTTCTTATGAAAGTGCAGTTTTTTTCTTTTCTTTTGCTCTTTTTTTCTTTCTCTTCTTCTCTTCTATTTTTTCTTTCTTCCTCCCTTTCTTTGCTTTTTTTCCTTACTTCTTTCCTCCTTCTCTTCCCTCCCCTCCCCTCCCTTTCCCTTCCTTTTTTTTCCCTTCCCTTCTCTTCTCTTCCTATAGAGTCATGGCTTGTTAGAGTTTCTCCCATCTATTCTCATTGTCCAAATCTTCATTTGCAGAAGAAACCATCTCTCTTTGGATGTACTTAGTCCCATATGACTTTGTTTTAATGTGTTATTTTCTTTACAGTACTTCATTCATACATCAGTTTCTGTGCAAGGAATTATTCTTCACATGAACTTGAGAAGTTGTTACAAACAGATTTCACTCATGGTCATGCAGAATTAGGGTGGCTGGATAAGGGCCCAGGAAACCAGGCACTTTCCAACGGTGTATTTGCCCCTTTCAGATTCTGTTTTTTCATTCATAAAGGATTGTTGAAAGAATAAATGTGAAAATGCTTCCAAATAGCAAAATGTTATCCCAGTTTAAGACATCACTATTAAAACCCTTCCTCTGAAGGATGGAGGGACAAAAGCACAGACAAAAGACCCAGGTATTTTAAATCTCAGTGCGATTTAGAGTAGACTAATCCAGAGTATCTCCAAGTTTACTCCATTTTACTTAAGAATGTTAACCATTTTCCTTACTCAAGGATTTCAGTCATTTCTACTAGAAAATGAATTCTTTTCTCTTCAGATTGCGGGGGATGGTGTTGGGGGTGGGGTGTGGGGAACAACGTCAGTGACATCAAGTGGATGTGGCAGGAGCAGGTGAAACTCGGCACAGAGCAGGTTAGCTGTCTGTGTCTGAAGTTGCATATCTGTGATAGGTTTGGAGGTGAGTCTACTTTTAGCAGAGAGAAACAGTCTATACAATTCCAGATGGTCAGTTCACCATGGAAATAATAACGTGGCAGCTGTCCAAAGTAATCATAAAGATTGGCAGCAACCACTCAAGACCATTTTAGCAGAGTGTGGTCTAAATTTTTTTTTGTTATAGATAAATATAGGATAATTTGTGCCTCTGATTGCTATCCAAAGCCAAATGCATTTTTTCTATTATCTGAATTTAAATATTTATTTCTAAATATTCGTTTGTCAGAGAGGAGAGTGGAGCTCTGATTGTGTATTTAAGCCCTTAACGGTAATTTCTTCGACTCTTCATTTTAGTGCATGGATATCTAATACAGCACATTTTTATATAAACACACAGTGCAGTTTCTCCGTAGAGGTGTAAAACACTGCTCTTTAAAGAGAATTTTAATTATAAAGATTTCTAAGCTAATAAGAGCTTATAGAAAATGACCTAATAAAATTTAATTAAATATTATAGATTTGTCAAACATGAACATTTTTCCTTATATAAAGTTTCCTTTCTTTTGGAAACATTAAAAACATTTGTGAAGCCCTTTGTATATTATTCTTAATACTAATCCTATCCTTTCCAAGGGAAAACTTGGTATGGATGAATCATCACTTGGCATATTTTAATATTTTTAGAACATACATATTCATATGTGTTAATAAATAATAGATAGTAGTGTTTACCATGTTATTAGACTTTATTGACATAACATCACACTCCATTTCCGTTCAGTAATTCGCCCATTTTTTCCATTTTGTATTACGTTAATAGGTACAGTTCTAATTCTTTTTTTTACTGTGTTACGTTAGTCACCATACAACACATCATTAGTTTTTGATGTAGGGCTCCAAGAACAGTTCTAATTCATTCACTTAAAATAAACTGAATACATACCACACTACCAAAAATATAATCAATTCTACTAATGTTCATTAGGTTGTTTCCTACATTTTGCTATTTTAAGCAATGCTGCAGTAAACATTCTAGATTATGTCTATTCGCACACATATATGGGAGAGTCTTCCTAAGTTATGGACTTAGACGTAGAGTAGGTGGGTTGTTGTGAGTGTGCGTTCATCATTCTTACATATGGCCAAATGGCTCTACCAAGTGCTTGCCCAATTTATATGAGTATGTGAGAATTCATATTATTCTTTGTTTGTTTTTCAGCCATCTTTAAAAAATGGCATTTTATTATGAACAATTTCAAAAATATAGAAACATGGAGAAAATACTAAAAAAAGCCACATCCCTATTATTCAGCTTCAGTAATAATATATATGTGAATCTTATTTCATCTCTACTGACATTTATTTACTTTAAAGAAAAGCTAAATCATTATGTTTTCATCCATAAGTAATTCAGTATATAGGCCTATAATAAACGTGCACAATTTTTATAATAAAAAGAAAAATAATATTATCACATCTAAAATACATTAATAGTAATTCTTTAATATTTGATATTAAATGTTTAATATTAAAGTCACTATTTGGATTTCCCTGATTGTCTCATATTTTTATTTATTTATTTATTTATTTTTTAATGTTTTTTTTTTGTTGTTTTTTTTTTAATTTTATTTTTATTATTTGCCCAAGGGGTACAGGTCTGTGAATCATCAGGCTTACATCTTTCACAGCATTCACCAAAGCACAAACCCTCCCCAATGTCCATAACCCATCCACCCTATCCCTACCCTCCCACCCTCATATTTTTATTTTACTTTTGATTTTCAAATCAGCATCCAAACAAGATCTGCATATTGTATTTTGTTGATGAAGCTCTTAAGCCTTTTTTAATCTATAGATGTTCCCTTCTCCTTTTTTGATGGCTGTTTATTTGTTGAAAAAATACTGATTATTTCCCAGATTATGGATTTTATTGGTTGAGTCCCTATAGTGTCATTTAATATGTTCCTCTGTCACCTATATTGCCTATGAATTGATAGTTAGATCTGAGAGGTTGATCAGATCCATGGTTGTGCAAGGAGTATAATTTACAGGAGATAGTGTTTACTCCCTATTATACCAGGCCAAAAAGCACATAAATTGGGTTGTCTATTAATCACATTAAGATTGATCAGTGGGTTCAGGTGTGGTCAGCCTAATGCATACATTGCAAAACTTCCCATCAGCCTTTCATCTAATGGTTTTAGCAGTCACTGATGATCATTATGAAAATCAATTATTTTATTACAAAACTACAAAATGGTAATATTATAATTCTGTCATCCTTTCTGTATTTGTCAGTTAGATTTCTTTTCTAAAGTAGAATTTCCCCTAAATCAGATATTTAGTTCCTCTGATGTAGAGTTCAAACAGAAAACACAAGGCAAATAGATGATTCTTTTCTTTTCTTTAGAAATGTTCAGAATAATGATTTGGTTTTCTAACACCCTCCAGCAGTGATCAGTATATCACTGGTGGGTCTGCTTCTATTGTCTAATTGTTTCCCTTGATTTTTTTGTAATATTGTCCTAACTTTTCCATGTCTAAACATATAAGACACTTCCATGCCTAAACATATAAAACACATACACACACATACGCATATACATATACAAAATACACATATACACATACATATACACATATACATATACAAAAACACACATATAAAATAAGATTCTGTAGAGGCAGTACATGGTAGATGGTATTTTCTGTGCTAGAGTTGCCTTACCACTTTATCTGTTAAGTAGAAGAAGACAGATTATCTTAATCTAATCCAGAACGGAGTCAAAGTTATTTTATAACTGGGATAGGAATTGGTCTACTGTAGGGCATATCCCTTCAGGACTTTTAACAGAACATCTGACTGTGCACTAGTACACCTCATCTCGTGGGTCTCTATCACCTCAACATTAAGAGGCTATGGGAGATTCTGGCCAGCTTTTCAAAGATTTTCAGTTTACATTTTTGGCTTCCTGACTTCAGAATTAGGCGATGACTGGGGAACCCTGACCACGTGATTGAGTGCCTCTGAGTCTCCAATTTTGCCAGTCCAGCCTCATGTGGTTGCTAAAGGTATTTCTGGTTTTTTATTCCCCCCACAGGTGGGTCTGTCTCCTCATTATTGAAAGACTCCCTGAAAACAACACTCTATGTCAAAAGTGTTTAGATTATCTTTTAACCTTTCTGATTCACTCAATTGCAGGCAATTGCAAGTGTTTGGAGAGAGGAGCTAGACATGTATCAAAGCCTCTCTGCCTTTCCTTTTACCACCTCAGCCTGATGGCCACAGCATCTCTTCCGCTTTCTCTCCTCCCTCCGCTGATGCTGCGTGGGCTATGTCTGGATACTCAGCTTGGGCCATGCCTGGATACTATGCCCCCTGCCAGGGCCTGGAGTTGGCAGATGCTCCAGAGAAAAGCAGCTGCAGACCATCAGTTCACTTCTCGGTTCTCCTCTCTCTGGTATTCTAGTCTCACTCTCTTCATCACTTCAGTAACTCCCTGATAAAAAGTTTTTGGTTTTTATGTACATTCCTGGAAACTTCTTTACTCTTCACAAAATTTTGCACATATTTCCTTCAGTATCCAAACATATTTATTATATCTTTGCATCTCTCCTGTGATTCTTTTCACTTTTATTATATAAATTATTATTATTTTTTAAAGATTTTATTTATTTATTTCACAGAGGGAAAGAGATCACAAGGAGGCAGAGAGGCAGGCAGAGAGAGAGAGGGGGAAGCAGGCTCCCCGCCGAGCAGAGAGCCCGATGCGGGCCTCGATCCCAGGACCCTGAGATCATGACCTGAGCCGAAAGCAGAGGCTTTAACCCACTGAGCCACCCAGGCGCCCTATTATATAAATTATTGATGTTAATTCTTATCTCCCACGTTTGGTAGGCCATAGTTTCCGAAGAGCAGATTCCGTATCAGATTTACCTTTGTGTACATCTTATCCCTCTTTTTCCTGACTCAACTTTTGGAAATAAAAGGAAACCATATAATCTCTCATGCAAAGAATGATCACTTTTAAGAATGAAGGGAGTTATTTAAAAGTCATGTTATGACAAAATGCATAGCCAGGGACTTTGGGGGGGCATGAAAATACATATGGGCACCTATTTATAGTAAATGAAATAATGACTGAAATGAATGACTGAAAAAATCAAAACAGAATGAAGAAATATTCCTAATAGGAAAATAAACCAGAAATACTTCTGAGATTCTTCATTACTTTGGTAGTTTCAGGAATTTCAAAAACGCTTATTGTTTTAATAACCAATTCCTAGATTAAGTCTAATGTTAAATATTGAATGTCATAAAATTTCCAGTGAAAATTAAGTTTACAAATAATAAGTAAAAATAATGTGTATGTGTGTGTAAAAATGAGTATATACCAAAAAAAGGTAATTTTTTTCTGTGTATTTATAGAATTGTAGATAACTTCTATTAGCTATTTGGTGCTTTCCTATATTTTTCAAATTGACCACAATAAATATTTATCACTTTTTAAAATATGAAAAATAAGCAATAAATATTATTCTAAAAAGAAATTTATAATAACATAATTTGGGAGTAAAATTCCTTCTCTTCGTAGCTTTACCCCAGTAAACTACAGCATTGCCTTGGACCTGTGAATATATTTTCTTTTGCTTTTTGAAAAAAAGAGTTGAAGTAAAGACTCTACAAATATATATTAAAATATGAACTACTAAGGAACAATATCAAATAAAAAGTAGAGAATTTGGAAATTCAAACTAATATTTTTATGTAAACCAGTATAATATTGTAATGCATATTTGAAAGTTGCCAAGAGAATAAATCTTAAAAGTTCCTATCATATAACAAATAAAAAACAAAACAAAAGAAAACACAAAAAACAAACAAAAAACCACACACAACTTTTGTAACTTTGTGTGGTAACAGATGCTAACTAGACTTATTGTGGTGATCATTTCACAATGTATCCAAATATCAAGTCATTATATGGTACACCTGAAACATAATAGTTATATGTCACTTCTACCTTAATGAAAAAGGGGGATATCAGTTAAAAATTTGAAAACTAGATTATCTCAAATTTCTTTCAGAACTAATATTCATTTAACTGAAGACTCTTCTTATGAAACTAATTATATTCCACATTGATACAAACCATTAATTTTATGTATCTCTATGAATACAGATGGGGTTCTCAGTTACCTAAATAAGAGCATCCATAAAATTTTTGTATATTTTATACATTTACATATGTGCTTGTTTCAAATTTGAGCATGAATCATGTTGTGTTTCTTGTTTCTTTAGCATTTGACAAATATCTAAATAAATTATGCAAAAATCATGTTTGCCATACATGTTATATATGGCATAGAAACTGAGTGATCATGGCAAATTAATGCAGGTGTTTGGAAAACAGAAAATAGCTGCTGATAACTCATCATAACTTGTGATTCATAGGGGTGCCTTGGTGTCTCACTCAACTGAGCATCTGACTCTTGATTTTAGCTCAGGTCATGATCTCAGGGTCATGAGATTGAGCCCCATGAGGGGCTCCACACTCAGTGAGGAGTCTGCCTGAAATTCTCTCTCTCTCTCTCCTTCTCCCACTGTCCCTCCTGCTTACGCTCTCTCTCTCAAATAATAAATAACTTGTGATTCATTAATCATAATCTCAAATTCAGTTTAATTTTGATCAATTAAAAATGATGACTCCTTGGGCCACCTGCCTGACACAGTTAAGAATCTGACTCTTGATTACAGCTCAGGGTTGTGAGTGATCTCAGGGTTGTGAGATTGAGACCTGCATTGGGCTCAGTGCTTAGCACAGAGTCTGCTTAAGATTCTCTCTCCCTTTGCCTTTCCCCACTCTCTAAAATAAATAAATAAATCTTTTTAAAATATGATGAATCCTCATTATGTATTTGATTTGCTAGGATTGTCAATCAACTATTTTCCTATCCCTTGACAAAATATAAAAAATTGAAAAAAAAGGAAAGAAAAGAAAAGAAATAATTACTTTGGTAAGAAGCTTAAAATCGAAGTAATGATAACAAAAAGGACTTAGGTCACTTAAATCTAGAATTGTGTGAGGCTTCTGATATTCTTGGCTATGGCATTGACAATATTAGATAAGTTTCTACTAAAGTTTATTTTAGTACCATTCGTCTTTAAGTAGAGGAATTAATATCTTCATGTCACCATCCATCAAACCTGAAGAAGAACCAAATAGCAATTATCACACAATTTCCTTCATAGCATTAGCTGTATAGTCCTCATAGCCCTAAAAGAAATCATAGTGATATCATAGCTTTCTGAAAAAATGAGATGGGGAGATACTAAAATTGGTATAAGAGGACATCTGCTTCCATCTAAGATGTAGTACCCTGGGGTAAAACAACTCTCCAACTGAGAAAACTAGAAAAAGCAGATTCAATATTTTTAAAACCCATTTACAGACATTGAAAACTGTCATGGCAACCAGAATCCAAGGTACCAAGTCAGAAAGAATCCAAGTCAGAAAATCCAAGTCAGAAAAAAGAGAACTTCAGAAAGGTAAGTGGATAATCTTCAAGCTATTTTGCTCTTGGAACACTTGATGATTCTTGGTTCAGGAAAAACAGACTGAGCATGCAGGCAAAGCGCCTTAACTAAGAGGTAAAGAAGCAAGAAAAACTTTGCAAATGCATAGGACTGTGGACATAAAAATTGATTTCAAGTCTTCCAAGGCAACAATGACTTGAGGAGCCAAGATTCTGGAGAGAGGTCACGTGCACGCGCGCGCGCGTACACACACACACACACACACACACACACACACACTTAGTAGGTTCCCTCATGAAAAATGTGAAAATTTTAGGCTGCACAAAGCACAGGATACAAAGCTAAGTAGAAAACTGCCGGAAATCAGAATGAAGTTTTGGAGGTCTCACAACACTGAGGAATCACAATCGAAGTTAAAGGCATTTAAAGAATGTGGAGCCTATGGAAACAGTAGAGACCCACAGGATCCCTGGAGAACTGTACCCTAGTAATAGGATGCACTGGGTGAAGCGGAATAAACCTTATAAAACTACAGTACACACACAAATTTCAGTCAATCATCAGAATATTGACGTATCAGGAATATATAAGCATGTATTGATTGTGCTGAACAATAACAGTCAATGTAATATAAGATGTAAAATGTGTGCAGAATTAAAATGCACAGGGGCGCCTGGGTGGCCCAGTGGGTTAAAGCCTCTGCCTTCGGCTCAGGTCATGATCTCAGGGTCCTGGGATCGAGCCCTGCATCGGGCTCTCTGCTCCGGGGGGAGCCTGCTTCCGCCTCTCTCTCTGCCTGCCTATCTGCCAACTTGTGATCTCTCTCTCTCTCTGTCAAATAAATAAATAAAATCTTTTTTTAAAAAAAGAATTAAAATGCACAACAGAAAAGCACAAAAGTTGACACAAAGCAAATGCAATTAAAGTGTTTTAAGATTCTTGCTTTGGAAAGTGATAAAACTACTAATTTATTTAAGATTACAAAAGTCAGGAAATCCTTATTATAATCCCCAGGGTAACCATAAAAAGAATAATAAAAGAATGTTAAGCTAACAAATTAATAGATGGGAAAATTGAGTATTAAAATGCTATATTAATCCAAAGAAGCCAAGAAGGAAGATAAAAACAAAAGGAGAGTAAATATAAATGGAAGTAATCATTCCACCGAGACAAGCAGAAATTAGTTAAGAAGTGGATATAAATATGATTATGCCAGCAATTAGACAAACTGTAAGTGAACTAAATATTCTAATTCAAATATAAGTATTATCAAACTGATTAACAAAATCTAAATCTAACCATGTGCAGCTTATGAGAGACACTCTTTAAACATAAGGACAAAAAAGGTGAAAAAACAAAGGATGGAAAATGTATAGCATGCAAATATTAACCAAAACTAAAAGCTATTAGCTACACCAATGTCAGACAAGGTAGACTCTATTTCAACTAAACAATATAGAAGAGAACCAGGGAGAATTTGTATCAGAAAATTGAGGAATGGGTTAGTATTTGATAATAATTCAGTATATTCCCCCATGTTAACAGAGTAAAATAGGAAAAAAATAGGATATATCAAGTGATGTAGAAAAAAAGATTTTGACAAAATTCAATGCCAATTTATGATAGATATCTCAGGAACCTGAGAGTATAAAGGAATATCCTTAACCTAACAAAGGTAAATTACGAAAAACCCTAGAGGTAATGTCATGCATAATGAAATTTTGAGTAATGGCAATGATGTCCTAGACCCAGAATGGCCAAAACAGTAATAAAGCTAGAGTAGTTGTACTACTTGATTTTAAGATAATATAAGATTCAAGAATAGAAGACAGTGTGGTATTTTCATAAAGATAGACAAATATATCAATAGAACAGAATAGAGAGTCCATAACTGGGACTAAAAGCACCAATGTCATTCAATGAGGAAGGAAAGTCTTTTCAAAAACTAAGCTGGAAAAACGATTTCTATTTAAAAAAAAATTAAAAGAACCTTGATCTATTCCTTACACCATATATTTAAAAAGTATTACAGGGCGCCTGGGTGGCTCAGTGGGTTAAAGCCGCTGCCTTCGGCTCAGGTCATGATCCCAGGGTCCTGGGATCGAGGCCCGCATCGGGCTCTCTGCTTGGCGGGGAGCCTGCTTCCTCCTCTCTCTCTGTCTGCCTCTCTGCCTACTTGTAATCTCTCTCTCTGTGTCAAATGAATAAATAAAATCTTTAAAAAAAAATAAAAAATAAAAAGTATTACAGTACTAAATATAAAAGTCAAAATTATAAAGCTCTTGGGAGAAAATATGGAAAAACATTTTGGGGACCTAGAGTAGGCAAAAATTTTTAAACTGAACACAAAAAGCACTAACCATAAAAGAAATGATAAGTTGAACTTCATCAAAATTAAAGACTTCCACTCATCAAAAGATACCACTAAGAAAATGAAAAGTCAAGTCACAGATTGAGAAAACATTATGATACATGTACCTGACAAAATCTCATATCCAGATTATAAAAAGAAGCCCTAAAAATCAATAATAAAATACAAATGACCCAGTAAAAAATAGACAAGAATTTGGATAGATATTTCATAAAAGAGGACATAGAAATGACCAAAAAAAGACATGAAAAGAATTTTGAGGTCATTAGTCACCAGGAAAATGCGATTTGAAACCATAATTAAATACTATGATGTACCCATTAGAATGACTAAAATGTGAAAAATTATCAACACCAAATGGACCTCATACATTCTTAGTAGCAGTATAAAATGGCAAAATCTTTTTGGCAGTTTCTGATAAGTTAAATATGTACTTATTATCCAGCAATTCCATTTCTAGGTATATACCTACAAAAAATGAAAATATATGTTCATAAAAACTAGTATATGTATATTGATGGTAGCTTTATGTATAATAGAGTTGGAAACAAACTAAATGACCATTAGCGCATTAGAGTAAACAAATATTAATACATTCATACAATATAACATGAATCAGCAATTAAAAGAAATAAACTGTTGATCTGTACAAGAACATGGACCAATCTCATGCTGGGTGAAAGAATGGAGATATAAAAGAAATCTACTGTATGACTTCATTTTTACCAAGTTCAAAAACAGGCAAGTTAATCTATGGGGATTGAAATCACGGTAGTGGTTGCCTCTGAATGGAAAGTGGAAGAGATTAGAAAAGAATGAGGGGAATTTCTACAGTGAAGACAATGCTTTGTATCTTTATTTCATGTGGGTTACTGGTGGTATATCATGCAATTTTCTAAGTTGTATCAAACTGCCATTAAAATCTATGCATAGTTGGGCGCCTGGGTGGCTCAGTGGGTTAAAGTCTCTGCCTTCGGCTCAGGTCATGATCTCAGGGTCCTGGGATCAAGTCCCGCATTGGGCTCTCTGCTCAGCAGGGAGCCTGCTTCCTCCTCTCTCTCTGCCTGCCTCTCTGGCTATTTGTAATCTCTGTCAAATAAATAAATAAAAACTTAAAAAAATCTATGCATAGTGATATGATTATGTAACTATGCTTCAATAAAAAGAATATGAAATGAAAGGATAAAAAGGATTAGAGAGAAAATGTAAATATTGAAGTCACCTGAAAAATTTTCAATATATAGATGTTAGAAATGCTTGGAGAAAAAAAAAAAACCACAAAGCAAGGAAATGAATACTGAAGGTTACATATAGCTCAAGAAAATTTTCCTGAAATTGAAAAAGACTTGTAACTTCACATTGAAAATACTGACAGAGGAAAACCAATATGAAGAAACATTCTAGTAAAACAACCAGACTTTGTAGGAAATGGAAATATTTTATTTTGGATGTCTAGGAAAAAAACAGCAGGTGTTTTATAAGGGAAAATAGATAATCATCAGAATTTGGGGCAGCAAAGCTTTATGTTAACTGTAACTAGAAAGGCAAATTGAAGGTACTTTAGGAAAACAAAATGTGCTCTCTGAATTTTATAGCCAGTGAAACTGTATCTGATATAAAGGCTATAGATGAACTGTTTTCAATAAGCAAAAACTGAGTGGCTATTGTTCCTGTGAGTAAATCCGTGAAAAACCTACTCTGGGCTAAGCTAACGGGTTCGGACTACCACAATAACTTCATCATGAAGACTGGAGGTAAGTATTAAATCCATCCTTAATCGTAGAACTAAGAATAAATGAGGGTTAAAAGGGGGAATATATAGTATGTAATGGCTATATACTCAGATAATGTAGATACAGCAAAACCACTTTAAAAGGGAGGGATGGAAAGATCAGATGTGAACTACCATATTTAATTTTTATTGAATAATTAATTGGTTGTGATAGTATTAGTAGTTATCCTAAGACATTCGTATGGCTATTGTGGAATAAAATAAATATATACCTCTGAGACATTTTAATTCTACCATCTTCTATTACCTTGGATACTAGGACTCTTCTTGTGGACTAAAGGAAATACATATGTGTAGTAAATAACATATGAGCTATGAATTTCTAGATCAGAAAGGCTGAGAACAGCCTTACACGCTTTAATAATTAAACATGTGATGGCATTAAGTTAAGATAGCTTGTTTCACTCTACTAATTCTAAGGATCATCTTGTCATTGGGACAAAAATTTTCAAGAAGCTCATGGGTCTTCAGCCCCACTTCAACCATCTCCACATCACAGAGGTCTATGACCATTCCTAATGTTTGTTTCGGTGACTGCTCTTCTTTGCTTTTGTGTCTGATCAATTTCCACTCTTATAGATCAATCATGGTATAGATGTGTTAACACACTTAGTCTGGTAACAGTTCAAATTTTATAGGTTTTGGAGCCAAACCACCCTGAGGTGACTGCATATCTCTGTTTATTTTATAGGTCTTAAAATGGAATTTTGTGAGCAACCTCACTTTTATTTTGTCTTAATTATTTCTCTGGGATCTCTCTTTTCACCACCACCTGTCAAAGCCCTAGGTCAGGCCACTGTAATCTCCCACCTGGAGCCTACTCCCCGAGTTCAGAGTCTTCAATCTTGCTCTTCAGCACACCGCCGTGCTGAGGCCGGAGTGCCAGTTGTAACACTCATAGCTCACAGATGACAGGATGATCTGAGTGGATTTTCATGGTTCAGAGGGCAAGATCCAAGCTCCAAAGGCCTCTTACTAGACCCTATCTGGTCATAGCTGACCGGTCCAGTTTCTTCTCATCATACTTTTCCTTCTTTCCTGCCTCCAGGCATCCTGGAATTGCTTCATTTCCTTTAGCCTTGAGTATTTTTCCTACTTGGCATCTTTACATTCTGATTGCTTGACTGCTCTACTCCATTAATCCCCCTCTGTCCCTGGCTAACCCCTTCTCGCTTCAGAAGTCTTATTTAAATAATACTTCTTCCTGGAACATGGCCAGGCTCCATGCACTGGGACTGGTTAGATTCCTCTAATGACGCTCCATAACACTTGTAGTTATTCTTACAAACTTACTCACTACACTTGTAATTACTTGTTCCATGTCTGGTTTCCTGGCTAGATTTCTACCTCCACAAAGGCAGGGGTTGGATCTGTTTTGCTCACCACTGTATTCTCTGCACTATTCCAGTGCTGGGCACATACTAGGCACTTGAAAATCATCTGGGGCGCCTGGGTGGCTCTGTCATTAAGCGTCTGCTGTCGGCTCAGGTCATGATCCCACGGTCCTGGGATCGAGGCCCGCATCGAGCTCCCTGCTCAGAGGAAGCCTGCTTCTCCCTCTCCCACTCCCCCTGCTTGTGTTCCCTCTCTTGCTATCTCTGTCTCTGTCAAATAAATAAGTAAAATCTTAAAAAAAAAAAAGAAAAACATTTGTTGAGGGAATGAGTCATCAGTGGTTCTCTTCCAAATCTTAAAAGGTATGTATCAGGTCTGGAAACCATACTAACTACCAGAGCAAAAGTGATTTCATACTAGGATCAGCCCTGAAGTAACTTTTGACTTTAAACATTCAGAGCTAAATATTTTTTGTAAGAATAATTACTGTCAGCCCTATTGGAAACGTTCCCCTCCCCCACCCCCATATAACACAGTATCTCTTGCCTCTACATCTTGCTCTGCCTTAAACATTTTCCCTGTACCTTCCCCGACCTTAACCCCACTGTTGGGTTTAGCTAACGGCAGCCATTATTCTTAACTATATTAGATCCCTGCCTGATTCCACCCATGGTCTACACTAGAGGCCCCTTCTATCATGTCTCCTGACATGCTATCCTTCCTCTGTCCTGGGACTACACTGCCACATTGTCATTGTCAGGGTTCTTGCTAGCATCCTCTGCTCCATTCGAAATTATGTGGGGTCATAGACCATTCAGTATTTCTTCACCGGTAAATTGTCCAGTTTGTAAAGTGGTAAGCTCTCCATATTTTTTTAAGCAAAGGACTGAATTATGAAAACTTTGCTAAAATGGCTTGAAATGCCAAAGCTTGCAATAAGGCACTGACAGAATCAACGGCTAAAGTTACAGAGTTGGCTACTGACATACACCCATCCCTTCTGCTTCCTCACTGCTACCCCTGCCCTCTGGTCATAAATCCTTCTATTTTACTTTGATCACGTATGCCTTTATTTTTTTTCTTTGTTAATCCTTCCCACTCCCCATCCCATAACCAACTAAGCCAAGTAACATAAGCAGTGCAAAATGGAAAATGATATTAATTCCCACAGTGTTTGAGAGAATTTACTAGGAGCAAACTAACTATTTTTATAGCTGGAAAATCAGGGAAAGGAAAATATTTCTTTTAAAAAATTATTTATTTATTAATTTATTTGTCAGAGAGAGCACAAGCAGGGCAAGCAGCAGAGAGGGGGAAGAAGGTTCCCTGCTGAGCAAGGAGGCCAGGACCCTGGGATCATGACCTGAGCCAAAGGAAGATGCTTAACCAACTAAGCCACCCAGGCATCCCAGGAAAATATTTCTTATTGATTTCTTTTATGGGATTAATTTTCAATATATTTAGCAGAATCGCTAGGGACTTGGCTTAATTTTGTTAGCAGTGGGCTCCTCATTTATCTTGAAGAAAATTTGCATAGAAGGTATTGTTAAGTTGCCTTAAATTATAGAAGGTCTCGTTTACCCTTTTGAAACAAAATCAAATTATAGTCATATAATTTTCTTCTTCTATTCTATTAACCAATGTTAATATTAAGTAATATTTTATTGTTGGCCTGTAATTTATATGTATTTTAATTCATCCAGAAGACAATGTCCTAATGACAACGTCCTATTTTCCTTTAACAAAATAAAACACCTTTCCCTCTCTTCTTTGCTCATCTCGAGGCAACTGAGAAGCATTTTATAGCCAGGATTCTTTATAAAGATAGTAAAGACAAGTCTTTTTTTTTTTTTTAATTTGTTTGATTCTATACTGCACACCTTTATAATAAATGCTGTGTCAGAGCGATGACATTTTCTTTCCACTGGCATAGCTACTAGAATTTGGAATAATCACTCATGCTTTACAGAGATAGATGATTGTCCTTCACCTCCTTATACTGAGACAGGCACATGAGCCAGGCTTAGCCAATCCGTTTCTATGTTACCTAGAGCCACAGGGAGAGAGAGAATGAAAGCAGTCTCTTTGGGTAGCTGGATCTATAACATGGAAGCTCAGGAGCATGGGGATGGTTGTCCTTGGATGGACCATAAGGGCCCAGGACATGGAGAAAGCAGATCTACGAGGAGAAGATGAAGGAGGCAGGCAGGGAGGAGACAGGAGGTGACCCTGAGACCTTTCTGCCCAAGAGCCCAATCCCCCATTGGAATGTCCCAGAAGCATTCCAAATCTTGTTACCATGGGATACCTGAAAGTAGTCCTTATATTCTTTCTGTTAAATAGTCCACCCCTTTTCACTCAGACTAGTTTAAGCTGGCTCCTATAATTTGCAGCCAGAGAGTTCTAATTAAGGAGCCTAAGGCTCTCTTCTGAAACTTACAAATCCACTGGTACTTTCTTCTCATGTTCTTCATTCTGCGAGCTGTTAATGTCTTTGCTCCTGAACTAGCTTTACAAATACGTTGCTCACATGGTCTGCTTCCCTTTGGAGTAGGTAACACTTTATACTGGACACTAACAGATGGAATGCAAATGACCTCATCTTTCTTTAGCCATGGCCAAGTACGGACAGGTTGCCAAGCCATGTCAAACAGGGTGTCCTTCCCCACACACATCTCATGCTAAGTCACACTTGCATGTCCCCACTTTCGGCAGATACATGCCCTTGCATTCTACACAGCATAGACATCATTAACTAATGATAATGATGATGCACACTGCTAGTTTTCAGAACTCTCTTTACAGGATGGTGTAATGCAGAGTTTTATGCTAGTATATAAATTCCCATACATCATCCCCTATTTTCAAAATTTAAGTGTCACTAGCTAACAGCTATTGAGATTTCACTATGTGCTAGGCACTGCACAATGCTCTTTGCATAATTTTCCCATTTATTTTATAAAAATGGAAAATAATTTTGCTTAGGCTAGCTTAAGTTGATTTCTATAACTTGCTGCTTAAGAGTTCTAATTAGTGCATCTATAGGCTCTGTTCTCATGATCTGAGAACATCCATGGTCAGGTTCAGCCTGCAGGTCTCCAGTGGGTCTTCCAATAGTTTCTTTAACAGGTGACTATTACATACAGTGTGGTATATACTCAATAAACTTCTGAGTCTAAGTTTACCCATCCACCTGAATCACCACACTATATCATTTCCTATCATTCCCACTCACCCTATTTTATTGTAATGGTGTGTTATACCAATAAACCATGAACTAACTTCTCGAGGGCAGTCTACACGTCTTATTCATTTTAATATACACATCATTGAGGTAACAGACATAAACAGCTATTAGAGTGATGGTTTTATCCCAAAAAACCCCACAATGATTTTAGTCCCAACTTTTTCTTTTATAAAAATGGTTTGAGATTTTCAAGCCTTAGTTTCTTTGCACAGTTGTGTTATATGGACGTCTCTTGGGCCATTATGGATACTCATATAGAATATTCTGAATTCAGGGGTCCTTGGGTGGCACAGTCAGTTAAATGTCCAACTCTTGGTTTTGGCTTAGGTCATGATCTCAGGGTCATGATCTCAGGATCATGAGACCGGGCCCTGGGTTGGGCTCTCCATTTAGCAAAGTCTGCTCAAGTTTCTCTCCCTCTCCCCCTGCCCTTCACTTCTCTCTCTCTAAAATAAATAAATAAATCTTTTTTCTTTAGAAAAAGAATATTAGGAATTCGGTTTAAAAACTATGTACTGTTAACATATGAGGATAAAATACTACGTTTGGGAAGTTGAATATGGATCAGTCATGCAAGTTTATCTGAATTTGAAAGAAATATAAAAGGTGACCTATATTCAAAAGGAACCATATTCGCTTTGAAGCTGCAACATAATCTGTACCTTATGGTCTCAGTATAGAACTTGAAAACATAAAATACAAGTATTAAAAGGAGCTCCTTCTGTGTTATTTGCAAAATGAGCATATTATTAACGAGAGGAAAAAAAAAACCCCAAGAAAACAATGGTGACTGCAAATTTGTTGCAGCTGATGGGGGACAAGCTGTGTCCATCCCTCCTTTGTCCTGTCATGCACCCTTTCCTCACATGTAAGCCCGTGGCCTCTGCAGCTGGTCCCTCACAGCAGAAACTTCTCCACATGTGACAGACATATGGACTTACCTATTTTCATTCTAAATATGGCTAATGTGCTTCCAGGTAGCAAAATGTTACATCTTTCAGAAAGTGAGAGCATTTTGGCTTGGTTTTTCAGGGGGCATAAGTCTTTACCCCAAATAAAATGTCCTCATGCTGGCAGGCTCAGGCAGTATGACTGGCTGTCAGGGACAGATCCAAGGATTTCCAGCTCCTTTCAATCACAGCTGAATAAAGGTACCTGCCTTAGCCCCAAATGAGTCTGTCTCTGGATCCACAACATCCTTCTTTCTTCTACAAACAACTGCTACTTATTAGCCATGAATCCTCCAGCTCTGCCAGTCTTTCCAGGAAAGCACGTTACTTTCCAGACTTTCCATCACATGTCCCTTCTCAAATCCTACACTCTAAGTTCAGAGGTCTGATAAAACCAGCAACAAGTATTTTTGGATTTTTTTTTGTAATTTTTTGGATTTTAATTAAAATTCCCATAAATTTCCAGCCTGATTTTTTTATCTTTTTTTTTTTTTAATGTCAAGCAACACACAGGTAGCTAAGTGAGAACCAGTATCGAACATAGCCAACATGTTCTTCAGAGTTGATGCTTCATTGGTCACCGAGTTGTCAGTAGATGGCAAATGACTGTATTATAATGGCACAGGTCTGGGTCAGGGGGTGCATGATCTCTCTGTTATATTTCTAATTTTTCTTTCTCTGTTACCTCCTTCCTTAGGTACAAACAAGCTTAAATCTCTCCTCTCTTATGTCACTCCTCCCTCCTTAAATACTATCTAGAATTTTCAGTTCCTTTAATGCCAAACTCAACTTATTGCAATAGAAATTCTACCAACATTACACCACAGAAGCCACTCAAGGATAACCACAGAGTCTCCATCCTGGGGAACCCCAGGATCCCAAGCTCGATTTTCTTGGAACAGTCTGCTATACACTGAATGGTTGTGTTCCCCCCAAATTCCTAAATTGAGTTCTAAACCCCAGTGTGATGTCATTAGGAAGTGGAGCCTTTGGGAGGTAATTAGGGTTATAGGAGGTCCTGAGAGTGGGGATTGGTGCTCTTAGAAAAAAAGCGAGATCACATAGTTCTCTCTCCCTCCTCTTCCCCTCTCCCTCTCTCTCATGCTTGCACAGACAAGAAGTTATGTGAGCACACAGCTAGAAGGCAGCCATCTGCAACCCAAGAGGAGAGATCTCACCAGAAACCAACCATGCTGACATTCTCATCTTGGAATTCTGGCCTCCAGAACTGTGAGAAAATAAAGGTCTGTTGTTTAAGCATCCAGTCTGTGGGATTTTACTATGGCAACCCAAGCTGACTAAGACACAGTCTCCTCCTTGGTTTCCAGGATACTGCAGTCCTCCGGTTTTCCCCATTCTTTTTGATTCCCTTGTGTTTATTGCCTTTAGCTTTTCCTTATTTATATCTTATCTCTCAAGTGCAAGTGTTCCCTAATGTTCTTCCTCCTACTTTCTTCTTTTCTTATGTCATAACCACAGTTCTGGCCACTTAAAACATTCTGACAACTAAGCCTCAAATCTAGAGCTCTGGCTCAGACCTTTCTTTTGAGCTCCTGACTTAAATTTCTAAATAACTTATAGCTGCCTCTATTTGAAATGCCTTTACTGCATCTTCAGTTGATAAGTCTGAGATCCAACTCATCAACATCTCCCCAGTTCTACATCTGTATTCTACCTTCATGCTTGCTGCATTTTTTCCAGTCACACAGGCTCAAATGATGAGATTTGTATTCTAGGTTTTATTTCTTCCTTACTCTCTGCAAGCTAATAATCTAACTCTAATGTATCAAGGTCAGAAACTTTTTCATATTCATACCTGGGGTTTGACTTTCACTCCACTGCTCTATTTTAAAACTCTTAAACTGTCATTTGGGTTATTGTAGCACTCTATTAACTAGTCTTTTGGTAGTCAATTTCTTCCCATAAAGTTTACACATGACCATAAAACATCACAAAAATCCTTAATGCACCTTGCAGTGTATATAAAAAATACCTAAGCTGCTGCTTAGAACATTGATTATTATCAATTATTATCAATAATCTGTCCTTTTTCTGTCAGACAAACTTGCCCATCATTATACCTCTCCATGTACTTCATTCATACCAGAATCCACAGTGTGGCCAGAAAATGCATTCACATTTCTAAAGCTTCATTTACATGACATGCAAATGTTTTCTCCTGTTGAAAAACATCCTTTCAGACCAAATTCAAAGTTCAGGTTCTTTTATTAAGAAATTTTGTCCTCTCCTTCAGCAGATACTGCTCCATTAGCTGGACCTAATCTCTCTTCCCTGACACTCAAAATGTTATATTGTGGTATTATGGCACCTAACCCAACATAATTAGTTGTATTTTTTGTGTCTCTCTTACCATATCACAAGATTGATACAGTCAGTGCCTGCTTCTTATATCTTTTTTTATCCTGAATATTACCTAGCACCACATCAAGTACTTATGTGCTTTTAAGCCTACTGTTGAAATAATGACTGACTGAAAAAATGAAAGAACAAAGAGTTGATCCTCCATAAATATTATTATCAAGTAGTAAAATTCTATGACAAGTACTTAGATAAAATCTTTTGATATTTACTCTATAAAAGCAAGGGAATATTTACAATACTTTCATTTTTTTATAATACTTTTAAAGCCATTTATTTTATGATTACAGGAAAAATAATTTCAAAATGACAGATTTTCTCATTTACAAGCTTATTAGAATAGTGACTGAGTTCTTTCTATGTAAGAAAACATGTTATTTCTATTTGATTATGATGTCTGTTGGCTCCCTATCATATTTACTTTCATAATCAAAGGAAGAAAGACAAATTAAAAGGCATACCCAGGGCAGAATCATGAATGTTGTATGCTTATTGACCTCTACTTGTGGACAAAAATGTTTCTAGCAGACCAAGAGGAAAATTTCCTTAGAGCATCATTCCATTTAGTATGCCACTTAGCTTTTTTTTTTTTTTAAGATTTTTATTTATTTATTTGACAGACAGAGAGACAGTGAGAGAGGGAACACAGCAGGGGGAGCGGGAGAGGGAGAAGCAGGCTTCCTGCAGAGCAGGGAGACTGATTGTCACTTAGCTTTTGCACTCAGTAGAACCATACATTCAAATGTTTAAGAAACAATTGCAAGAACATAATAATATTCTATTCATTTAGGAATCTATGCTTTTTTTAAAGACTTTATTTATTTGAAAGAGAGAGAGAGTGTGCAAGTGGAGGCGGGAGCGGGGGGAGCGGGGAGAGGAAGGGGGAAAGAATCTCACGTGGACTCCAGGTTGAGCATAGAGCACAGGGGCAGGGCTCGATCTCAGGACCCTGGGATCATCATCTGAGCCCAAACCAATAGTTGGTGGCTTAACCTACTGAGGCACCGAGGTGCCCCTACGAACCTAGGTTTTAAAATTACTTCGTTGCATCAATCTAATGCCTTTTTGTGATTGTAATTGTTTTAGCTTTGCATTCAAAAGGCCATAGGGGTGAACTGTCACATTTCAGCTCCATGTGTCATTAGATTGGCGAGGTTATTTACCCAGAAAATAACTAGGAGTGTTAGTTTGACATTTAGTCATTAATATACCTATTTTTTAAAAGAAGCCTATGTTTGGGCGCCTGGGTGGCTCAGTGGGTTAAAGCCTCTGCCTTCGGCTCAGGTCATGATATCAGCGTCCTGGGATCCAGGCCCGCATTGGGCTCCCTGCTCAGCGGGGAGCCTGCTTCCTCCTCTCTCTCTGCCTGCCTCTCTGCCTACTTGTGATCTGATCTCTCTCTGTGTCAAATAAGTAAATAAAATCTTTAAAAAAAAAAGAAGCATATGTTTTACAAAATATTTTAATTTTTCAGTTGCATGGTGTTAACTCATTTTGCTTAAAAGGAAGTGATAAGTAATTTGGATCTAAATAATTTACTTAATTTTGAATGCCTGGGAATTTCTATATTTCTTCTATTGCCAAGAAAGAGAATTTTACTGCTATCTTTATATTAAGTTAAGCTTAAATATTTTCCTATCAGAATACATTAAGTTACTTCAGCTAAAGAAATTAGAGATGTCAAAGGCAATTATGCTATTCAATCGATCTTCTAGGGTAGAATTATGCTTAATTAGGCATCTAACTGTAAGTAAACCTAACACCCAATTTATTGGTTAAATTCCTCCTAAATTACATTTCAGAAACTATAAAACAAATGCCCAGACCTTTGGTCACATCACAAGGTTAGCTGTGAATTAAATTTAAAAACTGCAGAAAACTTTGCAAAAACAGACACACGATGTCATCCCTCCCAACTATTTCAGAAACAGCCTCATATGAGGATGGAGTCGGACTTGCAACTCCTCACAATAATATTCAAACAGATAGATCAGTTGGAAGCTCTTCATTACAGCAGCTGTTCTGTGTTTATCGCTACATATGCAGACTGCCGAAAACCCTCAGCGCACCATAAACGCAGGAATCACACATCCAGAATGGTAATAAACTCATTGGGTGATGTGCTCTCCAGAGTTTCCAGCCCCTTTGCTCCAGTTGGCAAAATTCTGCTAGATTTTAGTGACTGTAGAAAAATATTAGATTGTTGTGGTTTTTGTAAATTTGGAGACAAACCAGAAGCACATAAAATAGCAATAAAAAAGGTAAAAACACAGGCACTGAGATTATTATTATTTTAAAATTATAGTCTCGTAGAGAGTTATAAGAGAAGCCACAGAAGAATAAATGAGAAAAATAAGTAAATAAGCGGCTGTGTTCCATAGAAGTCTAGCCTCAAATATTCTCTGTGGGTCAGCTCAGCTGGGTGCTACATTCTGCAGAAGCTACAGATATACTAAGAAACCTGCATGCTTTTAATTAGAAGTATATTTCCTACCATAATACTCTGAGAGTGTTGATAAATTATAGCTAATCGATAAGCAATTTATTGGTTAAACAGCACTTCCTAGACAACCAATCCAAATTAGAACAAACTGATTTCTCTCTTAAAAGCAGGATCCCAAATAAAATTGATTTCTAAATTCATAATAGTGAAAGGGATATTTACAGGCTTATAAGGAAAGAAGTTCCATGTACAGGAAGATGATCAGAATGTACAACAATGTCTGGCTGCAAGAGGGTTGCTAATAAGCATTGTTAAAGTCACATGAGCTTATCCCAGCAGCAAGCATGGTATACTATTCACCAGTCACTGCTCTAGGACAGGTGCTTATAGAGTTCTATGTAAAAGTGTGCATAAAATCATTGGGAGAGCTTCCATAAATGCATATCCCTGGGTACCAACAGAAGATATCCTGATCACATAGTTATCTTCTTTCATTAAATGGTTACAACAGCTTTCAGAAATGACCCTGACCAAGAATCACGTGAACGTTTCTGAAGAACCATAATAAAGGCAGAAAAATCAGAAACATGGATGTGCATAATGGTAGGTGGTAGAATAGAACCCTCATAAAGCCATATGACATGGGACAAAGGAACTCTCTTAGTGTCTACAAACATTCCAGCTTAAAGAGTATTTTCTCTTTCTCATTGTGTTTCTTCCCACTCCTTCCCTCTTAATGAAAATTGTTATGATGCCATTTTACATTTGGACTCTGTGGCTGTGGTCTATTATTTTTTTCTCATTTCATGGCACTGTTCATTTGCCTTCATGCTTACTGATGAGCCCCTGCCAGGGGGCTGCTCCTGATGGCACGCTGGCTAGCAAGAAAAGCCTGGCAAGGGAGAAAAATGACTATGCAACTTTTACTATCAGTGTTTTATTTAGAACTTGAAATGGGTATAGAAATGAGTAAGCATGCATTATGATCTTAATCCTTAACGCTGAAAAAATTATTATTTATTATTTGAAATAATAATAATTCCATAGATTTAAAAAATGTATTTTCCAATAGACTCCTTTATCTGATCCTCAAACCAATGATATGATTTCTGTGAAAGATTCCCATGGTACTGCTTGGCAAGTACAGATACAAAACACAGAGGTTTAAGGCATGTACATTTTTTGGCATAAGGTAAGATGAGAAATTTCATGCCAGTTAAGACCTACGCAAAGAATATCTAACTAAATAGAATTATACTCATGAATCATAGAATTTCACAGTGACTGAGTTTCCTCACTTATAAAATGGACAAAAATAACACCTATGTCCCTTGTCTTCCTGGCATGTTCAGGTGGGTGGAAAACATATACAATAATATATATGTTATAATTATTTGTACTAAAATTCTTCATTTTTAAAGGGTTGTTTCAAAAAAAAAACCTAACAGTGGGGAAAATTGAGGAATTTTTGGATGGTTCATTTACTTTTAGAACTTCAAGCATCCGTGTCAGTTTGGACCTCCTCACCCTTAACTAGTTTCTTATTTCTTCTGGGGCTTTATGACTCTGAAACAAACCATTCTGGCTGTGACCTTGAAGTAGAGGTAGCACAACTCATGTCCATTAATGCTCAATAAATAAGAGGGGCATGATAGGACAGTTGTTTAAGGGAACTTATTCCAGGACAGACTTGCTGCTAGTTGCACTCAAATTATGAAATAATCAGATTTCCCCAGGTTCTTAATTTCCTTCCTTCCATCCCATGATTAGTAATGGTGAGACTCCAGAGTGATAAAAATAACTCAGGAACTTTATTCAATCATCGTCTAAACTAGAAATTAGAACTAGAGTTTGCATCTCAAACCCAGACCTCAGAGAAGTGTTGATATTCCATAAAGGAGCAGACACATGTGAAAGGAAAAACTTATTAACGGAAAATAGCTGAAGATTCTAGGTAAGAATATGGATATGCTCAGTTGGTTGTCGCTTCACGATCCTTGCTTTTTCAAAGGAAAGAAAAGAAAGAAGTGTTAGTATTACTACTGCAAGAGAATGTGAAATTTGGAAAAAAGGAGAAAAGAGTAAGAAAGGAAGTGAAAACTGTTGAGGAGATGGAAGAACATGATTGAGTCAAATAGAAGCAAAGAGAAAAGAGAGAGGGAGAGGTAAAGCTGGATCAGATAACTCACTTGGCATTCCCTGTCCCTGGCTTCTTTCTTCGGAAAATGTTGAGGAAAGTGTTGGAGCGGCAGGGCAGCTTGCCATCGCCAACATGCATGCGGACTACATCAGAGGTGGTGAAGGCACTGCGGACATTCCTCTCAGGCTTGGCAATAATGATGTACATCTTGGGAGTGAACATGCACCCCAGGGCCACTGTGACACTGAGGCTCACTGCAAAGCAGGTGGTAATGATCTTGTAGTTGCTCCCAAAGTAAATGGGCACAAAAGCCAGCCAGATGATGCAGGTGGTGTACATGGTGAAGGCAATATATTTGGCCTCATTGAAGTTGGCGGGCACGTTCCGGGTCTTGAAGGCATAATAGGTACAGCTCATGATGAGGAGTCCATTGTAGCCCAGAGGGGCCACCACACCCAGGTTGCTGGTATTGCAGATAAGGTAGACTTCCTTGATACTTGGGTAGGAAAGGATAGGCATGGGGGGCTCCATGATGATCAAGGTTACCACCAGGGTTAGCTGCACACTAATCAGAATTGAGGCAATGATCACCTGGGCCCAGGCACTCATGAACCTGGGCTTCCGGGTGCAGATCTTCTTCTTGCTGCCAGCTAGGATGCGTGCAATTCGGTTGGTTTTGGTCACTAAAGCAGAGTAGCACATGGCAGAGGAGAGGCCAACCAGAAGGCGCTGGAGGTAGCAGGATGTGGTGGTAGGCTTAGCAATTAGAGTAAAAGGGCACACATAACCGAGGAAGATGCCAGCTAGGATAATGTAGCAGAGCTCCCGACTGGAGGATTTGACCACTGGTGTGTCCCGGTACAGCACAAAGATGAGGGTAACAAACAAGGTGACAAGGATGCCCAAGCAGGAAAAGGCGATTGCTATAATGGACTCTATGTTGCTCCACTCAAGATAGCGCACAGGAATAGGTTCACAACCTGTAATGAGAAAAATAGTTTTCATTTTTTTTTTAATTTTTCCTTTCAAGTAGGTTTCATACCCAGCATGGTCGTGGGGCTCAAACTCACAACCCTGAGATCAAGACCTGGGCTGAGATCAAGATTCAGATGCTTAACCGACTGAGCCACCATGCACCCCAAGAAAAATAGTTTTAAAATCCAAGATTTCTGCTGATCAGTAATAACACTTACTAGTTACCAAAGGCATATCTATGTTCACATCTTCCACATTTTGTGTTATTTTAATTATTTTGTAAAATGTCTAGTTATTACACTAATAAATATACACCATTGTCTTGTCAAGACAATTGTATTCCCAAACCAGATCTCATCACAAGACTAATGTGACATACTTGAGCCTACAAAAATAATCTTTTCTCCCAACACCAGCTTTATAAATGGATGCCACTCTGTGGGTGGAACTTCGTTCTACACTTTCAGAAAAAGAAAAAGAAGGAAACTAAACTGTTTTCTGGGAAGGTTAAATAGTGATGATGTAATAGAACAAGTCAGTAAGAAATACACTAACAAAATTGTTATTTTCACGTAGCAATTGTCCAGAGGTAAGTCCAGCTCATAGACAAGTACTATTTTGGCCAACAGAGTGTTTTAAACATAAATTTTATTTGAATTCTTTAGAAGAATCTGCATTTTCCCATTTATTACATATTACTCACTTTGTCTCACCCCTTGAGTTCTGTGTGATCCATATGTGGCGTCTGAAGCCCCTTGCTTTATCAGCTTCTACTAGATATACCAAGGAAGGAAGAACTCTCCTGTCTCTTGAAAGGAGAGATGTTAGTAAATACCTGGCTCATCTTTCCCCTCAGATGGAGAATAAAGTCTGTTTTGTATTTCAAGGAGAGAGAAATCTGTGAGATCCTGGAGACCTGACATAGAACCCCTTCATAAAACTTTGTGTTTGGTCTGGGCCAGTATTTCCCAAATTGTGAGAATAAAAATATGCTCATGACTTTAAGAAAAGACTCGTTGTTCTACACCCATGGGAACAGGAACCGTCAGAACCTGCTTTACTCCTGTTCAGTCAACAACAGCTTCCCTCAGTGAACATGATTTCTGCAAGCCAGTCAGTCAGTGTCAACCCTTGCTTCTGATAATCACCCAAGTAGGAACAGACTCAAGGCAATAAATGAGCTCCAGCCATTCACAAGCACACAGTCTTGACTGATCACAGTGGCCCCTTTCTCTTGTGTGTCAGGGGTTTATCTATGTCAAAGTCTCAATCTGCCTGGGAGAACTTCCGCTTCCTCTAAAAAGTCACATTTTAATCCTAAATCTTTTCATTTCTTGATAAAGTTTAGAAAAATGATTAGACAGATATATAATTTAGAATAACAAGAACTATTATGGGGGCTTTTGATAGAACATATTCAATGAATTAAAATATTGAAGAGACAAATAAGATAACATACTGAATAGTCAATACTAAGCTTTCTCAGTTGGCACACAGAGCTTGCTAAATAAAATTCATATTCCAATGTAGTCTTTGTCAAGGCCTTTATAACCCGAAAGCTAGTCCTCTTTTCATTCTTTTTTCTGTGCAACTTTACCTGGTTTTGTAAATGAGCTAGTCTGTCCTTAGAGTTTTCATTAGAAAAGAATGCCACATTTTATATTTCTAGAACACAAGTCAGATCAATGGAAGTTAAATTAAAACCCTGGGGCGCCTGGGTGGCTCAGTGGGTTAAAGCCTCTGCTTTCGGCTCAGGTCATGATCTCAGGGTCCTGGGATCGAGGCCCATATCGGGCTCCCTGCTCAGCGGGGAGCCTGCTTCCTCCTCTCTCTCCGCCTGCCTCTCTGCCTACTTGTAATCTCTCTCTCTCGCTCTGTGTCACATAAATAAATAAAATCTTTAAAAATAAATAAATAAATAAATAAATAAATAAATAAATAAATAAATTAAAACCCTGGTCTAGAGCCAAATTAAGAGTTATAATAGGGCGCCTGGGTGGCTCAGTGGGTTAAAGCCTCTGCCTTCGGCTCAGGTCATGATCTCAGGGTCCTGGGATCGAGGTCCGCATCAGGCTCCCTGCTTGGCAAGGAGCCTGCTTCCTCCTCTCTCTATTCCTGTCTCTCAGCCTACTTGTGATCTCTGTCTCTGTCAAATAAATAAATAAAATCTTTAAAAAAAAATTTAAAGAGTTATAATCAATAATTTTCCTAAACTTCAAAGACACAAGCAAAATATTTTCTGTAGAATTCAGGATTTTTATTACTTATTGTCCTACACTACAGATATGTACCAATTAATTTAATTAATTGTTAGCCTCATGGAGTAAAAGCAACAGATTAGAAAAGGGAAGATTTAAATAACCTAGTGGTGTGTAAAGTGTAAAAAATAGAAAGTGCACTACATAAGGCAATTTTGAAAGCTTTTCTTTCAACAAAGATGCAAAATTATAAACTAAAGATAAAAGACAGACTTTATGACATCTTCAAACAATTCTGAGGTAGACTTAACATCTGACAAGAAAAACTAAACCTTCTCTTTTTGTAAATGGGCTCAGACTTGAATTAGGGAACCAAAGAGATGAAAATGTTAAAATGTAAGTTTACTAAACTTAGAAAATATCCAATATGTGACTAGCTATTTTTAGATAGACTTAAAAAATAAATAAGCTAGAAATCAATATAGTTGCGGATCTTCAGGTAAAACAACTAAAAGAGCCTCTATTCTCTATGAGCTGGGAAACTGTAGACAAGGAAACCTATAGATACTAAACAGAAGTGTCATTTAAAGAGCCAATGTCCCACATTAGCTAAAACTGAGGACTACTGCTTGAGTCTGTTCAGTGACTTAACTCCATGGCAAACTCTGGTACCCAAGAACTCCTTGTCCTTCCTCTGAATTCCCAAGGGAACCAATACCTCTTTCTTATTGATATAAGTGTCTTGATGTCCACCACTAATCTCACTATTAATAGAACATCAGATACATTGGTTTAATAAAACCACAGAAATGGTGAAAATCTTTAACAATCTTATGCCCCAACCCACAACTGGTACTTTGAGATTATTATTAGAAGGATACATTATTCTCTGTGACACAAAACCCACAGCTTTAATAGGTAGGATTAACTGCTAGACAAAATGTACTATGGTTCCCTACAGAGGATCAAATTATAGCTGCTCTAGTCATGAAAATACCTATACTATGTATAATTTTTAAAAATTATCTAAGGAATACCATTAGCCCCAGAATCCCTATGGACAAAACACTTCACAGAAACAGGAAGATGGATTGGAACAGAGCAGATAAACATATAGATTATCATATGTACTTAGATTATCATAAATCTTTCTTTTTTGTGTAAATATGAAAATAATACACCATAATCTAGATGTATTAACTCAACAGCATAGCACATATCAAAGAACCATTGCTCATTGTGGTAGGCTTTCAGTAAAAAAAGGTACTGTAAAAGTTACGTATACTATAAAAATACTTAGAAATACAATAGAAATATTTTAGAGATTATCATGCTAAGCAGACTGCTCTGACTAAAAACCCTAACAAAAGCATCTCATATAAAACAAATAATTTATGGTAGTAACAAATCCATGAAGAAGTTCAAGTATTCAATTATAGATATACAAAATGTGGCCAGAAAAGTTCTTAAAAGAAATTCCAGATATTTCATGATTGTGTTGTAAGATTCATGAAGATAATATCTGACAAAACCAGAATGGCTCTCTGATAGTACCAAATAAAACATCTACCAGGCATTGGATAAAATCCTGATAGAACAATGAAAGAATTCATTTCAGTAAGAACAAATTGGCCACAAAATTAAACATTATTGGGGAAACATTTCCAGAACAGCAGATGTGGCCAGTTCATGCTTCATTTGTAATTAAATCAATTAGGACACATTGTAAAGGTGGAGGCATTAACTGAAACAATTGCAAAAGAACCTTTGAGTTACTCCGGAGGGGCTGTATACAGTTTTTTCCCTCTACGGTTTATGAATATGTATTAGTTTAAACAGTATGTTTATTTTGCAGATGGGTTGAAGCATTCTGTTGAAAAGCCACAATACTTAACAAAGGCTAAAATATGATTAGATTTTGTGGTCTTAGCACATTCCAATTGGTCAATCTAGTAATATGGGAATATTTTCAGTGTAACATTTATTCATGAATTTAAATTCTGCAAGGCTGTCTTTGTTCCCAACCCTCTGGACAAATTAAAAGAAACCTTATATTGTTGCAGGTTACTCCCCTTAGTGATTTTAAACTGGGGTTCTGCGGAGAGCTTCCAGAAGCTGAAGGCCCGTGGATGTTGACTATTAACTGAAGAAGTTTATAGCAAGCTGATGACTATACAATGGTCTTCTGTGCAAGGTTATCTGAAGAAGATTCTTACATATATCATACTTCCCTTTGTATACTTTTTCTTATTCATACTTCTTTACTGATTTAATATATATATTTACATATATATAAAAATAAATTCGAGTTTGTCTTTAGTGTTCTCCTTATTAATAATAAGTATTTGCCTAAACCTATGTTTTACTAGGCAAACATTAACTCAAAAATTATATCAAGCTATTGTTAGGTATATCATACTAACTTCCTATAATGATACATTTTATATATGCAAAGATTCCACAAGTTCAGATATATGAAAGGACTCAGAAGATTCATAGAACATACTCATGTAATGTTTCTTTTCTTAAAGGCAAAACCTATAGTATAGTAAGAGAAAGACCGTGCAGGTAAGCACCAAAGGGCAAACAGATATCCCAGTGCAAGCTCTCTAAGATCCTTACTCTCACAAGGACACACTTCATCTTTGAATTGAGAGCCCAAGGCAGAAGTTCTCAGTGAAGTCTTTTTATGACCTTCAAGTTATATGGCCAAGTCAGCCTATCTAATACGCCAGCTGAAATCCATCAGTAAACAAACTGGTTTTGGTTGTCACCGGTAGAATCTCAAACTGCAAACTGTATATTATAAATATCAGTCCCCTCAATGTAGCCAAGAGTCAAAGACAGGTAGGTACTCAGGCATCTCTGCAGATAATCAGAGTCATCCAAGCCTAGCTATAAATTAAGCCTATTTTACACAGTGTACTATATGCAAATGAAGAAAAATATGCTTCTGTTAGAAGGAGATATAAGTATTCTGTGCTGTAACAGTAGCATTATGTCAACAACACCCCAAAACAATATACTTACAACTCTACTGTGATTGCTTTATTTCTTGTGAAGATCCTAGATTCTTTTCCCTACAGGGAAACCAGACTTCAATGACAATCCAGGACCACCCAAAACAATCGCCAGAGGATAGGGATTGATCATTTATATTTTGAACAAACTTTTTTTTCTCCTCCTTTTACTTTTTTCCTTTCCTTCTTTGTTTTTTTTATTTTTTAGACATTTTAAATTTGACATGCATTAGCTTTGATTCCTTGAAAGAATTAGCTGTAATATCCATATTATCCATATATGTAATATAATATGTAATGTACTTTTGTGTCCTGTTTTGAGGTTTACAGAGTTGTCCAACCCCTAGATGTGTTTGGGTATCCCAAGCCTGGAAGGAGTGGGAGTTATCTTCAACCAGTGTTGAAGACGGTCCTGGCCCTACCTGACCACCAGCACCCAAAAGCAAAAGCCTTTATGTGAGTTGTGCATACTGTATCTAAAGCCTCTAAAACTTAGGGACTTGGCAGTATCTGTGGTTACAGCTTCCCCAGAAAATCCAGAGCTATCAGACAAGAGTATTTTCTGAGAATCCAGGGCTATCAGCTACAAATTCCTGAGCAAAATCCAAGAGAAGTGGTAATAACTCTGATCTGAGGAATAGGAAGTTAGTCTTAATTTTTCAAACAAATACTGGATCACTTGTGAGATCCAAATGCATTTAATAGTGGATTTCTTCCCAATTAAGTTAAGACAAATTTAATATGAGTCAAGAAATAAAGCCCACAGGTCTTCAGACATTTAATAGCAGTTACAACAATACTTCATAATCAATAAAGCATCATTAAATGCTTCCTTTAATGTTATTACATTAATATCAATTACCTACAAGGAGAAATTCCGTTTCATGGTCAGTGCTCAACTTAAATGTCACCTTCTCTCTGAAGGCTCTTCTCTTCACAGGGAGAATAATTGTTTTTTTCTCATCTGTTCACATGATATTTTGTACATACTCGTGTTGTAGGACTTAAAATTGAGGTTTACATGTCTAGTTCCATAGGAAGCTCCTTCCCAGGTTATAAACTTTATTTCGTTCACCTATATGTTTCCAGTTTCTCCAAAAAATGTTTGGCACAAGATAGGTGATAGTGTATAATATAAAATTAAGTAAACAAGTAGACAGTGTAAGAGGTCATAGCAACTGTTGAGATGGAGAAAAATAGTAAATATTAATTAATTTCTATAATAATATTTTAATGATAAAATTTAGTGTAGTTTGGATTTCTGAGGAAACTTCTTACCTTATTTGATTTTTAAAAAGAAATAAGTAGCATCAGATGACATACAATTGGTTCATGAATTGTTAAACTACTGTCAAGTTTTATATCATGGCAGAAGAGATCCCTGTTTATGCATCATAAGAAATAAAGTGTGAAATTTAAATGCTGAATTAAAATGTACATTTTCCCAAGAAGAAAATGTGAGAAACTTATTAACAGCTTCAGAATGTGCTTCCTCTAAGAAATACACCATTTTTTTCTTTATAACCAACAAACAATATATTCTAATGAAAACAATAATGCATTTATAAACATGTGTTTATTCACTAATATTAGAGCCTTTGAAGCATGTATGAAAAGTAACTATCTCAGAAAATAATTTTATGTGTGCTAACAAGCTTTACCTTCAGTGAAAAACACCATTTCTTAAAGAAGAATGATTTCTCATTTTAACTAAAATCCAATAAAAAAAAAAATCCACCTTTGAAAACAAAACACCTACTTAAAGGCTATGCATTTACTCCTCTGAGTATTTCTACTGGTTTTTGGTATTCTCAGCCTGTGGGTTTTCTCTTTTCGCAACTACTGTTACCATGGCAACAACCAACAACACATTGCCATGTAGTGCACACTCGTTCTGAGCCTGACATGGCACCAAATGAGTGACAAATGAGACCTCACTGTCCAGTCAAGTGTAAGACTGAAAGGAATCCAGAAATGATAGGTGTCATTAGAACTAAGTGTAAACTAAATCAGAAATAAGTACTCTCTGGGGGCCTGGGTGGCTCAGTGGGTTAAAGCCCCTGCCTTCGGCTCAGGTCATGATCCCAGGGTCCTGGGATCAAGGCCCACTTCTTCCTCCTCTCTCTGCATGCCTCTCTGCCTACTTGTGATCTCACTCTCTCTCTCTCTCTCTCTCTCTCTCTCTCTCTGTCAAGTAAATTTAAAAAAGAAAAAGAAATGAGTACTCTGAAAGACCCTAAACATAAGATTTGTACAGTAATCAAATATATGACCCAAAAGTAGCCACTTGCCTTTTGCTATTATAAAGGGGCTGTCTGAGTTGTTGCTTAGCTCAACTCATTTTAATGCTAACGTGACTTTTATGCATGTGATGGATGATAGAGTAAATATTTTAGAAAGATAATCACATTAAATATCTAAGTATAGTGAAGGAGAATTTTTTTTTATGCTTTACTAACTCAAAGAGCCTTAAATCAATGGTGATCATCATTTGGCAGTGGGCAAAAAATATACCCACAATAGAAGACCTCGAGGAAATAAAATATATGACTTTGAGTTCCATTATTATAACATATTGGATCTTTTAAAAACATTTTTTCTATTTTAATGTCTTAAAAGAGGATAGAAGTTCTTTCCCAGGTATGAGATAAGCTCTAATCAAAGTAAAAATGGAGCAGTAGGAAAAATTGGGGGAAGCCCAAAAAATGTAGACAAGAGAAAAATTCTTATACCTCAAAGCCAGGACTTCTGATTTCTAAAATCAACCTGAGAAAGTCTAGCTTTGCCTTTGAGCCTCTTCCCAGGCAGCTGTAGTCTCAGTCAAATAGCAGAGAGGACTGACTAGTAAGTCAACCCCCTATTTGATATAAAAAGACCCAGCAGGAAGCACACACTATGAAGGAGGATAAAGATGTGAACAGAGGCACAGCATGAGTGGGAGAGAAGCCTTGTTGTCCAAAAGTGGCTGAAAAAGCTTTTCCAAGCCAGTCTATTGCATGCAACCAGGAGATAAATTAGACCCGGGGATAAAAACCCTGGATTCTCTTAATGGCTTCTCTATTAACCAAACGCACTAACCTGGATGAACTTAGGTGAGCCCCATTCTTCTTTCTATTTCTCTCAATAGAACATTTATTAGACAGCTATCATGTTCAAGGCACTAGACTATGAGCCAGAGAGTAATGTTTCTCACAGGATGGGACAGGTGCCTCAGAATTTGCTGGGTCCCATCACAGAACTGGTGAACAGGAATCTCTATAAGTGGGTAATACCTGGGTAATTTTAGGCATATTCAAGTTGAAAACCAGTTTTCCACGACAGAATAAAAATATGATTGAGATACAGCTTTTATCTTCCAATGTATTCTAATCTAACTTGGTTTTCTTTAAAAAAGGTCTTTGTACTAAATTTCTAAAAGCTTTCTGACCCTCATTTTAGATTAACTTTTTCTAACAAAGATTACCATTTTACACTTTCACTGAATAAGTAAAATTTTCATTATGTGACCTGATTCTACTTACCCAGTTGTTTTTGATGTGTTCTGAATAAGGCATACAATTTCTTAGTTGCTATTCTTATTTGGGAACAGATGAAAAAGTAAAAAACAGTAAGAAATGTTACCCTTTCTAATGATTTTCAACAACACCCAGGGAGGCAGAGAATCAGGAGTCAGTGAACTGGGCTCTGCTTCTAACTATTTGCATGACCTTGGTCACACAAGTACATCCCTTTCAGCTTCGCCTTTCTAAAAGGAGGAATGAGATTACCCACATGATAAAGGCTCTCTGTACTCAGATGACAGTTTCTATGGCTCCATTACTCTTAAAATTTGTGAAAAGTATTTGTGAAACACCTGTCATGTGTAAGCTCATACCAGGATCCATGGAAAACAAAATTCATATGTCTGAACATTGGTCTTAGGAAATTTGCAAACTCATACAACCCATCCATTTGATACGCACTGATTTTACTAGTAAACCATGTCTTGCATTCATATATTGCTCCATTCCTGCTGTTGCTGCCCTCATCCATACCCTCTGAAATTACTCATTTGAACCAATGCAATAGTTCCTGGCTTCTGTTTTTCATCCAGTCTCATTGCACTCCTCAGACTGCTCATCTGACTAGTAGAACCATCTTTCATGGTTCAAAGTAGAACACAAATATCATGGTGTTATTTGTTAATTTAAATTCTTCAGTGGTTCTCCTGTGCTTAAAGCCACTGTCCAAACCCTTGGGAAAAGGTCATGCAGAAGCATGTTATCATCCACCACTGGTCTCATTTCTGGCCTTTGCTAGGTCCTTGTGTCTACCAACCGACCCCATCCCCTTATTTTGTGGTTTTCCCCATATGTGTTACAGGCTTTCATTTTTCCATCTTCTACTTTTTCTCTGGAATTTTTCATCTCCTTTTCTGCCTAACAAACTTTACACGCTATAAATACCTGTTTTCTATTAATAACAATTTTATATTATTTTTACATTTCTTCCCTGATAAGTTTTAAGCAAAATAAAGTAATAAAGAAAGATAAACTTAAAGCAAAAGAAGTACTACCTCACACATAGGTGTTCGAGAAATGTTCGCAAATATGAATGCAGGTAACTAGAAATATCTTCAAATAAAATTTTAAAAAAGAAAAATGGAAAACAACTGGCATACCAGGATACCCCTTTAATAAACTTTTATTTAGATTTAAAAAATGAACTTGCTTTTCAATATGGATCACTGAAAACTTATGAGGTTTCTGTGTGCTCTTTGACATGAGCATTAAAAAGTGCACACTGTAAATAAACATCAAAAAAGACATGAGCTGCTTCCTCACATTTTGAACAATGGCCCATAGTCAGACACAAGGTCTAAAGTGAGGCACTTCTTACCTGTTAGATCTGCACTGGGCCACCACCCCAAGTCACAGGCTTTACAGGTGAACTCATCTTGCACATATTCATTCTCTTTGCAGGCTGTGCAAATCCAGCAGCAACTCACTTCTCCTTTCCGTATGACCTGTAACACAGGATAGTCCATACGCCTTAAAGATGGTCTCCCCAGAAAGCCTTCTATTTCAATATGGACTAATTTTCACACTATAATAAAAAAAAAAGAGTAAGTCTTCAAAATATCCTATATGCCAAGAAACCTTAAGTACATCCATTTGAATATACTGGATTGTCTTAGAGTTCAGATGTGACTTTTAGTTCATTCTATGCTGTGTTTGGAGGCTTCTGAAAAATAATATCTTTCATAAAGGGAATTGATAACATTATCTTTTTTTCAAAAGATCTTATTTATTTATTTGAGAAAGAGAGAGAGCAAGTGAGAGCATGAGAGGGGAGAAGGTCAGAGGGAGAAGCAGGCTCCCCGAGGAGCTGGGAGCCCAATGCAGGACTCAATCCTGAGACTCCAGGATCATGACCTGAGCCAAGGACAGTTGCTTAACAAAGCAAGCCACCCAGGTGCCCAGATAACGTTATCTTTTTCAGAGTTAAAAAAAAAAAAAGAAACAGTTGTATTTTATTACTTATACTCATTTGTATTATCCTCAGAAAAATAAAAATAGAATTTTCTTCTCTGAAAGAGCAATGTTCAACCACAAAAGTTCTTATTTATTATTTTCTTATCAATTCATAAAACCTGAGGCATTATGGAATTTTATAATTATGAAAGTCTGAGCAACTTTATATACATAAAAAAGGAATGATTGCTAAGCAAGTCAGCCCTATTATTGGACTGTGACTTGCTCCAGTGAACTTAAAAGGTTACATAAATTATTGGAAGAAAAATACTAGTTCAAAATGACTGAAGAATCATTTATTATTAGAGTAGTAGTTTAAACTTCCTCCAATTTTCAATCTGTTTGGTAAGCAAATTTCACTTGACATGATAACACAAAAAAAGTCAAAATACACTGGATTTAAAGTGATTTTCTTGTAAGCAGCACATATTTAGATCTTGCTTTCATCTACAGTCTGAGAACTGCCTTTTATTGAAATGTTTCATACATTTACATTTAGTATAATCACTGGTGTGGTTGGAAATGAAAATTTTGACCAGATGCTGGATATTGTGTATATAAGGTAGAGCGTGCTGGATGTTTTTTCTTGAAGAAGTACTCGTCTTTGTTCTGGCAGGCAGCTAAACTGCTTGTGACTCAGTTTGAGCATTGTTTTTAACTTTTTAGGACAAGTCTAGAAGAGTCTCTACTCTAGGAATAATTAAGCCTCATTATTAAGGTGTGACCACCTGGGGTTTCTACTTGATTCCTTATGTATTCAACAAGGTATCTCCACTCTGGCTTGTGGAAAATGAGACAATTCCTGGATCTGTGTAAACTCAGGGATTCCAGATCCCCAGCAATTTTTCTTCACTTGAACTTTCTGAATTCTGCCCTACTCATGTGCCGACCGGTATTCAGCCAAATGCTTAAGAGAACCTGTATGCTAACTTCTAGGACATTTTCTGAATAGTTCTATCCCTTACACTACACTAAAAATTCTCACTGCCTTGGTCTTCCTAAACTTTGATTTCTGTCTTCTTAAATTATCAAGATCACCAAGCTCTGTGTTCTCTTTCACTGAACAACAACAAGGAAATTGTCTCCAGGCAGAAAGCTTGAGTGATTTTAGGGTTTGCCTTGTTTACTTGCCTTCACTTCCCTGGAATCAAGGTCATGCACTATTTTCCAATGTCTGAACAGTTATTTCATATATTATGTCAAGTTTTCTAGTTGTTTACACCAAAAGGCAGTCTGGGCTCTGTTACTCTTTCATGGCTAGAAGCACAAGTTCTTCCTTAATACATTAAACATTGTTAAATGTTTTCATATGCAAAATCAGAAATGAAACTGCAAATATTGCCAGACCTTAAAATCATACAAACTTTAGTCTTTGCAAAAATAATTCTCACAGAGCAGGTCAAAATTTATCTCCCTATTCTTAGAATTACATATAAAATATCAAATGACAGTATATTTTCAGAAAATGTAAAAGGTTTTCTTTTTCTTCTTTTACTTTCAGATAACTTTAGAAAGTAGAATCAAGTTAAGTCTTTAAAAAAAAACAAAAAACAAAACAACTCCCTGCAACCTCAAAATAAGCATGGGAAATTTACATTCCAAATAATAATTTTTTAAGTGACATGAGAAAAACTGAGTAAATGAATACTGCTTTCTTATTTTAATTGGCATAAAAGTACAGTAAAAGTCATCACAAAATACTGTATATCCATTTAGTCAGCTTTGTCTCTTTCTCTTACTATAAAAATAATGCTACTAATTCAACAAATTCAAAGGTGGTAATGCTAAACAAATTGATTTATGCAGGATGAATAGTGAGGGTAGTTCCTGTGAGTAACTGGTACTTGGAATGTATTTAAAATTAGGTTTTATATGACTGAATAAATGAATGAATAAATGATTAGCTTATCTCTTTAATAAATAATGAAAATGGAGCTGCTTAAATAGAGTTATATTTTAAGACTCCTACTATATTCTGCCACCAAGGATGTATACTTTTGGCACACACATCTGTAATATTTTGTTTGTCTTTTTTGGGGGGGGAGGGTAGGAAGGGTCAGAGGGAGAGAGAGAGAGAATCTTAAGCAGGCTCCATGCACAGCACAGAGCTCAATGGGGGGCTCCTTCCCACAACCCTGAGATCATGATCTGAGCCAAAATCAAGAGTCAGATGCTTAACTGACTGAGCCACCCAGGAGCCCTTGACTTGTCTTTTCCATCTCTCAGTCACCCCTCTAGACTGAGGTTTTATCATTTTATACCTGAATTCTTGTCCCTGTCTCCTAATCATATATCATGCTCTAATTTCTATTTTCAGTAGAGTAACATGCACACAGCTGCCAAGATCACCCAAATAGCCCACGGCTCCTCAAGAGAAGGCACCAAGCTGACTTTCATTGTTTTCAGACTTAGTCATCAAAGGACAGATAGGTACCAAAACCACACAGTAGGTGGCCAATGGATGGATATTGAATAAATCTTTAAAAAAAAATACAATTAGGCCACTTAAGGAACTTTAGTGTCTCCCTACCCCAATACCTTTGCAATATAAGCTCTTCGATCAGGCATTCATTTAGTGCTGGCCCTTGTTTCTGCATCTAACTTTGTCTGTTATTAATTTCTTATATAAGTCTGCCAAGTGAGGACAGAGCTTCTATGCCAGCCCCTCATTGTGTCTTCATTAATGTCCACGTAACTATTTGTTTTCTTTTGGAGGGAGGTTTCAAGTACAATAGAGTTATCACTGAATTTGTGTTTCACCTGACTTGCTTTCTACAAGAAGTATTCTGGCTGCTATTGGAGAACAGAGTTTAAAGAGAGAGAGAGAAAAGAAAGAATGTGTGTGTGTGTGTGTGTGTGTGTGTGTGTGTGTGTGTGTGTGTACATTTTATATATGTGTGTTTTAATCCATGGCTCCCACATGGAACCAACATAGTACACAAATAAATATGCTTTAATGAAAGAAAGAGTATTACTTTCCATTTAGAATGTCATCTTTTCTCCATCAGTCCATCTGTGTCACTACTTTCAAGGGCAGACACATCACAAGCTCCAGACAGTATTTCTGGAGCAGTAAATCCTTTCAAACATTGCCTTATTTATAATTCTCTAGTAGCTAAAATACAGTTGGTATTTTATTACTATAAGCTAGATTTTGTCCTCTAATTTTTTCATATCCATATAATAGATATGTTTCGTTCAGATACAGTTCTTTTTTTTTTTTTAAGATTTTATTTATTTATTTGACACAGAGAGAGAGAGATCACAAGTAGGCAGAGAGGCAGGCAGAGAGAGAGGAGGAAGCAGGCTCCCCGCCGAGCAGAGAGCCCGATGTGGGCCTCGATCCCAGGACCCTGAGATCATGACCTGAGCCGAAGGCAGAGGCTTTAACCCACTGAGCCACCCAGGCGCCCCAGATACAGTTCTTTTTAATTCCTATTATTGTCTCTAATTTATATTTAAATCTTCCCAATGGCACATTACTGATTATTTTTATAATTTCTGTATTTTTATCTAAGTCATGCTTACTGATATTTCTTTCGCATGTATAGTGGCCCCTCCTGATCCATGGCCAGTCTTTGTCCAGAAGCATACAATCCTCCTGATGTATTATCAGGAGGTCAGTAGCAGCCTCACACCACAACACAGTGCCTATGTCATTCACCTCACTTCATCTCATCATGTAGGTATTTTATCATCTCACATCATCACAGGAAGAAGGGTGATTACAGGATAATAAGGTATATTGAAAGAGAGGAAGAGACCACATTCACATAACTTTTATTATGGGATATTGTTATATTATTATATGTCATTATTAGTTACTGTTGTTAATCTCTTATGGTACCTAATTTATAAATTAAACTTTATCATAGGTATGTAGATCTAGGAGAAAACATAGTATACATCAGGTTTGGTACTACCTGTGGTTTTAGGAGGTGGGTGTCTTGGAACATATCTCCCAAATAAAAGGGGACTATTACAGTATATATTCAATAACTGAATAAAGTATTTTTTCACTTTTGTCACAAGCACTTTTTATGATAGCTCTGAGTCACAATAACAGTTTTGATATTTTACTGAAACTGCCCTTGAAGGACCAGTGCTTACTAAGGCCCAGAGCCTGCTTTGATTCTTTTTATGTCCTGTGCACACAGTGCTATTTATTGTTAGTGAGACCAGGTGAGCTGCTGTTACACACAATGCCATGATTCAATTACATAGATCCTGTAGCAGTCTTAAAGTTTTCATGCAAGGAAATCAAGTGTTCATTTTGTGACCAAGTTTCTGAAGTAACCTGAAATGGATTTTTTAAACTAAGGTTTTATTTAGAATAAGAATTGGGGCACCTGGGCGGCTCAGTCTTGATTTCCCCTCAGGTCATGATCTCAGGGTCGTGAGATAGAGCCCCCTGTCAGGCTCCAGCCTCCGTGGGGAGTCTTCTTGAGATGCTCTCCCTCTGCCTCTCTCTCTGCCTCTCCCCCAACATGCATGCATGCGTTCTCTCAAATAAATAAATCTTAAAAAAAAAAATGAAAGAAAATAAATAGCATCAAGAGAACATAATGAAGGAAAGGTAACTGTGAATCAGAGGAAACAGAAAAAATTTTCTTCAGAAGAGGAATGCACAAAAGACCAAACAGAATAAAGAAGCTGAGTCTATTCTAACCAGGACTGTAGGAGAATAGGCTGCTTGAGAGAAGACCTCGCTGCCCTCTTCCGTTCCTACCACATCCTGTATGAGAACTGGGGCAACAGTCCACTTGAATACAAACTTTTTCTCCCACTCACTGAGTTCCTCAAAGGAAGGGGCCGTGTTTAAGTTTCCTTTGCATTCCCAGAGCTAGTGAAATACAGAACTGAAGGGACTTCCTTTTAGAGAAGCTCCATCTCTGTTGTTTTTCTACTGGGCCCCATTTAATCATGTTCTATATTTTGCCTCTAAATAAGTCAAAGAAGCTCTGTTCTCATTTCAAGGGGGAAATAAAGTTAATCTTTCTCTGAATTTTGTTCGAAGCTCCAAATCCCTGATAACAACTAAACAAAGCCAGATCCCAAACATGTTCCAGGATGTTCGCTTCAAACAAAGCTGGGCTGATACTGGCATCAATACTATAAGCCTCACTAATTTATGGAATAACACCCGTTGTTCACCTGACATTCACCTTGACTGGACCCTGCCCTGGATTCCTGAAGAAACACGTACCCTAGACCCTTTTCTAATATAAACCCCTAGCCCCAAACAATGATAAGACTCATTCTTCTTTCCTTTCTGAGTCTCCTAGATGCTCTGTCTGCTATTCTCTGTCACTCATCCTATTCAGTAAACTCTTCTTCCACTTTCTCTGGCTCCTGGTTTGTTTTGTTTTCTTTTGTTTTGTTTCATGTTCGATTTCTATCCAAGGGCCCTCTTGGCTGGTCTTGTGGGACCCTTCCCTGGGTCCTCAGACTCAGCCTGCCTACATCACTGACATGATTCTTGGCACATATTAATTACTCAATAACGTAGATGGAAGAAAAGAGGAAAATAATAAAGACTATGACATAAACAGAAGAAATGGAAATGAATTCAAAAAGAATGAAAAATAAGAGTAAAATGAAGAAAACCTTACAAAAACCAAATAAAAAAATACCAATGAAAAAAATCCCCACGTTGTAATTTATTACAGGGAAAATGTAATAAAAATAGTATAGGAATATAAAATCATCACAAAAGGAGAAATATATTGAACCAGGCTATGTGCTAGGACCTCTGTACTGATTTCCACTATCCTTTCACAACTGCTCCAGGGGGTGGAGTTAATTATGTGCCTTTTTCAGATAAGGAAGCCGCTGCAGAGGGGATTCATGTCTTGTGCAAACCTCAGTCATGTTATCTTCAATTATTTCCAAAATCTAGGCTCTTCCCAATGTAAAAGTGGCTGCCAGGGTGATGACATGTTATGCTGAGAACCAAAATTATATCTCAGAGGTTGGTCGATATATATTCAATTAGTCAACCTTTGTATAGTGGCCCCAGTGTGCCAGACATGGTGTTATGCATGGTATAAATTTTTGAAAAAAGCGATTATTAAGACCAAAGAGCTCAAAATCTAATATAATGTGTTAGTGTAGCACCTAGGGGCCACACTTAAAGAGACACTGTCCCTCAGGGTTGTGTAAGTATGACCCTGCACTTGCACAACCTTGAGAGTGAATGCCTCTTTAAATTCTTATACTTTAATAACTGTTTACTTACAAAAACAAATGGGCCCTGTTTCTGCCACTGCCACTGTCCAATATCATGTGATTAGCAGCAGCACCTAGCAGGACTCATCCCCAAAAATTGGGAGGCCGAGTTTGAAACTAGGGTGATGACCAACAACTTCAGTAAACATGGGATTAGCATAGACTCTGGTCAACACAGGAGTGGCAAGGATGTAGGTATTACTCAAAGTGGCTGTGGATAAATTAATAATTCCACAGAATTCCTCATTATGACTAGTGCTTGAAGAGCTTCCTCCTCATCCAGAGGGACTATGGTAATTTCATGTTTTCACATGCACAATAAGATACAAAAAAAAAAAAGGTATTTTATCTTCATTTTTTAAAAAATCATAGCCAATGTGTTTTTAGTCACCAGAGCAGAACATATCATAATCACAGCCTTCTCAGATAAAGATTTTTTTTTTATATATTCTTGTGGGCAATTTATATTCAGATCTTGCCATTCTGCAGTGGAACTTAGAAAGTATTATATAATGGACAAGCCATATCATCCTTTCACTGGTTGCCAAAATGGCTGCATTAACTACAAGCAGTTTAAGTGGGTAGTTTGCTTTGATTCACAAGAGAAAGAGAAAGCAGAGGTGGATTGGACAGTTGTGGTTAATGATGTTATTGCTAACTTCTTAGCTCGGCTCATGGTTGTATGAGAATAATCCTATTCTGAGAAAACTCAAGCTGAGGTATTAAGGCACGGAGTTTCATATTTGCACTTCACGTTCAAATGGCTCAGGGAGAACATAGGGGAAAGAAAAAGAGAGGAATAAAGAAATTTAGAGAAGGGGAGAGAAAATACAGTGAAGGATTCACAATTACTGAATGTAGTTCGTGGCTATATGAGTGGTCGACTTAATGTGTTTTTTCATGTTTGAAAGTGAGGAAAAATGAAGGAAGTATTAACTAGATCAAAATTATGAGCAAATACGGAGAAAGAGCAAATAGGGAGAAAGATATACTCATTGCAGATATGGGAAGCATCCAAAGAGAATTCACAGTTAATAAGCATGAGATAACTTCAAAAAATCTCTGAAAGCTTCAGGCAAATGGGCTGGATGGGCCGGGTGCTGGGGACAGGCCATGACACACCTGTGCAAGTCACATAGTGACCAGAGAGTAATGATTGTTTGCACCATGGGAACATTTACTCAAGGTAGATGTCAGTCTAAAATGATTCTCTTGCCACCAAATTCAAGACAAAATTCCTCTTCCCACTGCTATGGAGGGAAGACAGCATATCCAAGCAATTTCGAAGCACATGCACTGGAGGGGAATGAAACTATTCCAAATGCTATGGCCTAGCATATAAAAACAAAAATAGCTACAAGTATAAAGAAGTGCAGCTACGGTATGACACACTTTGAACTCTGAATTTTGAAGCAATTGCAGATGGAAAAACTGAACATAAAATAATTTGTCCTGCATGATCCAAAATGTGACCTAGAAGAAAACCAGCAGGTGAGCTGATCCAGTGTGAGGATAGGCAGAGTGCAAGGGGGTGCATCATATTCCCACCCCACTGCCTTAACCTTCCAATCCCAGGTATTGGGATCAAAGGGAGAGTAGTAGCTCATCAAGTGGTGAATTACCAGGAAATGGTGTTACAGCCTCTCTTTGGTTATTTTATATTCTGATGAAAATTTTGCAGTGTTTTCACCATTGCAAAATAAATGGAATGATAACACTTTTCAAAGTTCATCTATCTGATTTCACATACTACAATGTTTCATATTCTATCACATTATCAAAGTTGTTTTTCTCCCTGAGGATACTTAATTGTGATATTGGCAGGTGTGCTGTAACCTGAAGTACAAACATTATGATGTGCCTACGTTTTCTTTTCAACTTTGATACTGGATAACATGGACTCAAGACACATCTATTTCCTACAGTTATTTCTGCATAAAGGATTGCTGGCAAATAATATATGTTCTATCATATAAAATCCATCCTTATCACATTTATTTTCTTATCATTTGGAAAGGTAGGGTGGTACTAATTGCTTGATTATTTTGGCTAAAATGGGTATCTAGTCTTTCAGAGAGACAGCATCCCTTGCAGAATAATGCTGGGTTTGGACTAAGTAAGCAACTGTAATATAGAAAGAGTTCTTTCAAGAGCAGGAAAATGTACAAAGAAAGAGAAAAATGATGCTAAAGAGGCGACAGAAAGAATGATTTAACAGCAGGCATTAAAGGATGATGTTGGGTTGCTAAAATGACAAATATTCTGGAATGCGAGGCTCTCGTCCCTAATCTTTGCAGAGTCTTGAAGTATAAGATCTACAACAAAGTGGCTGCTTTTTAATCACTGGCCTATGTTGAAAGGTGATAGTGTCAATGTGAAAATTAATACTAGCAATCATATTTTTAAAAGAGGATATTACTAGAAACTATAACTTTTCTCCATTGGCAACTTCTATCAAGTAGTTATACTTAGCTACAGAAAAACCCAGAGACAAACTCCTCTAGCAGCATTACTTAATCATGTTTATGGCATTATTAAATCTAAAGACACATCATTCCAATCAAAGGTCAATGTAAGTGGTTTCTTAATAGACTGTCCAAGCGTCCTTTCATCTTTGAAGACATCTTGAATCACAGTGAAAATGAACATGTCCCTTTTAGTTTGATACTCAACAAATCTGTGGTTTGGCCTCTTTGCTGATCTAACTGGAGTGGAAAACAGAAGGACATGGAAGCTGAAGCTGAGCAAAGGGCTTTAGCAGTTTTAAGTTAAGCAATCTTCTCAGGTCCACACTGCTAATACCTTTTGAAACTAAACTTTTATCTTTCCAATTGAAAATGCCAACAAATAGGAAATAATCAGACTTATGCCTTGAAAGGAAATTAGTTAACTTAATTCCAAAACCTGTGGTTTGTAAGATATGTGTACCTGGGCTTTTTTATACATATGTAAGGTGAACTTTACTATATGACCATACAGCATGTGTAAATGAGGATACATTTGTGATGCATTCTATTATGTTCATGTAGTTTCTCCAGAATTCTGTTTTGACTGGCTGAGTGAGAACAGGAGGAATCAGGGCTCTCCATTCTTCAGGCCCAAACCTCTAGCCCCAAAACCATTCTCTTAAAGTAAAGAACCCAAAGGCAAACTTAAGGAGGGAAAAAAATAAAGGAGAGGAAAAGAAAGAATAGGAAAGCAATCTGCAGGATCTTTTCCCTCGACTTCTCTGCCGGTTTCCCTGCTTCTATTAAACTCTCCCAAGCTCCCTCGCTAATATTGCTTCCTCAATTCTAGATTCTATTCCCCATTAAACTAGATCTCTATTTATAATTTTACTGAGGCTTAGCAACTGAGACTAGAATTTGTAGGAAATACACCAGGCCCTCTAACGACAGGTAGTTGAACAACCTGAGGTGGTGGGATGATGAGAGCTCTGGGCTGGCTTTGAGCCCAGCTTTGGCACTTTCCAGCTTGAGAAAGCTTGAGGCAAGTGACTCAGCCTCTCTGGGCCTCAGATTCCTCATCTGCAAAATGGGGCCCACAGTATCGGCTTTAGAAGTGTTGTTTTAAGGAATTAAAATGGTGACTGTTATGCACCTATTGTACTTGCGCAAGAATATGCTTGATAAACATTAGTTTCTGACCTCTATTGTCTTCCTTCTCCTTCCTTTCACTGCCCCCCTTCGCCTTCCTGCCCCTTCTCAGCTCTTTCCTGCCCTTCACTACACCAACAAAAATCGCTGCACACTTAGTACAGGAGGCCACCACACATGCCAGGCCCTTGGTGTTTGCTTGCAGAGCCACTGTCCACACGTGGCGTGCTGCCTCAGATGCTCTTCCTCGAGTCTGTCTCTTAGGCCCTTGGCCACTGGCTCTTGGAAAGTCCTGGACTCTTCCGCAACCCCTATCTCAGTCTCTATCGCTGTTGCCTCATTTCTGGCACCTCCGCCTGTCTGTCCCTCCCGTGATTCCATCGCTGGGTTTCAGAACGGCCTCCATTGTACTCAGCACAACAGAAGCCTAGACTAGACTGCAGGGGACCTACAGAGGCTTTGGTCCCCTAACTGCTTCTCATCTGAAAAAGGACCATGGAACCAGGCACAGATTCCAGTGGCTGCCTAAGGGGATCAGATGGTGTTATTTCCTGTGAGCAAACTTGGACCACAGGAAGCAGAAAACGGCATGGCGCAGGAGCACACATCCTTCTCCCCTCCTTGCTCCAGTAGATAATCCGAGCAGCCTGTACGGTTGCATTCAGTGAAGTGGCATCCCACCCCGTAAAGCATCACCATTGAGGGGCCAATGGTGGTGGTGGCATTTTTCCATGCTTCCATAGCTCTTTTCCCCTCCCCCTTCACTCTTGAATCTCTGAGATTCGATTTCCTAGTAATGCACTAGCACTTAAGCTTTGCTTAATTTTAATGTCTCAAGGAAACCTGTGAACTACATTGTCCAGGCTTTCTTGCCAATGTCTTCTGGATGGTGTTGGAAAAATACAAGGACCTAATGGGAGACCCAAGAAAAGGAGAGAGGAGAAGCCAAGGTATCCTTTCATGCCCATTTCAGAGAGCATCTCAGGAGCAGCTGTGACTCCTCCTTGTATCCCTCTGGCCCAGGGTGAGGATGATTCTTGCTGTTGGTCACTGCTGCGGTGCCCTGGGCATCCTCTTTCACTTTATAACCAATTTCTTATATTAAATTCCCTCTATCAAACAACCTGGCAAGGGTTCTTTTTTTCCTGTCTGAACACTGGCTAATATAACACACAACCATAAAATGTTTGATTTTATTTAACTGTGTTTATGGAATGGTTAAAATAAGTTTCTGTAAGATATTATATTTATAAGATACTCATATTTCTAAAAATCAATAACATAAGAAAACTGGACTTTTAACTACTTTGAGGGAAAATTACCATAAGAGAGTTCTATAGGTTATCATAAAAAGGGTCCAATTCTTTATTTTAGCACTTTAAATGGCATTTGATACTTAAAACGAATACTCCTTTTCTCAACAGTAGATTTCCCAGTTAATTCAAGTCCTACAATCACCTTGCTCATTGTTGCCTCTCCTGTCTTTGTAGTGGCTACTGAGGAATCTGGCTCTCTGCATCCTGGGCCTGGTAGGTGGCAAATTGGTGGTGTAAGAATATAAGTGCTATCATTTGGTAAATGGGATTCAGATTTCATTTGTTTCCATACCTCCCTTGGTGCTTATGGGAAACAAACAAACATTCCACTCCACCCCCACCTCCACTCCAGGTGCCATTGAGAACAGGCATATTTTCCTCCTGCAGGGTACAAAATATTTCTAAAATTAGACCCCAAGAGATTTGCATTTATAGCGAGTGCTCTGTAATGGCTCTGTGATGATTTCTGGGATCTCCTTCAATAACAAACACTGCATGGGCGTAATGCAAACGTGTTGCCAGAAATACTTTAGTATCTAGGCACAGAGATGTATGCAGACAGCCTTTCTTCTGAACTCCGGGAGGAAAGGCCTTTCTTCTGGACTGAACAAATCAGAATCCACATGGTATGTGAGGCTCCATACATGGCCTGCCAGGAATCACAGTGATAGCAGGGAATTGTGAAAGGGGGCTGGAGTTCAGAGAATCTTTAGAATGATTTGTTTTCTCTTGCCAGGGTTGGTTGGTTTGTTTTTCTTATACTCTGAAAAACCCAACTTTTAGTTCCATAAACTGTTCTACAATGGTTGTGTGCAACGTAGACAATGCTACCACACAAGCCTGAGCCAGACATGTGATTCTCTTTGAGTCACGGAAGTCCATGAGCTCAGGGCTTCTCTTTTGTCCCCATGGTATGACCTCCATCTCAGATGTCATGTTTCCCCACCATCCAGAAAGAATGACAAACATAGAATCCAGTGGTCTGGCATCTCGTGTAAATAGTCAAGAAGTTACCGGTCTCTGGATTTTAAACCACCAGATAGCCTCACATGAAAGAATTCCATCATTCTGACAAGAATCAGAAATGGGATTCCTGGGGAGGAGCCCATACACATTGGTATGGCTGCAGCCATGCTTACACTACTGAAACACTTCCGCGCAGTGGAAACTCATGGTATCTTCGAGCCTCCTGAATGCCCCCACGCTACTCCAGCTTTGCAGAACTCCTTGCCCATATCTTTCCACAATCCAAGGACTAACCCTGGGTTTGGCAGGAGCACCAGGAAGGAATCCAGTGGAATTGGTTAGTTGTCATGACAATTATTAAGTGCTTTTAGTATCACATCTGCATAGAAGGCACAAGATATTTAAAACTAGGATGAATAAAATGAATGTAACCTTGTGTATTATACTCTAGTAAAAAAATGAAACGGAAGGGTGCCTGGGTGGCTCAGTGTGTTAAGCCTCTGCCTTCAGCTCAGGTCATGATCCTGGGGTCCTGGGATGAAGCCCCGCATCGGGCTCTCTGCCCATTGGGGAGCCTGCTTCCCCCTCTCTCTCTGCCTGTCTCTCTGCCTACTTGTGATCTCTCTCTCTCCCCCCTCCCTCTCTCTGTCAAATAAAATCTTTAAAAAAAATGAAATGGAATTCAATCAACCCATCAATCAAACAAACTGGGGTGAATTGTCTCACAAGTCTATTGCTCCCTCAAAGTGGCCGGTACCGTTGAGAGTTTGAGTCTATTACAACAGCTCTTCAAAAGATGTTGCAGTTTCCAAATCCTCTGCCTTCACTGACCAGTAGACGTGAGGTTCTTCCAGTTTTTGCTCCAGCGCTTCCGCACATGACCAGAGCCCTCAGTGCACCCGTCAGGGCTGTTCCCTGCAGAGGCGGCGCTGCAGCTCCCAAGAAGGACAGGTGGCTTGGCGGTGTGGCCAGAGGGGTGGCATGGCTGGAGGGGCCAGCACCTCCCACGGTGTCTACTCCAGCCCAGCTGTGCTGTGTGACATTTATGTGACAGCCTATCTGCTCCCAGAGCTGAATCACAGAAAATTAGAGAGGGGAAAGACCTAGCAGGTCATTTAATCCATCCTCCTGCCAGTTGGCAATCACTGCCCTACACTCCACTTCCTAGTGCATCATCTAGTTTGGTTTTAAATAGCATAGATGTAGGGAGCATTGTTGCCATGCCTTCTTCTAAGAATTCTCTCTAGCTCACCCAGCCAAAGACTGGGTATTTGATGTGTATTTACTCTACTGCTATGCATACAGCAATATCGTGGTTACTCACTTGCCCCAGGCTGATTTTAAAAAGCTTCTAAGAATAATTAGGAAAGTGAGGACTCTCTCTTGGCTAGAAAATGCCAATTTCAGAAAAATCAAAGAATGTGATGGCGAAAAGAGAACCGAAAAGCAGCTTCTGCATTAGCTCATTTCAACTTCTTTTATGTTATGTACTTATTTTGTATTGTTCAGCTTCTGCTTTCTTTAACAATAGCTACAATTATGACTAAGCAGTATCACTGGTTTTGGTTTCCACATTTACTTCTGTTTTAATTTGTAATTTGAGTATTTGTCCCCTTGCTTTCTATATTGGATTGAAGATTCTAGCTCATCATTGCGATTCAAATAAGGACTATTCTTAAATATTCGAATGGTTTGCCTATTTCATTTCCTAATCTTTCTTTGTTTTCCCAATTTTAGCTAAACACAAGAACAAAAACAGAAAGCTTGACACACCCTTTCTGGACACTCTTGTCTAAGAAAAATGTCTGTTTTTCTTTATATGGGTCCATGCAAGAGGCTTCCTTCTGTCCAAGAATGCATCTGTGGCCGGCTTACCTTAATTTGACCCTTTAAGCAAGGCTCACTGCACACAGACCGTACCACTCCACTCTTGTTCATTTGGATTTTGTAATCATCGATGTTCAACACACCTTCGTGCCAGGTTCCAACATGTACGTAGTCATAGCGATTAGCTTCTGTGTACTGAAGATTCATGATATCATACCTACAGAGAAAATAACACGTGTCTGGGAGAGTATGGACATGATGCAGAAAACAAAAAAATTTGCTAAACAGATACACTAGAAAGAAGATAAGAGCAAGAATCATCTCACATCCTAATGCCTGTCAATATTTTATTTCATTTCTAATGTTTCTTCTGGTTTTCCAAAATGTGTGTTTCATCTGTAGTTTCTGTGTATTGTCCATATCTGCTAGAGAATGTATTACTCTTGTACTTTTCTCTGTTATTTTCCCCCCAAATAATCCTATGTGTGCTGAGTTGATTATCATCTCCTTCAAATCACTGCTCACTAAGTTATTCTTTGAACAAGTCATAATTCTTGAGAACATTAATTTCTTAACTTGATTACTTTCATTTTAATGTCCCTTTTCACATTCAGTTGTCATTTTCATTATGCTAGATTAAAAGAAGTGAGTTTTACCAAGTCTGGAACCTATTTTAGGTACTAATAAAGCAAGAAATCTGAGAAACACAGTTTTAATTAACAAGGATGTTGGGGATTTAACATCTTGAGCACTGACATTTAAACTGGTCTCTTCCCTGATTAGGACAAACATTTCTGAATCTAAATAATTGGTGTCAGTTATTCCAGTAATTTCAAATGCTGCAATGCTACACTATGGCAAAATCTACATTTTGAAATGCTCACTGCAGCTGAGTGCGCTCTGGGGGCCAGACCTCATCATTTTTCAGTGTGGGTAATGGAGAACGTTCTCCAAAGTGATGAAAAGAGCACTGGACTTGACAGTAGGATGCATAAGCTAAAATCTCTTTTCTAACATTTTAGCAGTAGATTATACTACTTAGGAATGTCACTAAACTCTTAAAGGTTCATGGGGTTCTTGTGGGGATTAATTAACATAAGCCACAGTAAAAAACCATTTCGCAATTGGGACAAATGCCTATGTAAGGCAATATCACTATATCATTCATATTTGTATTACTATGAATGCCCTAAAATACTCTGGTTATATTCAATACCATAAGAAAACTGGTAAACAAAAGCTGTCTCTCTCTCAGTCACTGGAAATCCTCTGGCATTCTTCAATCTTTTCTCCATGTTGCTATTTACTCCAAGTAAGCTGTAACTCATGTGGCAGTTTCCCAAAAATGTATGCCTGACTCCCCCTTACTGCTCTGCAAAATGGGATTCTTTTTGCTGCAGTACTTTTTGCTGTTTTCACTGTCCTGCACTAGAATATAAGAGACACGGTCTCTTGCTCTCTGTGCTTCACCTGAAGAAATAGATGGTAATTACCTAACATGCATTCTTCTTCCTCACCTCCCAACCCGCAACACCCTTACCTAATCTATTTTGCAATTCTTTCTTTCTAAACCAGATTCCGACTCAGAATCCTCCTTCGCCCAGCACTCCAGGAAGCTATCTATTGTCAACCTTAGTCAGCATCCAAAACCTATTGGCTATTTCTGGATTAGTTCTTCATCTAGACAACTATTATCCTTTGTTGGCTTTTCTGTTTGTTCTTAACGTGCCAGTGCATTCTGCCAACCGCAGGGTAGCTAGTGGCTTCTCCACATCCACATTCTGGCAATTTCTCTAAAGGGAAAGGGGACTCTGGGAGAAGAAAGGAAGTTTCCTCCCTACTTTTTCAGGAGAACGGAACCTACCAGATGAGAAGAAAAAAATGGCCCACCTGGAGCACAGTATCAATCTCTTTGCTGTTCTGACTTTTGGCTAATAAGTAAAGGTTCTCATTCTTCTGGTTGTGAGCCATCCCAGCATGTTCTTCAGAGTAGCTCTCTGAGGATATCGAAGTGGCTGTTAACCGTGGGCTGATGGCTCCTACTCATCTTGCTGATCAGTGATGCTGATCTACGTCTCCAATAGTTTTCCATTTTAAACTCATGGTTATAGAACCTGTTGTGAGTGTTTAGTGAATAATTTCCTTTTTCATTTTCATTAATTTTTATGTTGTACCCCATATTGTTATTGACTCTCCTTAAATATTTTCAGTGAAGACTTTGGTGCAATGTTAGCTTTATGGTATCTTTTTCCTATAAATCAGTTTGATGAGGAAACAGAAGGTAAGCTAAGGACAAAGCAGAAGCTAACACCCCACAACAACCCCCCCCCTCCATGGGATATATATAGGACATTCCTCAGGTGCTCCTGGCTGCCCTAAAGCTAAGGAAAAACAAACAGTTAGCTTGTAGAGATCACAATTCTGTAAGACATGAGTCTCGCTCAGTTTACAAATGTCTTAGCAATCTACAAGAACAAAGCATTTCTGTCAATAACCTAACTTCCAGAAGGAAATGCAGACACAATTACATGTCCTTATAACCTGCAGCCCATTGACAGATACTTGAAGTGGACAGAGTGTAAAGCTCCTCTAGGAAGCTCCTAGGTATCATCATGCTAGAGGGAAAAACAACCTTAACTTGACAATGGCAAGGCCTCTGGTGTCCTGTGAGTCTTCTTTAACATATGAAAACCCTTTCGAAACCTCACTTTCCTTTACATTCCCCAACCCCAGAGTATGTAATCAGCCACCTCTCACAACCCCTGGGTAGCAGCCCTTTCTGCCCATGGGTCCTGTCCTAGTGCTTTAATAAAACTACCATTTTGCACCAAAGACATCTCAAGAATTCTTTCTTGTCATGGGCTCTATACCTCACCCCACTGAATCTCGCCTATATTCCAAAACCACATCAAGTTTCCTTTTTTTTTTTTTTTTTTTTTTTTTTAAGATTCTACTTATTTATTTGACAGAGAGAGACACAGAGAGAGAGAGAGGGAACACAAGCAGGGCCAGTGGGAGAGGGAAAAGCAGGCTTCCCGCTGAGCAGGGAGTCTGATGCGATGCAGGGCTTGATCCCAGGACCCTGGGATCATGACCTGAGCTGAAGGCAGATGCTTAACCCACTGAGCCACCCAGGTGCCCCCACATCAAGTTTCCTAAGACTTATTTCAATCCTCTTTTGCTCTTCAATAGGAGAAATCAGTTCACACTTTATTAGCATTTAGAAACTGAAAAATTCATAATATTTTGGCATGAAAATATATTTTCTAAAAAGTTCCAAAAGCCAGAGGACAAAAATACTGATAGATACCAAGGGAAAAAGCTGAGACACTAAACAGAAGCCTTCTCCAGTGCTACGTGTGTTAATGAACCACTGCTCTTTTCTCTTGATCCCAGAGTCCCTTCTTGGCATGTTGGCATTTATTTGGAATATCTTCATGTTGTAAATTACAATTGTATAGCATCCTCTCGATGCACTCAGTTTATGTTGCATGATGATTAACTAAAATAATTACAAGAGGGACTAAGAGCATGAATGGTGGTATGAGAGGGGATGGAAGCAGAGGAAGGTGGTTAAAACAGAAACTGAGCACAGATTAAGCTGACCAGTTTCAAGCATGAGGAAATGATCCTTGAAAAGGAACCCACGCGAAAGCTCATGATTTGAACATGTAATTACACATGGAGGAAAAACAAGCTAAAACTGTGTGCCTATATTTTGGATAACCCGTAAATAAAGAGAGCAGGAGTCAACTCGTACGTATGGAGTGTCTAAAAGGCATCTGGTCCTGCATTGGGCATACTGTGTACATCGTCTTAGAGAATCAGGAAGGAAGGTTTCCATTCCAAATCTGACAGTTTATGGAGCCTAGTTTCCAGCGGAACCCAGGATGACAAGCATGGGCTTGAAGGAGAACGTGCTCAGTGTTCTGAATCTCAGGTCCATTTGTTCCTTCTGGTACTGTTTCCCAGAATGCCCGGTACCTGGAAGCTTTCCACATCCCCAGGCCCTAAATCATTCCATCCACCCCACTCACATTTGGATCTACATCTCCTCCTACCTAACTGGCAGCCTGGAAGGAATCTGATCAATTCATCCTTGTCTGAATGTTGTCTGAGCACTGTCTGAACACAGAACTTTAAGCTTACATGAAAGGAAAAGATATGTTGGGAATTACTTAGGGTCAGATAGTCTCTAACAGTATCTTTGAAATGACATTAATCAGGCTGCCAGCATCTTTGCCTAATTTTAGGATTAGCTAAAAGGCAGCATGATGTGGCAAAAAGATTATAAGCATCATATTCAGACGGCACTGCCTCTACCAGCTACTTGCTGCATGAATTTAGGTGAGTTTCTTAGTTTCTCTGACACTCGGTTTATCATCTGTAAAAGAGGATAATGATATGCCTATAGCAATGAGGATTAAATGATCTGATGTTCCATTTTAACACAACATATGCTTTCCTAAAATTTCGCATTCCGTAAAATCATATACTGAAAGATAACAGGGCTTATGAGAGGGGGGAAAAAAAAACCACCAAGATTGTGGGCATACTGTATAGCAGCCAAGCTGAGGGCCTTTTTCTTTCCTACAGCAGACTTTAATCTTTTCCCACGATTCTGATTATCCCTTGCCTAGAAAAATTCATATGAACGAACACAACTGCTCTTTAAACTGACATCATTCTCTACCAATCACATGTGAACTAACTGATAGCATAAAAGCAGTGATTGCAGAAAAGAGTATATATAAAATGACTTGGGGAAAAACATATATATTTGTTACATTTAATTTTTCTTTGCTTCCTGATTAATTCTTTGGAAGCCATAGAGACTGGATAGCAGAAAGAAAATTCCTTTTTTCTGTTTCAAGACACATGTGAACAGAAACATAAGTTGGCCCGAGGGAAGGGGATACACAAGGAGGACTTGGTTCTCTTTATATATTAAGCTCTTTAAAAAAAAAAAAAAAAAAAGATTTATTTATTTATTTATTTATTTGACAGAGAGAGAGAGAGAGAGCATGAGCAGGGAGGAGGGGCAGAGGAAGAGGAAGATTCAGGCTCCCCGCTGAGCAGGGAGCCTGATGCAGGACTCAATGCGGGACTCGATCCCGGACCCCAGCATCATGATCTGAGCCGAAGGCAGACATGTAACAGACTGAGCCACCCAGGATCCCCATATATTAAGCTCTTACTAAAATATGACACAACCAGCATGGCCTTGAGACCAATCAATCAGAAAGATGCTGGTCTGGTGCTGAAACTGCCAGGTAGGGGCCTGCTGCTCAGGTGTAATCTCTTCCATGTCTTGGGCTTGTAGGAAGTCCCACACATTCTGAGGGAAGGGTCAGGGTAATAGCTGGGTAAGGGGGTGGCACTGGAAGCATACAGGATTGTGGGTGTTCACCAATAAGTTTTCAACGTTTTATAACATAATTTCCATCTAAGATTACCCCTATCTTTTGACCTTTCTAGTTGTATGTATCCCCATGACACCTGGGAAACATGGAGCGAAAGGGACCAGAGTTGCTATGTGTCTAGCTCAGAGAGGATCACAAGGTTATTAGAATGCGTTCCAGAAAAGACTGCTTTACCTTCCAGGAGCATCCCCTTTCTCATCAAACCACACCTCCTCTCCAGACACGCCGATGAACGTGGACTTGATGAGGAAGTCCAGGAGTTTGCTGCCATCGATGGGCTTCATGGCATCACAGAGGCCCACATGGCCTGGGCAGAGGGCGTGGTGCATGTTCTGCAGCCCATGAGCCATGGCATAGATGGCATTGATGACAAATCCCATCTTACTGTCCTGGACATAGTTTTCTTCTAAGCTTTCATTGCCTGCAACACAAAAACAGACTGCTAACAGGGTTGTGATAACGAGGTCTAGCACTGCATGTTTAATTCTCACATGCTTTTCAGGGGTCTCAGAGAAAGGAAAAGCCAAGTCCACTTGTTCAAGCCTTAGACATGTGACCAGTTCTAATTCTATACAAATAGTTTATTCAATTTTATTTTATGAATTCAATAATGGTTTTATAACATAAGAAGCAAACTCCATAGAGGCGAAAATAAAGAACTTTCACATATTGTAAGGAAATCCTTAAGGAACAGTGAAAATAACTCATTCCCTCTTGGTTCACAGAGACTTATATTGGAAGTCTCCCCATATCATAGTACTGAAAAAGTGTTTTTTATATCCTCTATGACAATTCACAATCTAGAATAACTCAATTTGTGTATTACCTGAACCCTGATATTTTCTTTTGATGATTCCACTAATTTTATTATTTCTAGGGCCACAGAAACCCAAAAAGAACTAGGTAATAAAAATCTCTCCTTTGTATGGTTGACAGTATGGAAATATTTGAATCAGATTTTCTGATTATTAGAAACTCAGATAAATTGTTTCTTGATGGAAAAGTCATACTACACATTTAATTTTAGCCTTTAAACTTTACCCATGAATTTCAAAAACCCTGGAATCATTTCTACCTATGTCACAGTGATCAAAAGTTCCCCACTTGCCAAGCAAGTCTCCAAAGAACAGTATCAAGTTAGATATCAGCTCCATATCAGAAATCTAAGCTTTTGGACTTATGTATGGATAAGAAATTCAGAACCCAATTGGATTTGTTGAAAACAGACAATAGGTTTGAAAAGCAAAATAGATTTGGAACACATCACTGGCATAAGTCAGAGATTTTGTACTTAGTTCCAGAAATTTGCTTCTCTCTCTGGTGGGCTTTCCCTCCACCACCTCCGACCAATAGTAAGTATGTATGCTCCAGATGCTAAAAGCTGGGAGAGGTCATGAGTTCAGCTGTCGATGGGGTTGAGAACAGCACGGAGCTCCTTGAACCCCCAGCTGCCTGACCTCTTTGTTCTATCCTAGATAGGCCACTGGACACTAAGAGAAAATAGGAGTGTTTGGAAGAAATGGTAAAGAGCTTTGACTTTGATGTTGAGCTGGAGATGAAATATGACATTTCTAAAAAATTACTGGTTTAAAGATTTATTTATTTGGGAGAGAGAGAGCATGAGTGGGAGGGGCAGAAGGAGAGCAAAAGAGAATCCTAAGCAGACTCCGAGTTGAGTAGGGAGCCTGATGTGAGGCTTAATCTCACAACCTTGAGATCACAGCCTGAGTCCAAACCAAGAGACACATACTTAACTGACTACATCACCCAGTCACCCCTAAAAAGTTATTTTTTTAAAAGATTTTATTTATTTATTTGAGAAAGAATGAGAGTGAGAGAGAGAGAGAGAGCATGAGAAGGGAGAGGGTCAGAAGGAGAAGCAGACTCCCCGCTGAGCAGGCAGCCCGATGTGGGACTCAATCCTGGGACTCCAGGATCATGACCTGAGCTGAAGACAGTAGCTTAACCAAGTGAGCCACCCAGATGCCCCTAAAAAGTTATTTTTTAAAAGTTTAACTATTTAAATATTTTTAAAAGATTTTATTTATTTATTTGTGTGTGTGAGAGAGAGCACAAGCAGAGGGAGAAGCAGGCTCCCCACTGAGTAAGGAGCCTCATGCAGGACTTGATCCCAGGACCTTGGGATCATGACCTGAGCCAAAGGCAGATGCTTAACCAATTGAGCCACCTAGGCATCCTCACTTATCTTTTTTTACATTATAAATTTTATATCATGCATAACCAACCCTTATATGTTATAGCTATGCTGTTTTCCTAAAATTTCAATGTTATCTTGGATAAAAAAAGATCTTTTTTCTTCTCACTTGTTTCCCTCTGTTACCCACATCTAAAGACTACATTGTTAGCCTGATATTATTTCCACTCTACTAATTATTTTATTTTATAATGCTGCTTTATTTAAAATTTCTTGATGTTTTGATCAGAACAAAGAGGGTTTAATACATATATTCTGTAGCAAGGCAGGATATATCACCTATTTGGGGTTAAATGTAAATAAATAAGATATTTATTCTGTGCTATCATATCCTTAACACTGTGTGAATGCATAATGGCATGCCATGGGGTACAAAAAGTTAATAAACTGATATTCGTGCCCAACGAAGTTTATAGTCTAGTTGAGGTGATGGGACATATTCACATGATTCAATTAGGTAACATGACCTATATAACAAGAGAGGCTGAAATAATGACGTGTTCAATTGTGAGACACAGAAACTGATAGGAAACGGAAGTCCCTGGTATTAAAAAATGTGAATGTGCTAATTGTGAACTTCAGATTCACACGAAGAGAGAGTGCAGAGGGCCTGCTGCCTTGCCTCTCAGTGGAGAGTTTTCAGAAGAGGAGATGATTCTAGCAGAATCTAGATATCTACATGACTGGATTTCAAGGAGCTGCCAGGAATTTTCCATCAGCTATCCTGGATTATTTGGCAGGATGTTCTCACCCCAGAGCCCACTTAAAACCATGTCCCAGTCTGCCTGTAGGGGTTGTACCAGCCCAGAGAGAACCCACCAGGTGAGGAAGAATCAACCTCTGTAGAATAAGACAATATTGTGTTTTTATACTTAATATTTTTTCTAGCTGGTAACAAATGGGTAGTGAGCAAGAAACAATGGGAAAGGTATTGTATAAACAAAGAGAGATTACTTTACTCTTTTGCATGTGTATGTGTCTGTATAGTTTAAAATCCTATTAATAAATTCAGAAACCTAGGGGGCCTGGGTGGCTCAGTTGTTGGGCATTTGCCTTTGGCTCAGGTCATGATCCCAGGGTCCTGGGATTGAGCCCTGCCTCAGGCTCCCTGCTGGGCTAGAAGTCAGCTTCTCCCTCTCCCACTCCCCCTGTTGTGTTCCCACTATCACTCTGTCTCTCTCTATCAAATAAATAAATAAAATCTTTAATATATAAATAAAATATAAATAAATAAACTCAGAAACCTGTCAGAAGCAGGAGATGTAATTAATTATTCCCTGGAAAATTCCTTTAAATTTCTCACGCTTAAGAAACGGGCAGCATGAATTTCCATCTCCAGTGTGCTGCTTACCAGTTATGGAGCTGGGAGCAAGCTCACTTTCTTAATACACTTTTCATACGATTTGATGGGAGGTAAGCAGAGTATAAGTATGTAGATTTCAGTTTGTCCCATTTTCTCTTAAAAGAAAGCTTTCTAGCCTCAAACATGTTTAGTTTTGAAAATTATTTTGAGGGCGCCTGGGTGGCTCAGTGGGTTAAAGCCGCTGCCTTCGGCTCAGGTCATGATCCCAGGGTCCTGGGATCGAGGCCCGCATCGGGCTCTCTGCTCCGCAGGGAGCCTGCCTCCTCCTCTCTCTCTGCCTGCCTCTCCGCCTACTTGTAATCTCTCTCTCTGTGTCAAATGAATAAATAAAATCTTTAAAAAAAAAAAAAAGAAAATTATTTTGAACTTGTGGTAAGTGGCAGTAAAAAAATATAGTCTGGCAACAACTGCCCTTGAAGGATGGCCTTTAAGTCAGCTGGTTGGTTGAAAGCAGGTCTTCAGTGTTTGTGATGACTTGGAAATCAGAAAAGATCACAGAAATAGAGTGGAGACTGCATACTGTCCAGGTAACATTTCAGAGACGTAAACATTTCTTCATTTCTTAAATATTCCTTAGATCACTACAGTATTTATTGTGATGGTAGATTTTATGAAAGCTAGTTGTCTTCCCCATGGGGGTCTCTTATCTACTTTCTGTAGTTGGATGGAGGCTAATTAATATACTGTGCATATCAGCCTTGACAAATGATCACAGTTATCAGCTTAAAATAATACCCACTTATTAGTACACGGTTCTGTAGGTCAGAGGGCTCAGTTTAGCATGGCTCAGTTGGGTCGTGTGTAGCATCTCATAAGAATCTGGGGATGAATCCTTACCAAGCTCATTTAGGTTATTGGCTGAATTCTGTTCTTTGTAGCTGTAGTACTAACGTTCCTGCTTCTTTGTTACCTGTCAGCCAGCAGTTATTCCTATAAGTTTTCTACATACTTTTTCACTCTGTCCATATGGACACTCTGACAAAGATGGGTAGAGTCCCTCTCATGTTTTAAATCTCTCCAGCTTATCCTTTTGCCACATTTTTCTGCTTTTAGGGTTCATGTGGTTTAGATTGGGTCACCTGGATAATCCAGAAAAATCCCCTTATTTTGAAGGCCCTTTAACCTTAATTATCTCTGCAAAGTATCTTTGCCATGTAACATTACATTCAAAGGTTGCAGGGGGCCATTCTGCCTACTACATTCTGCCTACTACAAAAAGTTAAAAGCGATTACTTTTTATCTATTTTCAGAGCATATTGTCTTCCTAAAAAAACACTTTCTTATTTCAGTTAAATGATCTTGGTTACCCCTGCCATCTAATAGGCTTGGAATGTGATCTCTCAGACGAGTAGTTTCTGGCATTTAACAGACACTGATTTGCCTCAAATATGTGCTGACTTATTTTGGATTCTTGCCTAATACGAGTGACAAGTGTTTCTCCCCATCCCTGTTACAGTTCTCAGTTGTAGGATCTATTTTCTAGATTACCAAATAGGGAGGAAAAAAAAGTGTTTCTTATTGATAACCATGCTTCATTAAACCTAAATGCTTTTCTCTACAAGTTATTTGGGACAATGATCAGGAAAGGAATTAGAAATAGATTGTACTACATTTCCTGATAATGTGGGCGAACATAAATGCTAAATCTGGTGTCATGGGTAGAATTCAGCTGGGAGGAGAGACTGGTTGCCTGAGGAGGGACGGGTCGGGTCATTGAGGGTGTGTTGCTCCCAGGAAGGAGTTAAGCTCCTCCTCATACGGGTGCAAACAATGGCTGCAGAGGCTGTGAATGAATCCAAAGAACCCAGAGACAAAAGCCAAAATCCTGAGGAGCTGATTCTTGTATCCACGTTTTATTACTGGTCATATTTTTTAAACCAATTTCAAGAAAATAATCACTGTTTCATTCTTTATCTTTCCAATATTTATTTCTTTAAGTGTAGAAAGACATAATGGGGGAAGTCAGATCACACATTCTTGTTATAAAATTCTTGTTCTTCAGGCTAATTTTCTCTTCCTCTCTTTGGCTCACTTTTCCTTCTACCATTTCACTGCTAATTAGGATTTCTAAAAAGAATGAACGGAAGTAAAGAAGTAAAACACACAGGTGCATCTGACCCTAACTACTGGTGTGAAGTTTAGGGAATGAGAAGGTGAAAACCACTGACCAGAAAGTTGGACTCTTTAGTCATCCTTGCTAAATGCTAGTGACAGTCATCTGTAACTGAGTGACCCCATTCTCCACCTATGGATTACCTTTAATAAAAACATCTGGGTATAATTAGAATCCAAATTATTTTGTAAGATGATGAAGCTGGACCCAGAAACATTTACTACCTTGTGCATAGCCACACAACACAGATACCATGTAAATTTTCTCAAACGATGTCTAGAAAGTTGACCCTATTTTTTTCCTGGGTATATATGGAGATGTTAAAGCCAGAATTTGTTACTGAGTTATAGTTGCACTGAATAAGGATCAATGTGAATAAGCTAAGACCAGAATGAAAATCTGCTATTCTCTCTCATACATGTTTCCCACCAGCTTATGTCTGGCTAGGTGTGGAACAGTCCTAAGGAAAGTGGGTATGCTGTACTGCAGTGGTTTTTTGTGCTAGAAAGCACCAGATGTGTCATTACCTGACTGTTCACATGCTATTAGGGTGCCATGATTCCTGGTTTCCCACTAATAAATCACCATAACCTTGAGGCCTTTGTCTTGACAACCTTATTTTCTCTCAGCCCAAGACTATTCCGTGGTCCTGGTGATATATGACCATACCTCATCCTTGCTTGAATTCCTATATACAGAATTCTTCTTCATTTGAAAGGCTTTTTCCCTTTGAAATTCAGCCAAAATTTAATGAGAAAACTTATCCATTATGCAGTCTTACTCTTAAAGCAAATATGAGTCTCCAGTTATGGAAATCTTATAGGTACTATCTGCCTTCAGTTAAGAATAATTTAGCAATTGAATAAGAAATCCCTTTCATTGACATTTTGAAGATTAAATCTGAAGCCTCTTGAACTTCATTATAGCTTCATGAATATTATAAGGTTTCAAGACTTGACTGTGGCTTTGAATCTCAGCCAGGAAGGTATCAATGGTGTTAAAACTTGTATTTATGTCATGCCCTTTCTTCCAACTGGTTTAAAGCACCTAGCACATTGCTTCGGTCTGTCTCCATGACATGCGTATAAATTGTTAGGTAGAAGGTCTTACTATCTCTACTTTATAAGGAGGATCCCTATGGGTCAAGGAAGTGACAGAAAAATACAAAAAACACATCATTCTCTAGTAGATATATCTGAAAAATGCAAAAAACACATAATTCTCTAGTAGATATATCTAAGCTCTGAATCCCTCTCTGGGAAAGTTGCTTTCACTGCTGAGTTTCTTCTTATTTGTATTACATTGTGTTAGCTATGCAATCAGCCCTCAACTTCTGCTTCAGCCTGGTGACCAACTCCTGTGGTCCACTTCTCTTCATTTGGCCCACCTACTTGATTTCCATCAATACACTTCTTTCTACTCCAAGCCCTGGAACATCACTATTAATCTTTAAAGTGTGTGAGACTCTCCCATGGTGTTCTGAGCCTCAACAATGGTGATGTTTTTTAGTGGATTTATGATACAGCCCAGGAATCTTCATTTTAGCAGATACCTTGAAAGGGTCCAATGCTGATAGTAATTGAGAAAAGTGCCTCACAATCAATCCTGATGCGGAGTGGAAAAGTTGGAAAGATTTTTAGAATCTTGAGTCTATTAACTATGGTGTAGTAGATTCCAGGCCACATATCTTATCTAGCTTGAGTTCCTGAGAAGTAAAACCTAAGGCAGAGATTCTTTGCTAATGATTTATTGAGTTGTGTTCTCAAGAGAAAGAGAATGAAGGAACCAGGATAAGGCTGGGTAATAAGCTAGCAGTTTCTCAGCTGGAAAGAAGTTTCAGTCTGATCCCACAAGTATGCTCTGGAATACAGATTGACCACAGAATTAGCAAGGGAGCCAGTTTTTGAACTTTAGAGTCAGTCAGTCATTGAGCCAAGTGCCTCTGAGGGCAGAGGAAGTGGTGGGAGAGGTGCAGCCTTCCTGATAAGGCATTCCCAGGCTGTCTGCGAGCAATTCTTCATAGAAGGGGAGACCTGGGGGTTGTTATCAGCATATCAGCGCTATGAGTATTCTGGCTGGGAAAGGTGCTCTGGGAAATAGTATCTGCTACATCCTTCAACTTGACAAGAATCTTCTTTATTCCTCCTGGTCTTGAGCTCTTGGCTTTATCATTTGCTCAATCCAATACTTAACTCTCTATATTTCTGTCTGAGTACCTTCCCTAGCAGCTTCTATGGTACCACAGTTGGTTAAAATTTGTTCTTCACAATCTCCTTTCTACAGAGAGAAGTCCTGCCCTGGAACCAGCCCATGAAAAGAGTACCATCTCTGGCCACTGTTAGTTTGCAGATGTCTACATAGCACTTCCATGACTTCTTGTTTCCAAGGACCCAACATGGGTTCTCCCTTTCCTGTTTAACTTCTTGGCTTATCCCTGTCTCTAGTTCCAAGAAGGACTTTCACATTGAAGAACTCCAGGGGTACCATTATCATTGCCTTCCTAAGAATGGCACCTTCCAGAGATATGAAATACGCAAATCATGCTGCACTCCTTGGGAACGGGGTTTTGCCTCCAGACTAGATTTCAGCAGAATCTGGCATCCCACTTCCCAGTCTTGTCCTCTCCCAGTCGTTCATTTCCCAGGTTCTGTCTGGTGGTACTAGAAAAGCTAGGAATGCTTTTACTTCACTATGCCTATTGCCTTCTACCGTGTTTCCTCCTTTCACAAGAATTTACCAAAGGTTGTAAAATCATAAGAGTCCACCAAATGTTATTATACACTCCATCATATGGCAAACTAATAATGAAATTGAATGTTTCAATAAAATATTTCACTTGGTAGAGATGTTGCTAAAAGGTTCATAGAACAAAGTAAATAAAGGAACTAAATTAATGTGGGAAATAAAGGGCAGAGATATTAAGCTAGTTCCCCAGACTTTGGGATTACTGCCGGCATATGACTTGGCCTTCTCATAGAACTTGGGGTCTGTGTGCTATGGCAGAAATTCAGATAGCACTGCTTCCAAAAACTTTCCTTCCAGAAAATTCCTATTCTAAAGATACAGCACAGTGATGTGCTTGGTAAATCAGAATTATATTTTTAAAATTTATTTATGAGAAAATTCACAGAATTGAAACAACTATAACTATTTGAGCATACTATAATAAATATCATTATTTAATTTAAAACTAATGAGGCAACTGACAGGAATACAAAATTCACAAAAAAGAAAGTTTTACTTTAGTACCCCAAACAAACAAAAGGTGTAATTTGCACCTATCAAAGTGGCAAATTTTATAAAATGGTAGTATGTAATGTTGGTCAGGATATGGTAAAATGAACACCCAAATATGCAGCTGGTGGTAGAATGAACAGTATAGTTTTTTTGAAGGACAATTTTTTCAAAATACATCAAGAATCTAAAGAAACACCTTGACTGAGTAATTTTACTGCAAAGATTTATACTAAGAAAATGATCTGATATACAGTGGTACAAATATGTGTGTACAAGCAGGAAAAATAAAAACTTTCCATATTCCTAACCCCTAAGAGAGCAAATATTAGATAATTCTAGTGTATATATTTTTAAATACTTTATTTTTTAAAGCGATTTCAAAATCACAGCAAAATTGATAGAAAGGTACACAGATTTCCCATATACTCCCTGCCGCCATCAATGCACAGGCTTCCCTACAATCAGCATTTCCCACTAGAGTGGTACATTTGTTATAATTCATGAACCTACACTGACCTATTATTATCAACCAAAGTCCATAGTTTACATTCAAACTCACTCTTAGTGGTGTATAATCTATGGGTTGGGACAAATGTTTAATGACCTGTATCTACTGTTATAGTATCACGCAGAGTATTTCCACTTCCTTGAAAAGCTTCTGGGCTGTGTTTATTCATATCCACCCCCTCCCCTCACCTGAACCCTGACAACCACTGATCTTTTTATTGTCCCTATAGATTTTCTTTTCCAGAATGTCACTTAGTTGGAATCACATAGTGTGTAGCCTTTATACACAGGCTTCCTTCACTTAGTAATATGCATTTAAGTGTCCTGCATGTCTTTTCATGTCTTAATAGTTATTTCCTTTTACTAATGAATAATATACTGTTGTTTAGATGAACCATAGTTTCTTTATCCAATTGCTGGTATATTTTCATCACAGAACAGAAGGGCCCCATTTTATTGGCTCTGTCAGGTATGCTTTAAGTTGATTTTTTCAATGGTGATAAAATCTGAACTCAAAGTTTGCAGGTATGGAGAGCAGAAAAGTTTGGAAAAGATGGAGCAGGGTTGAAATTATTTGCGTCTAATCAGATCAGGTAGAATAAGGCTTCTACTGGGCCTATCCTAAGCTGTATAATTCTGAATTTGGTTTGAGATCCAAACCCCAACTAACTATAGAAAAACATTAACTATGCTTTGTTTGCCTGTTTAAGTTCACCTATCTTCCTCAGGACCACATGGGTGTCACTGGATTAGAGTAAGACTCCTGAGCTTATACCTGTTGAAAATAGTCACTGAGGACTAGACAACCACCTAGGAAAAGAAGGCCTAAAAAGGAGTGATGGTGCCAGAAAGAAGCCTGAGCCTTCTGTACTGAAAGCCTGCCGGGACTCCCTTTGGCTTATTACTTTGTCTAAAACTCTCTCACTGGCTATTTAAAGTTCAGTAAATGATAGCTAGTATTATTGGTATCTTTATTAGCCAGGTTATTATAAAGGCTTGGGTTTTCACTGTTTCCTCTATACTGTGTGCCTCTGTCAATACTGCTATGCAGGAAGCCTCTTCTTCCTTTCTTTACTCAGTGTTTTTTACCAGCTTTACAGTAATCTGTGTCCAGCCTCCTGCATGAAGCCTGCGTGGAATTTTACAGTGATTGATTCCTTTTCTAAATTCTCATCCTTAGAGTTGGGTCACATAAAATTTGACTCTTTAAAATATACAAGTAGCACAGAGTCCAACATATGGAATGTGCACTATGGACCGTTGAGTGATTTTCAAAATGAGAATGCAATCACCACAGTATTAAGTTCTTATTCTGTTAAATAAATACATGAGCTTGCATTATCATTAAAATGTTATTTTAAAAGATGTTATAAATTCCTATTATTCCAGGTACTAACATCTTCCTCCCCTCAGATAATTGGATGGGTATGAGCCTTGAACAGCTGTCTTCCTACAATACTCGATGCACAAGCTAAAAATGGAAGAATTTTGGTTCTACCTTTTAAGAGATTTGAAGAACTTTCTCACTTACTGCTTCAGACTGAAATAATTGCCTGAACTTTCCAACCTTTATTTTTCCCATTTATACACAGCTTCTTACTTTATCTCTACAAATGGTAAGAGCTCCTAATTTGACTAATGTATTAAATACACACTTCGTCTATATTAGTTTATATTCAATAATCTCAAGTAACGGCTTATAGTCATCACATCAGGTTTTCTTTTGAATGTTCTCAAGTGTATTCTAGTCACCATCAATAATAATCAAGCCTCAGTTAGGTCATAATCCTTCTCCTGAGCTGTCAGTCATTCACTATGAGAAACATGGAGATAATGTAGAAGACAATTGTCTAAATAACTCTTATTACTGCATGGAAACAAGAAAGGCTGGCGGAGTCTATTCTGACAATATGTTGGTAACTTTGCAACTGGCAGTAGAAATAGGGGCCGTGTTGCAGTGGATTTCTGGTAGCACAACGGCCCCCAGCTATCCTTACTTTTTGTATACAAGCTCCTCTGGGCTTCTAAAACTTGTATCTCCATCACATTCAAGGAGTCCAGGGGCAAAGGAAACTCACCAATAAATCACAGTATCCCTTGGTACACAAAACAAGGTTTTCCCCTGGGCTAATAAAACTTGGAAAAATACACCAGTGTATTTTTATGCTGTTCTAGTCTATATGAACAGTTACAGACATATCTGGTGATTCTGATTCAGCAGTTATGGAGGAAAGCAAAATCATTTGTGCCTTCACTTTATTGTTCTATAAAATTTCAGGGGGCACAACGGAAAAATCAATGCCAAATGTTCTTGAGAAGATGCTTTCTTTTAATGGGTTTCCTGTTGACCTCACCACTAGAAGCAGCCGTCATATTTGATCAATGTGACAGAGTCATGCTGATCAATCTCTTCCCTGGTTTATCGTTCCCAAATATTTCTGAGCAAACACAGGGTGAATATATAAGCTTTGGTTCCAGTCCTCATTTCTCAGCAAACTAGTCTCTACATTGGCTTTTTTTTTTTTTTTTTTTTTTTTTTGGAAGGCAGAGAGAAAGAGAGAGAGAAAATGCCAGCATGGAGGGGTAGAGGGAGAGAGAGAAAATCTTAACCAGGCTTCCTGCCCAGCACAGAGTCTGATGCAGGACCTGATCTCAGGACCCTGAGATCATGACTTAAGCTGAAATCAAGAGTCAGATGCTTAACCACCTGAAGCACCCAGATGCCCCTCTACATTGGCTTTCTCATCCTTAGTTAAAGGTGGAATTCATCTCCTCCATTGTCTTTTTGTTCACAGTTATCAAAGAAATCAGCAAAGGGGGACTAGCGCTATGTTTCTAAACCCATCCAGAGAACTATGACAACTCAGCCTGCCTTGTGTTAATGAGAAGGAAGCTTCCCCTTTTTTTGTTAAGTTCATTTGAAGAATGCTGCAGAATATCAGGCTTCAAAGTAGTACAGTACTTTGAATGCACAAATGCATCTATTTAACCCAAAGCATGTGCAAGCACCCACGTGGTCAGAAAGAGTTCTACTATTAGTCAATTTTACACCTGAAGCTAGGATTATCCACAAATTACACAGGCTTTGCTATAAATCTAGTACATCAACCTAGACTTTCCTACCTTTATGATGAGTTTCAGGTATCTATCCCCTCATCCTTCAATTTAGCCTCGGTTATGACTAACCCTGCCCATTTTATCTGCTGTCTCAATTTTGAACCTCAGTGGGTGTCAAGGCTTGTGTTCTTCCTTCTCTCTAGAGGGGATACTTGTTCATATTTTTTGAGAATCAGATACATTAAGGGGTGGTCAGGCACATGTACCTCATCTAAATTCCAAGTCCTAATGAAAAATAATTGGCTGTATTACACTAGAAAAAAGTTTACTTTGGGTACAAAAATGAACAAGAAATAAGTGTAGACAGAGCATCATGTTGAACACATTTGTGTTTGTTTCATATACCTCATCTAAAAATAACTAGAAGCCATGAGGGACAAACCTTGATATGTTGCCCAGTTACTTCAGTAGAACTGAATCCCATGATCAAGGCATCATCCAAAAATGGTGTAACACCTGGCATCCTAGAAAGCAAAATTCCCATAAAACACCGAAAAAGTTCCATAGTCAACAGAAATATTGGCCCAGTTATGCTTAATTCCATATGTTCCTCAAATACATTTTTTGATGAGTGTGATTTGATGAGATTGAGCAAGGTGAGTTTGCAAAGACCTGACTCCAACAGTCTAGGTTAGCAGTCCAGGTTAACTTCTGGCACAGACAATGGGCGCTACATGACAGAGTTCCTTGTGGTACATTAAGAGCCTCCTCAAAGTTTGTTCTTACCCTGTGGCTTCCAAACTGTTATTACCAACCAAAACTATATGCCTGCCTCAAGGGCTCTTGTTTAATTAGATTCTTAAGTTAACTTCTGTGATTATTTCCCCGGGAACAGAAGGTACACTCCCAGCTAAGCACACAGACAATTGTGTCCAGAAGGATTGACCCTGGCGTAGTCTGGGAACTCAGATAAAACCTTAGTAAGTCAGTTCATAGCTTCTTGTGACTAGGTCAGTCTGAAGGTCGTAGAATCTAGTATATTGATTCTTAGTGATGTGTTCTTTTCCAGATAATTTTTGTCTGTTGCTTTTTAACTTTCCCTATGTAGTAATGAATGGACATCTATATGAAGGAAACATGCAAAATATTTTGCGAACATACTGACATATTCCATGTGAAATAAATCATGGTGACCTCAGAATGTGATGAAATATGTGGAAATCCTCTTTATAGTAAGATTATATAATCTATAAGCGAGGGCATATTTTATTTTGCAAACACAAACATTTATATATGTGGTGGCAAATACACATCTTTCCATGAACCTGCTGAGTAAAATATCACTGTTAGATTACAACTAAGCAAGAGACAGAGCGACATAATACTTAAGAATGAGAAGTCTGGAGTCATACCAGCTGAGTGTCGGTCTAGTTACCACCACTATCCAGCTATGTGATCTTGGTCAAGTCATTCAACCCACTAGTTCCTGGATTTTTTTGTGAGTAAGCCAGATATAGTAATATTACTGATTTCTTAAGTCATGGTGAGGTGGATAAGATAATACATGGAAAGCACCTGATTAAATTCCTGTCACAAAGCAAGCATTTGATCATGTCATCTCTGTACATGATGCTGGGTCAGGCTTGATGTAATTCTTGCATATTTTTTAAAAAATAAAGTTTGTATTTTAGAAAAGTTTTAAAGGAAAGTTGCAAATTTTTATCAGGGAGTTCTTATATACTCTGCACCCAGTTTCTCCTATTGTGAATATTTCATATTACTATGTTACATTTGCCACAAGTAATGAGCCAAGATTGGTACATTATTATTAACTGAACTCTATATATTTTTTTTCACATTTCATCAGTTCTCCTTTTTCTGTTCCAGGATCCCATTCAGAATATCACATTTCATTCATTTACATTGTCTCCTTAGGCACCTCTCAGTTGTGACAACACTTGAACTTCCCTTATTTCTGGTGACCTTGACAATTTTTAGAACTTCTGGTCAGATATTTTGTAGACAGTTCCTAAACTGGAGTTTGGTTGGTGTATTTCTCCTAGTCAGACGGGGATTGTAGGTTTGGGGAGAAAGACCACAGAGGTGAAGTGTCTTTCTCAACACAACTTATTAAGAGAACACCTTACCAATTTATTACTGATGATATTAACATTGATCACCTGGCTAAGATAGTGTTTTCCAGGTATCTCTTTTTATACCCTTTTAATGTGCTCTTTGAAAGCAAGTCACTAAGTGTATCCCACACTTAGGGGATGGGGAACCATTCTCCACCTTCTTGAGGGCAGGACATAATATTTTTGGAATTCTGTATAGATTTGTCTCTTCTCCCCATTTATTTTTTAATTTAGTAATTTATGTATATGAATATGAACTTGCGGATTATACTTTGGGTTATAATTCAATATTATATTGCTTATTTTGTTGCTTAAATTGTTCAGCTTTGGGAAGGACCTTTGGGTTTTTGTAGTCTTTCAGTTGACTCTAGTGTCCCTTTAACATATATCCTGTTTTGTTTTTTAATCACTTCCTTAGTTTCTGGCACTGCAAGATGCTCTAGGCTCATCTTGTACATTTCCTGCCCCAGGCCTACAACTGTTTATTTCTCCAAAGGAGTCCTGATCCTTTTTATTAGAGAATGGCGTTAGAAACCAAGACCTGGACACTGGGTATGCTTGTTGCTATCTGGGTATTGTTGCTTCAGCCCACCGAGTTGGGAAGTATATGTACACCAGTCCACATTTAAATATATACATATATAATTATTTCTATATAAACTTACCAATATCTGTATTAGGCTAAACTTAAATTCACGTAATGTCTCCAACTTGATTTCAGTACCACATGGTTTATTCCAGTTTTCCCCCTTTGCTTGTCTGTAACTTCCCACTCCAACTGTGATAAACTTGGCTTCTACCATCTGCCGTGCATTTATTTATTTGTTCAACCCTGGTGCATGTACAGCTATTTCAGAATTGTTAACCCATACTCCATGAGAAACAATTTGGCCAACTAGAGTATATTGCTTATATTCCATTTCTGAATACAATTTTAATAGATTCAGATCAGCCCTGGACCTCTCAAGGAAGTCCTTCTTAGAGAATCTATACTGGGCATTCTTACATCTATAAATATGCCCTTTACAACCTGGGCAGAGCAGTTGACATCCAAGCACATTGGCATAAAGCCTGCACCCTGTATTTGTTTTATCAACAGATTCTGCTGATAATTCTTTTCCTATATGCACTTGACAACATTGATCTTAAACACTACTCTTTCAGTTTCTGTGACACATATTGACTAAAGTCTCACTAGCCATGAGTTCTTATTGGGGTCTTAAGAATTCCAAATTTGATTCTTTCAAGAAATGCTGTTGGAAGACACCACATAAAAAGCAATATGCCACTCAAGAAATCCCAACAGTTGCAACATTGGGACAGATAGTGTTGTGATCTACATAGGCTGTTGTCTACTTAAAATATCAACATAAAATATCAATTTATAGTGATCCAGGAAGGTGAACCCTAAATTAAAATCCAAAGTATATCTCATTCATAGGTGGTAGAGGCATGGTAATAAACCTTATGACCTATATTTAAACCCCAGAGTCTGTTTAGAACATGATAGGCTTCTATTCCAGGCTTCCAATTTACCACTTGGCATATAAATATAAAAGGAAAAGGCTGAAGGATATGAAATTCTTTAATATGTCACAAAGTATACTTTTTTATGTATGGTATTTTGTCAGGATATAGATCCTAATTGTATTAATAAGAAGTCAATTATGAAAAGTGGAATTAAGATGCCAATGCCAAATAATTCTATGGCATTGTTTTTGTAATGAATAAGACTCTACATTGACTACCACAAAATGCTATGTTAAATCCAAATTAAATAGGTCAGAGATCAATAGAATATTTACAAATAGCTCTTATATTTCTGCAAAATCCACTCTAACCTATTAGCTCAGTCTAAACACAGCAACATAAAACTAGAGGTACTTGAAAAAGGATGAACCATTGACAGGAACTCAAAATGGACCATAATAACATTAAATCATGGAACTCTTCTACATATGTAAAAGAAAGCATGCTTCCTATCACCCACAAATAATTAGAAGTGGGACTATGAGCATAGATATGCCTTCTTAGAATTTAATAGAAGCCCAGAGAAATACGCAAGGATTCTGACCCAGGAGGCTGTTGAGAAGAGAGTTGGTGCCTGATGAATTTTAACAACATTTAACTTCCCACAGTGGCTAAAGCAGCCAGCTCTCTGTAACATACTTTATCTCTATGATTACCTGCCAAATGCTTACTGCAGACCTACAGAGATTAGTTACTCCAGGGGGAGTGGTTTATAACTTCATGACAGCATTTTGTGCCAGATCAATAATAAAGGCAAAGGCACATAGCAAGCTGCCCTTGTTTTCTCTGAACTATCCCTCTGGTTCAGTGGAATGTTACTGACTGATCCTCAGCATCATTAAAACACAGCAATTGTCCTCATTTGTTTTTCACATACACTATGATTTTCTGAACAAATTACCTAAAATGCATTGTATTTTCAGGGAATTGAGGCTTACCATATATTATCATCAATTTGCAGGGAGCCTGCAGTTCATGTGTAATGTAAGTGGGGGATTTCTCTCTTAACAATAGATTGTGATGGTGTACTTAGAAAAATGTCTGTTCTGCTCACATATATTAAAACCAGGTGGGTTTAAGCAATACAAATTCAACTAATAATAACAGTGATAATAACATATGCTTGATTAAATGAACCTTCCTTTCTTCTACCCTACATAGGAGTTAATTGCTTAATTTACATTTTAATAAACTAAGTAGAAAATAATCAGGGGTCATATTTTTCTGTGGTGCTAACAGAGAAAACTTTTTAGGGAAAAAGGAAAATATAGAGTCACAGGAAACAAAAATTCATAGATCCTAGACTTGAACATGGACAAGCTAGACAGTTGTGAATCTCATCACAAATTCTCCCTAGAAAAGCATAAAGAAAATTTAGCAGCCCAGGTTTTTGAGAAAAACTGAGGGCACTTTCGTCTTTTGAGGTCATTTTTTTTTTAAGATTTTATTTATTTATTTTACAGAGACAGACACAGCGAGAGAGAGAATACAAGCAGGGGTAGTGGGAGAGGGAGAAGCAAACTCCCCACTGAGCAGGGAGCCCGATGCAGGGATGCAGGGCTCGATCCCAGGACCCTGGGATCATGACCTGAGCCAAAGACAGATGCTAAACGACTGAGCCACCCAGTCACCCCTGAGGTCATTATTTTTAAAATGATCTGATTAATCTTCCTTCAGTTAATCTAATATTTGGGTCATTTAGAGGAATATGAATTTTACTTTCTTGACAATATAAAATAATACAGCCCTTTCTATTTTGATCTGAATTGAGATTGGATCAAATGATGTATTGAGTATATAATGCTTTCAGATAGGGAGGCAGTGCAGAGTTATAAATGCCTAGAAATCAGAATATTTTCTCTGGAACAGTTATGTTTACTATTGTTTACTATGTTTACTATTGTTTCCCAAAATAGTTCCTGGTTTTATGATGAGATAGAAGAATGCTGTTTTGTTTCTTTTAAGTTTGAAGTTAATGCTGAGGGTTAATTTGAAAAGGCAGCATAACTAGATTTATGCATAGTGGTGGGCTTGCTCTAATGAAATAGAAAATCATCAACAAAAATACTCTATTGCATTTCAACATTCTCTCAGTCATATTCTTTATCCTCTTGCTTTGGGCATTCAAACTGGAACAGTATTATGAAAAACTCAGAAAAAAATAAATATCAAACTGATTGTTTTTGCTAACAAATATCTTGTCTGTTAGGGGAGTTCTCTTGCAGTTGAATTAAGCTGATCCTTGCATGCGCAGTGCCACTTGGCAGGAACCAGGTCCAGCTCTGGAAGGCTCTGTACTTACTAGCTTACTTACTAGCTGTGTGACCTGAAGTTCAGGACCCCTGGGATTTCAGTGGGACAGATAATGTATTCTCTACCCAAATTTGGTGCAACTAAGAAGTAGAGCCAGGGGTCAAACAGATGAGGATAAAATAATTAGTAAGGTGACTGTATATATAGAAAACTCAAAAGAATTAATTGAAAATTAGAATTAATAAATTAATTTAGCAAGCAAGTAAGCCAAAATACAACTATCAAGAGTGTTTCTATATACTAGCAACAAATAATTTTTTTTTTCAAATATATCAATTGTTGTGGCATAATAAAAATCAAATACCTAGGTTCTGTCCACTGAAAAACTACAAAACATTGCTGGGGTGAATTTAGGAAGCTCTAAATAAATGAAAGCCTTCTGGACATGCTCTAAATCATGATATGGGCAGCAGCTACATGGGTATGTATTTATGTAAACATTTATTGATCTATACAGTAAAGGTTTCTGCACTTTACCATATGTGAATTATACTTCAATTAATTTTTCTAAGATTTTATTTTTAAGTTATCTCCCTACTGAATGTGGGGCTTGAACCTATGACCCTGAGATCAAGAGTCACATGCTCTACCAACTGAGCCAGCCAGGCAACCTAAAATTTTTTTTCAAGTTAACAAAAAAAAACCAACAAAACAAAAACAAAAAAAACCAAAAAAAANTCTCCCTACTGAATGTGGGGCTTGAACCTATGACCCTGAGATCAAGAGTCACATGCTCTACCGACTGAGCCAGCCAGGCAACCTAAAATTTTTTTTCAAGTTAACAAAAAAAAAACAACAAAACAAAAACAAAAAAAACCAAAAAAACCCCCAAAACAAAACCAAAACCAAACCAAACAAAACAAAAACCTAACTAACTGAAAAAACAGACAACCACACTGGATTAAGGATATAGATTAGATATGTGGCCAAGATAGACTTTTCAGTACTTGATCTTAGAACTAGAGAGATTCATCTATCTAGCCTACTGGCAAGGCTGCACAATGACAGCCCACATCTCCCTGCGGCCTCAGAACCAACCAGAACCTTTGAGGAGTGTCACAGGATTGTCTCCAAATGAGCAAACAAGGGGCAGAGCTGAGCATGCCCAGTTTTTTTCTTAAAACGAATCACTCATCTTTTCCCATTAGGTAAGCCAAAAGACCTGAGTTGCTACTTAATAAGGAGTCTCTTCAATGGAAGCATTAACTGAAAGGAAAGAAGAGAAAGAAGACTTAATTGAAGGGAAAGAAGTTGCCAATTGAGACTTAACTTTAGTCTTCACATGCGTAAAACAGTGATCATAGAACCTGTCTCATATAGTTACGTAAAGAGTAGAAAGATAATCTATGTGAATGGCTTTGCCAAGTCCGAGTAAATGTAGAATTGGAAAAACAAAGCATAGAAATTTTAGAGGGGCAAAAGATCTTCAGAAAGATAATCTGATCCACTTGTTTTTTGTTTTTTGTTTTTTTTTAACTTAGGGAACAGAGACCCAAGGAGATCTAGACCCTTATCGAAGTTCCCTGGCTTGCTGGAAACGCACTGTTGACATATTATAGCAGCACTGCGTCTGGGTCCCAGGTGTTCACAGGCCTAGTCCAGAGTTCTTTGTGCTATGCCACTCTACAGAGTAGCCAGCCTCACTGGCAGCAGATAGAATGGCCAACCCTTCCTCCAGCCACCATGAATTTCCTGTTTTCAGAAGGTACGCAGTCACTTCCCACCCCCGTGGAGGCCTTGTGTGCTGCCTCACTCAGGCAGCAATTTGTAGCTCTTGTGCTTTAGCGATAAGAACGAGATCACTGCTTAGAATCAAGGTAGCTATTTTCACAATCCACTCTGAAGTAGTTAAGCAGGTATTCTTTTGAAGGTAAATAAACACAGTCTACTACAATTATTTGATTCTATTTATTCTATTAGAAAAGGTAATGATTTAATGATACCCTGGTGGTCTACAACAGTTAACGCGCCACAGAAAACTGAATCATAAAATCCCCTTCTCACCAAAAACTCCGCGACTAGTGTTATGAAAAGGTACTAAAGCTCAGGGAACCACAGTGTTTTCACCTTCCCACCAAGTGACAATATTATTAGTTCGGATTCTCTGTTCACTGGTCATGAAAACATAGGACTTGGGGGGAACAGGAAAACCTGTATCCTATTCTGTTGGTTCAGTGATAGATCCTTGCAACATTATCTGAGACAGTTGCTATGGCAAAGTGGTCCTGCAAAGGCCAGGTGATTTTCTATGTGGCACCTTCCCAAATGCCAGTTCACACTGAGCTGGGGTGGTAGCTGGAGAGAGAGTTCTTCCTGATGGCAGTACCCCCTTCATGTGTAGACCTAGTGGCCTTGCAGGGCAGGGAAGTGCATGTGCTCGCTTCAGATTTACACAAATGCACAAGCTGGAAAAGCGTGTGAATCACAAACATTTCCTGAAAATGTGTGCCTAGCCTCCTGGCTGGCTGTGTGATGAATACTGACAGGACGAGCTTTGTCATCTTTTGGTGTTAAAAGACTGGGTGTCAGTACTTCTACTCAGAAAGACAGCTGTGCACATCTGGAAGGATCCTAGGGAGAGACCCCAAACCAGCTGGACAAGGTGCTGGTACACAGCAGCATGCTCTCTCCCCGGCCACCAGAAAAGTGCTGCTTCGGTAGATTTCTGTATCTGTGCCCACACTGCCACTGAGTGTAACAGAAAGAACAAGGATCGGGAGGGCATTTGGACACCACTGCTCTTTTTTCACTTGTAAATGGTGAGATTCATGTCTACTTGGCAGGATTATCATGAACTCATTATCTGAATATTGTATAAAAAATCCAAAAAATAGTAGCTAGCATTAGTGTGTGTGTTTCCCATTAACATTAGATAAATAAAAAATTAGTTAAAATGGACAGTAGTCTACTGATTTATTGTACATACGTGTATGTATATATACAAAGTACATGTATTTTATGTTATATATATGTGTACGGGTAATGCATGTATATATATTATCCAAAATAATATCAGTAAACAGATACAGTTAGAGGCCAGTGTGGCTCAAGAAACATGTCAGCGTTTGACCAGTTTGTCTTATTTACACCTGTGCTTCCAAAATCATTACTTCACACTTAAAAGTGGCCCAGTTTGGACAATAAGTTATATGGTCACCCTAAATAAGGATCAAAAGGAAAATATGGATGCCAAAGAAATCCAAGAGCAAATACAATCTCAATGCTTACCAATAACACGTCCACTAGACAACCATGGCTTAAAAAATTTGTATTGGGGACACCAACATAATTCTGAAAATACATAATAAATCTTTAATAGGAGTTACCAAACAAACAAACAAAAAAAAACCAAACTCAGTGGTTGTAAGGCTTGCCCCAATAGAGAATTTTCCATGAAGAACATCAGGTGTTTATTCTCATATTTTCCCACACTTTGCTTCTGGATTGACTTTAGTAGCTCCAACCTGAATCAGATAGTTTTGTATTGACTAGAACCCTCTAAGAGGTTGCTGCATTGAAGGTTATTTCGTCTCTCAATTTTTGTCTTTTTTTTTTCTTTCTTTCTTTAACTCCTGGTAACTTGTCTAATTCTAGCAGCTTTAACATTTAGCTCCAGCACTAGGAGGTTTCAGATGGTCTTTAAAGCCTTGTTTAGGGCGCCTGGGTGGCTCAGTGGGTTAAAGCCGCTGCCTTCGGCTCAGGTCATGATCCCAGGGTCCTGGGATCGAGGCCCACATCGGGCTCTCTGCTCAGCGGGGAGCCTGCTTCCTCTCTCTCTGCCTGCCTCTCTGCCTACTTGTGATCTCCCTCTCTGTGTCAAATGAATAAATAAAATCTTTAAAAAAAAAAAAAGCCTTGTTTAAAACTTATCAGACAGACGACATTCATTTATCTCTTTAATATCTTAATGTAAAAGAGAGAGAAAGGAAACTAACATTAAGAGCTGCTTCGCCCTCTCCTCCCCTTGCTGGTACACGTGTGCGAGCTCGTTCTCTGTCGTGTGTGCACAAAAATAAATTTTAAAAGTCTAAAAAAAAAAAGAAAGTGAAAACAAGTTTGATAAGGTGATGGGAATGTCAGCTGTATTCCTATGGAAACAGTAAAAAGATCAGTGGTTTTCAAGGGCTGGGAGGGGTGTGGACTGATGAATAGGCAGAGCACAGAGGACTTTGAAGGCAGTGAAAAAACTCTGTATGATACTGTAATGGTGGTATACGTCTTTATACACTTGTCCAAACTCTTATAATGTACAACACCACGAGTAAGTGCTAATGGAAACTACGGACCTTGAGTGATGCTGCGTCAGGATAGGTTCATCGATTATAAGAAATGCCACCACTGTGGTGGAGGTGTTGATAATGGGCAGGCAATGTATGTGGAGGCAGAAAGTATATGGAGAAATCTGTGTGCCTTCTCTCAATTTTGCTGTGAATCTAAATCTTCTCAAAAAAAAAAAAAAAAGAAACCTGAATTAAGAAAGAAAGGAAAAAGTCATCAAAAAACAAAACAAAACAAAACGAAAAGGACACAGATTCTCTCTGGAAAGTTCTCTCTCTGTCTCTTCAGTTATTTCCCAAACTAAATAAAATGATTGTATCTAAGACAACCAAAAAGGTTCTTTTCACAGGAAAAGTGGAAACCAATGCACCATGAATATTCAAAAATTTCCATGCCAGTCAGTGGATTTGAAGGGAGGCATAGCATTCCTCGGTTGCTTAGTCACGACCACACACCCATTCCTTCTTCATTCAAGAAACTTCCTGTTGCACAATTTGGTAAACCAGCTTTGTAGTTTATATAGTTTTGCACTGTTCTTACCCCTGAAGCTAATAAAAAGCCTGCTTGACATTGACATGGTAGGTTGGTCAGGATGAAATAACTTGTAGGGAAATCATTTAAGGTTATGTTAAAAGTCTGAGAATATTCACTTTGGGGGCCTTTCTCTGTATCTGTATATCTCTGATCACTTCATCTGAGGCCGGCAAACACTTATCATTGTTTTCATGATGCCCTCGCTCCTCTACCTTACCTTAGTCAAGAAAAAAGGACATCACAGAACCGTGACTGCTTTGGGCCCCAGTCCTCCACAAAATGTGTGAGCTCATTCCTTAGGGCCCTGTCCTTCACTATGAAGCACACAGCAGCGTTCAAGATAGTCACATGCATGCAACCAAGATAGCACTGATGACATACTAAGTAATAGGAGTTTTGAGACAGTAAAAGATTACTGTCTCAGGGAATCTCTGAGTGATACCCAGTTTTATCCCTCATCCATTCATTCAACTCACTGTGTTACACACTCACCTTGTCATTGTGCTGGGAGGGGTAAAAGTATATCTTGCATTTATAACTTTTAAGAAAACTATGGTTTAGAGAGAAGTCTGACAATCACAATAAGAAACACAGAGACTTTTCAGGGAGAATTCAAAGATGAGCAGGTAAGAGATGGTCCAAGGTGGGGTGAGGTGGGATTGGAAGGGTCCACTGACATGGTATATACCAACAGATGGACAGGTTAGTCTGCTGCACATCACTAACCTCACCTGACCTACTGGAGATGAAAGGTCACTCAGGTCCAAGCTAGTATCCTTCTTTGGGTCATGGGATCCTTTCTCCTTGGGTAAGGAATCAAATAAAGGTTGGGATAAAATTCCCAACCTCTCAAAAGCAATAAATAATTCCCCTAAGCTGAGGATCCTGGAAGCCTGTGAATATATCTAATAACTAGGAAGTTGGAGAATTCAAAAGAGCAGAAAGAAATACCAACTAAACCTTTTGACAAACATGAAAAGGACACAATGACTTAAGAATTATGACATATAAGATAGATATCATATATCATGTATAGATAAGTAAATGGTCTTAAATATATTGATGTATACATAAAGAGATAGGTAACATTAAGACAGTAATACTATCTAAATATTTGTATAAGAGAATCACATAATTTATTTCATTTAATTTAAATCTTTGCCCTTTAACATTGGCATACACTTCCCATATTATGGATGAGGCAACTGAGACCTCAAAATGTTAGAAAATTTTTCCAAAGTCACCCATACCAAGGAATAAAGTCAGAAAGCAAATAAGGATCTACTAAACCTTGTGTAAAGAACTGAGCTAGAGTAGGAGTTGGGGATGTGTGTGATATTTTAAAGAAACTTAAGGACAGTAGGTCACACTTCTACTTTAATTGTGGCAGTGCTTTAATTAGCAATATTCTCCATAGAGAAATTTTAAACCTAAAGAACAATATAAGTAATTGTGATTACAGAAATCTCATCTGGCATATTATAATTGTATAGAAAAGGTAGCTTCAAATGTTTTGCAACCCTGCACTGTACACAGATGTGGCCAAAGAAAATATAATTCGTTTTTATGAGAAGCTGCTCCTGAGCAAGGTGAAAAAATGCAGTGTGAATGAAGCAGGGAAAGACAGAGCAAGTAGCTATCCCTCAGTCTGTGAGGTGCCTGGAACACTTGTCTGTCAAAATTCAGCTCTCCTAGTTCCACCAACCTGACGTTCAGTCTTCCTACTCTAAATCCCCCCATGGAGAGTTCGCTTCAAGTATCCATGTTTAAAGTCTTTTGTTTGTCTTGTATCAACGAAGAAGCTGGGGGAAAGACTGGGGTGAGGTGGGTCAGAAGGATCCAACCTGAAACCATCAATATTGCCTCTACTGATTTATCTGATTCTCCTTGGAAGCCTTGGAAAGAGCCCTGTAGGAAGAGCTATTTAGGGTAAGTGATCAATCCCCCAATGAGGTTAGATAACTGTATCCCTCCTCAGACAACTGAAATGCACTTAGTCATCATGACCTTGGCCCACCTTTAAGATAACACAGGAAATAGCCTTAATAAGCCATATTTAAATTTTCCATAAACATAATGTTAAGGAAAATATTTAGGATATTACAAAGTCTTACTTATGGCCCCAAGAGAAAGTTCTCTCAGGACTCTGTACCAGGAAGAGCTCCATTTCTAAGAAATATTATAAGCAACTGATGTTTTCATATCTTTTGGACACTGAGGTTGAAACCCATATTTGTTGCCCATCTCCAGCCACAGAACACAATCTCATAACATGTATTATTTTGTCTCTAATCACAACTTTGACTTTATCTGATTTTCCCCTGCACTTATTTTATAAAATTTCCATATTTTAAAAAGTCATATTTTAACTGTCACAGCCAAGAGGAGCCTAAAGAGACATGATGACTAAATGTAATGTGGTATCCATGGGGCGGTATCCTGGAACAGGAAAAAAAAAAAAAAAAGGACATTGGATAAACAGCAAGAAAATACAAATAAAATATGGATTTTAGTTAATAATAATATGTCACTATTATTTTATTAATTATAACAAATATAGTATACTAATGTAGCATGTTAATAATACAGGAAACTGATTGTAGGATATATAGACGCTGTCATCTCCTCACAGTTTTTCGGTAAATCTAAAACTATTCTTAAAAAAAAAGTGTATTAAAGAAAGTCAAGGCCATATATAAGAGACCTTATTTTATACCATAACTAACTTCCTGGAATATTTATTTTCTATTCATTTAACAAAATGTCACATTATTGGAAGTTTTGTAGATTGCCTTAAATAATTATTGGGAAAAGTCTAGGTATTAATGCATAAAACACATACAGATATGTATATGTAACCCTTTAGTTAAATAGTCTAGTTTTTCATAATGTTTTAAGTCTATATGGGCTGTTCCAAATAACTAGAAGACTTCTGCACATTTCTTACTATCCTGATTCATTGTGTGTGTGTGTGTGTGTGTGTGTGGTAAGAACTTGTGAGATCTACTGTCTAAGCAACTTTCAAATATGAAACACGGTATTATTAACTATAGTCACCATGCTATACATTACATTCTCATGACTTATCCATTTTATTATGGAAAGTTTGTAACTCTTTTGTTTGCATTTGTTTGTATTATTTACCCATGTCACTTCTTTAAAAAATGATGATACATAGGTGCATCTCAAAAACACAATTTAGCTTTTGTTCATATGTTTTCTTTTCAACAAACCCCATTCTTTTTTTTTTTTTTTTTAAAGATTTTATTTATTTATTTCACAGAGGGAGAGAGACCACAAGGAGGCAGAGAGGCAGGCAGACAGAGAGAGGGGGAAGCAGGCTCCCCACTGAGCAGGGAGCCTGATGCGGGCCTCGATCCCAGGACCCTAAGATCATGACCTGAGCCGAAAGCAGAGGCTTTAACCCACTGAGCCACCCAGGCGCCCAACAAACCCCATTCTAATAGCTATGTAACCACTTCCCTAACTTGTTCACATCACTGTAGAGTCTAAAATATATGCTTTTATGACCTAAACTTACCTACAAACTGAATAAGTTAATAATGACATGCTTTTGAGGACTCAAAGGCCAAGACTGATTTCCTTTATTTTGTGTAAAGGTTTTAAAATGAGGAAGTATAAGTTTTATAATAATTTTAAAAACAAAAATAATTTTAATTTCAAGAAAGAACTGTGTGTGACAACACAGTAAAGAAGCCACAGAAGTTAAAATTTTTAAAAATTATAAAAGCTGAGAAAATATTCTGCCTTAGTGATAATAAGATAAAAATAAATATGACACTAATTTTCATATATTATTTTAGGAATTTTAAAAAGCATAATGCCTGAAAATTGTGTGCCAGGGACTTTTGCATAATCCTATAGAGAAAGGCTAGAACAGAGAATGGGGGGATTCTTAGCCATTGCTATGTGACAATGTCTTCTTACTTTCCAAACATACAGGCTTGGAAAAATATCACTAAGAGAGCATACTGCAGCAAGGCTGAGGACATTTTATTCCTAGGAGATGATGTAAATTAATCTCTTTATAAGGGGAAAATATAAGCCTAAAATCTTCAATGACATTTGTACTATGCTATAAGAATTTCTGCACACGTAGGGTTTTTTTGCAAGAACTGTATGTGTTATTAAGCAGTAATGTGGACTTATCATGTCCCACATGAGGAAGGAAATCCTGAAACTGCTCTTGAGTGTCAATCATTGTAGGTTAAACATGAGAGGTGGGGCCTTAAGTAGAGAGTAATTGGCTATATCTGACTATACATGAATCACTTTCTTTTTGTCCTTCCTAAGATGGGAATAAGCTCCATTTTCAAAGCCTCTAAATAAAGAAGTCTTCACTAGCAGAAACATGAAAACTCAGTACAATAGTACCTAATTATTACTTAATCCTACCTTGATTAGAAAAGAAAGGCATTTTGTTAATAAGCCCTCTTGGCTGATGTATCTTGGTCTTGGAGTTCTGAATTTTTCATTTACTGTCTTAATAAAAATTTCCTACAATTAATTTAGCCCCTGGTAAATAAGAAGGAAATATCTCTTTACCTTTGGCAAAAATGCATTAGAAATGCATTTTGACGAGGTAATTCTGCCAATTAAAGGTTGAAGTGAGTTTGAAACCAAAAATTCTAAACATACATTGTATACACATGCACCTCCTAAATAAATAGCTGCAGTGTGAATTCTGATTTAATATTTTCATAGATTGCATTATTACCCATAAATATTAGATACCTTAGGATGGATTATATATCTTCTCTCCATTGATATTTGGCTAAATCATAGGACTGGCTATGGCCAATAAAATATTACTGAAGTGACATGTATAACTTTTAGCAGAAGCTTTAATTCCAGGTCACATTGATCATGTTCTGTTTCCTTACCATAATTATCAATGTTCCAGAATGAAGTTGGTCTATCGGACTGAGTCCTAGGTGCAGAAGACATGGAGCAGTTTCTTATCTCATACATAATGGACATATGGCAAGAACAAGAAATAATTTTTTCTTCTTGAAAGACATTAAGTTAGGGGTTATCTGTTATAATGTGTATCCTCACCTATCCTAACCAAAAAGGGAATTGATACTTAAAAGTAGGGGAATGCTGTAACAACAATAAAATGACCACAGGGAGCACTTGGGTGGCACAGTCCGTTAAGCATCTGACTCTTTGTCTCAGTTCGGGTCTTGATCTTAGAGTCATGAGTTCAAACCCTGCATTGGGCTCCATGCACAGCATGGAGCATACTTTAAAAAATACATTAAAAATGACAATGAATCATTAAGTATGAGGATTATAAAAACAGGTAGCAGATGGTGAGGAGACTGTGACCAGTGTCGTAAAGGACATAACTCCATTATTATTTGGTGGCAAAACATTCAGTAACATTGTCACCTATAATGACGTGGAAGGCCGGTATTTTACCAAATGAGCTTGCATGTTTAAGCAAGGAGGTAGGTATATTAAATGTGCAGAGATAAAAAATGAAATTAACTCTCACTTCCAACTCTTAACAGATAAAACAGAAGATGCTTATGCTACAAAGAACAAATGAAAACTCAGCTTCATGGCAAGGACTAAATCAAAACTCTTATTTTTGTGATAAAATCTCTGAGGGAATTAATTTGGCACCCATAAATCTTTCAAATGAAGACAACTGATAAGAGAGGATACTAAGACTCTAGTTAGGCTCTAGCTCTAAGATGTAGCAAAACTTCTGGAGAATGTCTGATATTTTGATGTATATCTGTGGGAGAAAGATAAAAATCATTCATACGGAGTGAATTGAGAGCTGGACAAAAAGTATCTGCAAGGACACATTATGGCTATACAAAAAGTTCCGTTATCCAGGAAATTAGTTCTTTGTTTCTCTGTGGTAAAAGCATAGTGTTTGGTAGTGTAGAAGAACAAGCCCAGCAATGGAAAAACCAAAAAACAGGAATTAGGGAAATGTAAAGGAAGGTATCTATCCATGCATTCATGCATTCAGACACCATTCTGGTCAGCCAGAGGCACATGTCGTTAATAGTCTAGATGCTTTACCTTTCACAGAAACACAATGAAATTGTGTTTTTTAAATATGTAGCTAAAGAGTTATGTCCTTTTCTCACAGCAACTGCTAATAGAGGCAGGTCTGCTGCAAAAAAGCTAAAGAAGGTAGCTACTAGAAAGCTAATTCGTCACTCTGTCTAAACATCTACTGTGGTGGACCTCTTGGTCCACCAATATGCCCATGGAACTGTACAATAATAAATTTGGATTGTTTTAAAGCACTGACTTTATGGTAATTTGTTATGGCAGCAATAGAAAATTAATACATCTTGTAATTGCCCAATCTGGACATACAGAAACAGTATATAGCCATGACTTATTGATTTTGGAATGCTAATGCTTCAAACAAGCCTACCAATAAATAAATAAAACAAATGGAAGAGATTCATTCAGCATTAGAAATGACTAAATTCTCATTAGCTACTCAGCTGCCACAGCTGCAGCCAAAACCCTGGCAAGCTCTCAACTTGGACAGTGATAGATGATTCCAAATTTAAAAAATTACAAAACAAGAGCTAAAAGGCTCATAAATTTTAAGTATGAATTTCTTCCTGCCCCTAACCTAAGTGGTTGGATCCACTCCAGAGATTTTGATTCAGTTGGTGTGGTATGAGAACTTGGTACCGTGAAGTACCTTTTTCTTTTTTCCAAACAAAATGTGCTATGTGTTATTAAGACATTTCTGTTAACATAAATTGGAGTGCCTTTTTAAAGGTTTCATGATGACTTTAATAAGCTAGCCTTGAGAATCACTGCTCTAAAGGACAAGATTCTTCTTCATAACATCTTAGGGTCTGGGCTATTAATTTATCCAAATGGACTAGATAATAGTGTTCTGTTGATTACAGTATTAGACCAAATCTATTTGAGGTAAGTACTTATGGATTCAATTTTTTTTATATTTCTAACAAATTTTAATACTTGTCCCACGTAGTACCCATGGATGCCCATCAAATTTCTATAAGGATTTGTGGTCCCAACTAATGTTATTTACCAGCCAGTGATACTCCAGAAAAAGTTCAATTAGGAAATAAATAGAGTGGCCATATAGAATTATGACCTGACATTGACATAGGCTCAGGTGACTATGATAGCAGGTTTAACACTACTTCACACAGATCTTTGATGTGAGGTTTGACAAGCAGCTCCTGGATATGAACTATAATACTCAAGTGTACTACAGTGGTCCAGAGACACAGGACCTAGATTATAAATGTAACTAGTAGGCTGCTTACATAAGGCCCCACTTATCAGGACACAAATGTATCTAATAACTTCGGGTATGAGGTTAGCTTTCAAAAAAAGCAGGCACCAGAGAATTTACCTCCAGAGAACAGACTGAGGAAGTTTGTCCAGAGACATGTCAACCTCCATTTTATAGCATCTAATAAGGAATCATGCTTAGAAGCTATTATAGTCCAAAACTTGGTTCAGGATATGGATATAGAATATCCCCTTCACCTAAACTGTTAACTTCCACACAGCAGAAATAATGGAAAAATGGAACATACTCCTCAAGAACAAGTTCAAAAGTCTGACTGATTCTTGGATTCTAACAAACCATTTATCTTTTCAGTGTTTGATTCCTTTACGATGCTATTTTCCCAATTATATATCTCCATAATGAATAGCACCAAAGAATAAAAGAACTTAAGCATATATCTCCCACAGGATCCAGGCATTCCACAACTAGGACTTGCCCCAAAAGAAAAGAAAGCATATGTCTGTACAAAAATTGTATGTGGATGTTCTTAGCAGCTTGGTTTGTAATAAGCAAATGTTGGAAAGAACTCAAATGCCCATTACCAGGTAAAAGGATAAACAAATTTAGTTAGGTCCAGATAACAGAACACCACTCAGCAATTTTTTAAAAAATGAACTGTTGATACATGCAATACAATGATGAATCTCAAAATAACTGTGCTGAGTGAAAGAATGCAGACAGAAAGGAGTTCACAGCACACCATCTCCTTCATATTAAAGAGTAGGAGGTGCCTGGGTGTCTCAACTGATTCACCCTTCAACTCTTGATTTCAGCTCAGGTCATGATCTCAGGGTCCTGGGATTGAGCCCCAAGTTGGGCTCTGTGCTCAGCACAGAGTCTGCTTGTTCCTCTCCCTCCAAACTCCCTCAAATAAATAAATAAACAAAACATTAAAAAAAAAAAAGAGTAGAAATTGCAAATGAACTATTGTGACAGAAAATTGCATGTGAATAGGAGGGAGGAGAGGGGTGGGAAATAGTGGGAGGGAGGAATTTTCAGTGAGACACAAAGGAATTTGTTGAGTGATATATATATTCATTATTTTGATCGTGGTAATGATTTCATGTCAAAATTTGTCAAATTGTTCATTTTAAATACATGTGGTTTTCTGTATGTCAATTATATCTCAATAAAAATATAAAAATACAGGAAAAAGAGTAAATGGGAATATGCCAAGTGTGTTTGGTTTACCCATCATGAAAAGACTGTAACTTCTTACGATGGCCAAAATTATGACTTTACCTCATGTAAGTTTTCCCAGCAGCAAATGTGTACAAGACGTGAAAGGCTCTCCTGATGAGAAGCAGTGCAACTTATATGATACAGAGTAATCCCACATGTAGTCATTTGGGAATATCTAAATATATACCAGCCTTTTATGTCAAGGTGAACTCTTTATTAAGAATAGCTATAGATTTTAATCATTAAAAATATCCATTCTCAAATTGGTTTAGAAGTTAGGCTGGACCATAGGAAAAGCATTAAGTTTTGGAAATATATAAACTGTTTAATAAGGAGAAATTGATCTAATTGAAGGATTTGCTAATAAACTAAACTAAATTCTAGTAATAAAACTTAGGCCATTCTCTAGGTAACTAGTTTACATAGTGGAAATTTCACTGGCATATCCAACATTACAAAATTTTAAATTAGATGTTTCTATTAAAGATAAAATAGCAACTGATCACTCTTACAAGAAGCATTGGTGGCCTCAAAAATTTCCATTTTTATACCTGAAGTCCATATCTGCTTGATGCTAAAAATTATTCAAGCTCTTTGGAAACAGAATCAAGATGAATATAAAGTAAAATGATGGAAGACGTATGCCCCTGCATCAATCTTTATGTCTTTTGAATGACAGAACACATTTCTATAAATCCATTCAATTATTAAAATGACATGGAAGAAGAAACCATCCTGAACTTCAGTAGGTGAGTGAAGACAAACCTGGTCTTCATAGGAACGAGTCTGCCCTATTTCAGTTGGAAGCTCTGTGGGAATCACCAAGCAAGGTGGACGCCTTGGCTCATAACATCTTTCAGCTGTTGTAGTTAAGATATTTAACAAGTTGATCATGCTGGAAACACTTTGTGAATTCGATCCAAATAACCATAGAAACAAACAAATTTGCATTTATGGGATCAGAATGCAGGAGTGGCTGCGTGACTCAGTTGGTTAAGTATCTGAGTCTTAATTTTGGCCCAGGTCATGATCTTGGTGTTGGAGGTCATGGAGCCTGCTTAAGATTCCCTCTCTCCCTCTCCCTTTGCCCCTCCCCTGTCCCTCTCTAAATAGGAGGAGGAGGAGAAGAAGAGGGAGGAAGAGGAGGAATGCAGAAGGAGAAGGAGGAGGAGGAAAAGGAGAAGAAGGAGAAGAAATTAGAATGCAGTGCTGTTCAATAGAATTCTCTGTAATAATGGAATTTTTCTGCATCTGTGCTATGCAAGATGTAGTCACTAGCCATGTGCAGTTGTCGACATGAAATATGGCTACTGAGACTGAGAAAATGAGTGTTTAACTTCATTTAATTTTAATTAATTTAAATTTAAATATAAAAAATACACCTGGCTAGCGACTACTGCAGTTGACAGGGCAGGTCAAAAGTATTAAGGGTTAAGCAGACCAAGACTGTGCTTGTAGTATGACATTATTTTCAGTTTCATCTATGTGCGAGAATTAATGAGGTTTCCTGAGAATTTCTAAAGTCCAAAGGTGACACAAGTTCAGTTCACTTTCATTCTTTCAACCAAAGATATAAATACATCTATTATAGACTGAATGTTTGTGTCCCCTCAAAATTCATATGTTTAAACTCTGATCCCCAGTGTGATGATATTTGGAGATAGGGTTTGGGGAGGTAATGAGGTCTTAAGGGTGCAGCCCTTATGATTGGATTAGTGCACTTAGGAGACTTGCTTCTTTTCTTTTTCTCCATGATGTGAAGAAAGCAGGAAGAAGGCTCTCATTAGAACCCTACCAATGCAGGCACCCTAAGTGTAATCTAGCCTCCAGAACTGTGAGAAATAAATTTTTATTGTTTAAGCCACCCAGCCTATAGTAATTTGTTATAGTATCCCAAACTGAGTAAAGCAACCTCCAAAGCTTTTAAAATATATCTCCTTTAAGCAATTTCTACCAGCACACTGTGTGAGAACATATTAACTGTTTTGTTTTGAGGATGTTTATTTGTCTCGACTATAACTGTGCCCCATTTGTTAGCACTTCCAGAATTCCAAACTAGAATAGTTTTACTGCCTTGGATCAGGGGGCTTTAAATCTTCATTGAAGAATCTATAAAAACGTTTGGCTTTGTTTTAGAGATACAGGGTACAACACTGTAACATTCCTCCTGAAGGGGGAAAAGATTGAGAATTCTAGCACTGGGTTGAGAAATCATGTTCCCTGAATTAAATCAACTATTATTCCATGTGAGGGTTATGGATTATAGGGCTGTAGAAATCCTTTAATCAGTTATCAATTGCCACAAAAATGCGGCATAAAAAACCACCCCAAGGCTTAGTGGCTTAAAACAACAAGTATTTATTAAGTTCATGAATCTGGGAGTCAAGTAGGAAGTTTTGCTACTCTGGGTTGGACATGACTTATCTCAGCTAGGCTCGCTCATGTGTCAACAGTCAGCTAGTGTATTGGCTGGGGACTTGTTTATTAACTAAGAGGTCATCCTGTTTCTGCTTCATGTTCTCTCTCATATTCTAGAAGATTAACTCAGGCTTCTACATACAGCTGAGGGAGAGTCACAAGAAAGAATAAAAGTAGGTCAAGCCTCTTAAAACCTGGACTTAGAACTAATAAACTATAAATTCTATTGAGATTCAAATGGTAAGGAGCAAAATTCCACTTCATAATGGGAGGAGCAGCAAAGTCATATTTCACAGGGCATGGTTACAGGGAGGGGTGGAGAATTGTGAACCCTTCTACAAACTCTGGCTAATAGATCAAATTCTTGGGTAAAGGCAATTGATATTCGTCAGGCATGCATATTGTCATTGGGGTCAAACTTTCAAAGGCAAAGAAAAGTTATTACCCAAGACCTAAACAGGTATAGTAAATAGGAACCTGTCTCAGTTCATGTACTCTCTTAATCTGGATCGAATCATACTGGACCAATCTTATCCCACTTTACATGGTATGTTAATTCAAAATAGAATCTCCAATGAAACCTAATAATGAGGGAAATATGTTATAAACATTAGTACCAATCTAAAAATTGTGAACGGCAGTCTCTAAGCTGGAGCAAGAGTACCCATGTTTGGGGAGAGGATAATCCCTTCAATAAATGGTTTTGGGAAACCTGGACAACCACACACAAAAGACTGAAACCTTACACACACACACACACACACACACACACACACACACACACTAACTCAAAATGGATTAAAGGCTTGAACATAAGACCTGAAACCATACAATTCCTAAAGGAAAATCTTGGCAATGTCTTCTTGGATTTTGATATCAAAAGCAAAAATAAGTAAGTGGGACTACATCAAACTAAAAAGCTTTTGCACACCAAGGAAACCATCAACAAAATGAAAAGTCAATATACTGAATAAGAGAAAATATTTGCAAGTTTTATTTCTGATAAGAGGTTAATATCCAAAATATATAAAGAACTCATACAACTCAACAGCAAAAGAAAAAAAAATGGTGGAAAAATGGGGGGGTGATCTGAATAGACATTTTTCCAAAGAAGACATACAGATGGCTAACAGGTACATGAAAAGATGTTCAATATCACTAATCATCAGGGACATGCAAATCAAAACTACAATGAGATATCACTTATATCCCTTAGAATTGCTATTATCAAAAAGACAAGAAAAACAAGTGCTTCCGAGGATGTGGTGAAAAGGGGACCCTTGTGTACCATGGGTGGGAATGGAAATTGGTGCACTACGCTCTGGAAAACAGTATGGAAGTTTCTCAAAAAATTAATAATACAACTATCACATGATGCAACAATTCTACTCCTGGGTATTTATCCTGCGGAAACAAAAATACTAACTTAAAATATATGCACCCTTATGTTCACTGCAGCTATTTACAATAGCCAAGACATGGGAGCAACCTAAGTGTCCCTTGATGGATAAATGGATAAAGATAAGGGGCACCTGGGTGGTTCAGTCAGTTGAGCATCCGACTCTCTGTTTTGGCTCAGATCATGATCTTGGGGTCTTGAGATGGAGCCCCACAGGGGGCTCCACACTCAGTGGAGTTTCCTTGAGATTCTCTTTCCCTCTTCCTCCCCCCTGCCCCTCCCCTCCCTCAATGCCTGCATGCATGTGCCCTCTAAAATAAATAAATAAATAAATAATAAAATTTTGTATATATGGATGGTGAAGGATGATGTACTGATTTTATTATATACACAAATATCAAATATTATGCAGTATACTAGAAACTAATTTAATGTTATGTATCAATTATATATTATTTTTTTTAAAAAGAGCACTCATGCTTGGAAGGTCTTAAAATTTTGTCATATCAGAATAGCTGTCATTATCTTACTAGTCCTGAGCTGTTAGTATTACAGATATCATCCAAATTCTTCCATTATGTCTTGCATAATAACCAAATACAAGGATATACTAGCTTTAAAAAGCATTGTGCCCACTTATTTCCAGTTGGTATAAAGAATAAGGGGAGAATGTAAAATTATGGCTCTAAATTCACTGGACTGTGAATAAGATCTGTGAGGACATAGTGAACTCATCCAGTTAATATACTGCTAACCACAGCAAATCCTAATATTGCCATATTGCCAAGACAATGGTAATACATTTTTAAGGGGCCTAAATATTGTTATGTTCTTAGGCCGATAGTTATATATTAAAAAATCTATAGTGAGGAAACAATCCAAAAATAGTAACAGCAACCATGAAAACTCTCTGTACCATATTCAGTGTTTTTTATAAGAAGAAAAATTGGAAGCAACCAATAATATGAGGATGACTAAGTAATTAATTGGGTAGAACATTTTGGAGATATTAAAATGGTGGTTACAAAGGTCATGCAGCAACATCAAAAAGGTTAAGTATAATCCTAACTGAAAATAAGATACAGAATTATATGTACGCTACAACTATAACTATGTAAAACAAAATGAAAAAAACGTTCATAGAATTGCAAGCAGTACTAGTAGGAGCTACCTTTTGAGATGCCTTATTTTCTTAGAAATGTTCATATCATTTGATTGAGTAATTCAACTTCTGGAAATACATCTTAAGAAAATTATCCAAAAAAAAAAAAAAAAGAAAAGAAAAGAAAAAAGAAAGAAAGAAAGAAAGACAGAAAAGAAAATTATCCAAAATGAGAAAAAAAAGGAGGGGGGGAATGGTTAGGAAGGAGAATTTTTTTAATACATCTCTGCTTTTTTTTTTTAATTCATAAAGAACTGAAAACAGCTTAAATGTGTAGGAAGAAAGAGATAGTTAAATAAATTAGAGCTTATCTGTCTACAGAATGTTATGCAGCTATGAAGAATGAAAGGAATTAATGATAAACTTGTAAATTTAAAAGAAAAGGCAGTATTTGTTTTAAAAGCAATATATAAAAATATTTACTGTATAACTTAAAAGTACATACAGATAAAAATATACCAAAAATTTAATGTGTAATTGTTAGAAATATATAAAAAAATTAATAGTGATTAACAGAGGTTATATAAAAGAAAATTCTTAATGCTCATCATCTTTCTTATGTTTTTTTATCTTTCCAATTTATATACAATAGTCACAGTAGTAGGTATTACTTTGATAATCAGAAAAAATTGTAAAAGCCTAAATAGGAAAAAAATAAAATACCTGTATTGGCACAGTATAAGGGTGGTTGATTAAGGATTGTGTGTTTGTTTTTCTAGTTTCCACATCTAGGAATGTAGTTATGCTAAATTTGTCATTTCAAAACCTGTAATATTAATAAGGTGACCTTATTTGCCTTCTGGTAAGACATGACATTAATAATAATACTTTACATTTATGTAAGGATTTATAATTTGCAAAGTATCTCACTTGTATTATTTCATTTGATTCTCACACTTGTGTAAAGTAGAAAGTGTTACCATGCTACAGTTGCAGAAATTGATTCAGAAATTAAGGGAGGTCTTCCAAGTCATTTGGCAGATACCTAACCAAACCAGTGTTGGACCCAGTGGTTGATCTTCCAAATGCTCTCACCATTTCCATGGAATCATTTTCAAAATTCTCATCAGGAAGGATAAAACACTATGCCATTGCAAACATAACACAAATGCTATAAACAACTAAGACATTTATTGGAAGAGAGTGACTTTGATTTGTTTTATACCTATTCTTTCCACTGTCCTCACAAATGATTAATTTTTTAAAAAATTAGGCTTTTTCTCTGGGTGGCTCAGTAGGTTACCTGTCTGCCTTTGGCTCAGGTCATGATCCGGTGGAGCCCTGCTCAGCTCCCTCTTTTCTCCCCCCGCCTCTGTCTTTCTCAAATAAATAAATAAAATCTTAAAGAAAAAAAAAAAAGTTAGGGGTGCCTGGGTAGTTCAGTTGTTAAGTGTCTACCTTCAGCTCAGGTCATGATTCCAGGGTCCTGGGATCAAGCCCCTCATCAGGCTCCCTGCTCTAGAGGAAGCCTGCTTCTCCCTCTCCCATTCCGCCTGCTTGTGTTCCCTCTCTGTCTGTGTCTCTCTCGTCAAATAAATAAATAAAATCTTAAAAAAAAGAGTTAGGCTTTGATGTTTCAGTTAGTATCTCTCCAACACATCTCCAATCCCTTGATATGCCCAACTAATTAAGCAGTGATGTAGACTTTGCATGAAGTAATTTTTAATCACCCACAGTGATTCCCAAATTATTCAGCCTGGGCTCAGGACCCTTAATATTCAAAATAACAATCTAGTGCATGTAAACTGTTTACTTAAATAGTAACATCTGAGATTAAGCTCAATAAAGGTTTCTATGGAAACTAACTGCAATATCAAAACTTTCCAAAACACCAAAATGATCCAATTAGAAGAGGCAAAAGTAAGTGATGGAAAGAGCAGTTATCAATAGAATAGAAGGGTTCATTCAACTTCCTCACATTAATTTTCATAAATGTTTTGGCACATTTATTAGAAGAATATGCAATTTATTTGCTATTCAAGGATCTCAACTAGATAAGAATGATACATGAAGTGAAAGTTTAGTTGTTCTTCAATAACACTGAAGCCAATTTCATAGAAATGCAGACATTAAAACTGAAGAGCAAGGTAAATTTACATGAATGAATACACACATAGATAATGTAAACACTGCTAAAGATAAATTAAAGATAAAATTCTAGGATTCCTGTAGCAGAAGAGATCAATAAAGTTCATGAATTAGTTCCAAACAGAAAAGTTAAATAAGCCTTCAGTTTTCCTTAGAACTAAGAACAAAGGGAAATATTTGCTAACATTGACTGCAGAATGACGTGCAAACATAAACATATTTATTAAAGGTTGAAATCACATAAGGAGCTCTTAAAAATAGCTGAGAGTCAAGCATAATATAAGAGCAATTCATGAATGTTCAATTTTCTTTTTTTATTTTCTACTATGAACGTTAATCAAGTTCAGATTTTAACCTTGATATTTGCATGAACTGTGACAACTGAAAACCCAGAATAGTTTTCAAAACATACATGGCTACAGAATTCTAACTTTTTTTGAAAGCTTAGGTCACAAGATATTTTCTTGGAAATCCTTGCAAAAAGGTGTCCAAGTATGTTTAATAAATAGTATTCTAAATTTTACTAATAAAACACAAAAGTTACATATAAAGTGACATATATAGCTGCATCACTAATTGACATCTCAAAATTAACCCATCTGAAGTCTATCTCCAGATCCTTTTTTTTGCTTTTCTTGGAGTCTTTCCCATCTCAGTCAGTGGTGACACCATCTTTAATGCCTGTCCATCATGCTGTGTTATCAACCCAGTATAGACAACTGGCTTTGAATGGCACTATGGTAGACCGAAGGGGGTCTATTTTTGCCACATTAAGCAGTACTGAAAAAGGACGGTAGACAGCAATGTCTCTATGCAGTAATGATAACACTCATAAAACTTATTGTGCTAAGAAGTCTTTTAAGAAGTATGGTAGTTTCTGGGGGTCAGAAAAGGACATCCAGGGGAGCTCACCAAGCCCTGAAAGACCTGGAACAATGTGCTGCCCTTTCCTGGTATGCCTTCAGTGAGTAGTACATGGGAATGGTCTGTCTCATCAGGAAATTTCCCTCCTATTTACAGACGAGAGTGCAGAGCTTCTTGCCACTTATGTCCACATACACCCATGTTAGTGGTGTGGCCCTGGGTAACATTATTTCATCCTCTTCAGACTCATATATTGAAGTGAGTCATAAAGAAGAAAAAGGGGTCAAACCAGTGCTGCTTACTTATGTCTATGGCTAACATTTCCTAACCATGCTTGCAATAAAATCTCTTCCCTCTGGCTTGAATACTAGATACCTGAATTATCAGTCTGCTTTTCCTTGACCTACATTATCTCTTCTTACGACCTGCTCCACCAGAGACCAAAGCAGTTTTTCCAGAATATAGAAACATGAACCCTTGTGGTAATACACGCACTCTCCCCATTGTAGCTATTTAATAAATTAAGATGGCAATTCAGTCTTTGGAATTGCAGCCTTGACAACTTCTACTCTCATTCAACAAGTTGCAATGGGGCTAGAGTTCTAACCTCTGAGCTGTTATTTTGTGAACGCGAATTACCTGTGCAGATTCTTTTAAAGTTGGGATTTTCCAGAAGGTGTCCTGGTAGGCGGCACTGGAACCGATGTTGCCAGAACTCAGGGAACCAGGGATTCCTCGTATTAGTGTCCAGCCTCAGCTTCAGGAAATAATCATCAAATGACCTGACCTCTGGAGACTGCAGCTTTATTGTGATTCCCCCGTTGGCTTCCACCTCATAACCTTCAATGACTTCATCTCTGTCTGCCCATCCATCACTAAAAAATTCAGGGATTGGGGTGGGGAGAGAGAAAGACAAAGGTCTCACAAATAGAGCTCAGCATTAGGCATGAATGAAGCAATTCAGCAAGGCCAAAAGTCTATTTTAAGTAAGAATCCTACCTGTCAATGACCTTTTTTTTTTTGGTGGAGAGTAGAAATTCTGAAATCATAAAGTCCTGTTTGTTTTTCACAGTAGTGAAAGTGATGATGAAGATGATAATAGTAGCAGTGACAAGAACTAACATTTATTGAGCATTTACTAGGCATCAGATTCTGTACTATTTCCTTTTACTCAGTCAGATGTTCAGCAACCAACTAAAGTCCCAGTAGATCCAGAATATGGATCCAGGCAGTCTGGCTCCCAAACCCAGTGCTCTTTAGCAGGCCACAAAACCCATCAGCTGCTGTCCAAATCAGAACAAAATAAAACCCAGGCACTCAGGGCCTTCACAATAAGAGCTCAGCAAGGTTTCAAGGTTGCAGCCAAGACCATTATATGAGCTGCATTTAAGGGGTAGAAAATTGATTTAGCTCAGAAGTATGACAACCACAGATTTTGTGCCTGGACATTGTTCAAACTTGCATTGCTTAGAAGTGATGAGATGCTTCCCCCTCAATGTTATCTCAAAATAGTAGCATTAAGAGAAAACAATCCCACTCCTCAAAATAAAAATAATCCTCTTGCTCACTAAAAGGAAGTTAACTGACATTTTATTCAGTGAATTCAATTTTTTTTTATTTGGTCACCTAGAACATTCACATCAGTCATGAGTGATGTAGCTCGAAGTGTACATATGAGCTGGGCCAAACCTCATGTGAGTGGCTGTGACCCCTTCCCAGCAGGTGCCAAAGAAAAAGTGCATTAGAGTTAAACAGGCAAAAAAGACTTTATTCAAGACTATTCCAACAGGCTAGAGACACTGAACTCTACCTGCTGAAACAAAAGTTGTGGAGATTCAAGTGCTAAGGTAAGCTAGTGAGCAAATGCCCTAGAGGACACTGAGGGGAGCTGGGTCAACGTGATTAGCCATCTGCGTTTGATAATTGTCATTTATGTAAGTTAGGCTCCCACCTTCCCACAGAAATTGGGAGACAGGGGTTTGCTATCACTCTTCATGATTACATTTCAAAGGGAAGGCTTCCAGGTCCTTGAGAAAGAAATTTCTCTGCTATAAAAACTGGCGAGAGGCTAGGAGAAAATGTACACCTCTAAGGGACAGAGAAAGAGTTCATAACGGGATTTTTAAAATCAAATGCACTAAGGAAAGGGAAATCAAGGGGCCCATAGTTAGGAAGAAACTTGTCTAAAGTTGAGTCAAATTGAGTAGAAGGTTAAAGACTGTCTTGGTCAAGAGGTGGATTTATTTATACCCACAGAGTCATACCCTGCAGTTTCTGGAACATAACTGCTCAGTTTCTGCCAGAGAAAGTATTTTATCACTTGCTTCTCACAGAGCAGGGACCTGGGCCAAATATATATGACTGGCCATAGCTCACCCCTTGTTAAACTGAGATCAGTTGGAATAAATGTGTGTCCTCCACTTAGCTGAGTTAATTGGTGCAGTTCTGTTCCAGAATCTTCCCAGTGAACCACACAAGTGCTGTATTTTCAACAGACCAAAGATTGTAGAAAGTATAGCTGACTTAACATAGTCAAGAACTAAAGGGATCTTGAGGTATAGTGTGGTCTAACCAGCCAGATTAGAGAATATCTATACACTTCTTCTAAATCCATTGGGATAGAGATTTTACCATCTTGCACAGACCTTTCCTTTCCTCCTATATACCCCCATCATTTTCTTCTTTCCTTCCTTCTGTCCTTCCTTCCTTTTGCATTTACCTAGATGCTCTGCTCTGCTCAAGATTCAATTAAGAATGAGACACACTATCCTTTGCTCCTAGTGTTACAGACTTGTGGGAAGAACAGACACCAAACAAGAATTACAAATGTTGTAAAGGTAAAGAAGTGACCGGTACTATGGGGAGGAGAATTTAACTTGGGGATTTAACTTAGGTGTGTATGTATGTACATAAGTGTGGGTTGGGAGGAAGTAATTAGGGATGACTATCCTAAGAAAGTTATGTCTGAGTTGAGTCCTAAAGGATGTGTGGGCATTATTAGTCAGATGAAGAGACGGGGAGGGACTGGTATAGAAGGTTCCTGGTCGGTTATCTAATATACAGGAGAGAGCATGGGTCATTCAGAGAATTTGGAGAGTCAGTATAGCTGTAGCATAGAAAGAAGTATGGCAGGAGACAGAAGCGTGGGCATAAATTCCAGCTTAGTAAACATTAGCCTAAGGACTGTGCAGGAAGTCCTCCAAGTGTTGCAAGCCTATTACATAATAAGGACACTGAACTCTGCCCCCTGGTGGAGAATGACCTGAGTCTTTCTAACAAGTCTTGCTCTACTCACTATCACTGGATATGATGACCAGTCAAATTGATATTAAAAAAGAAGACAGACTCTTATCTATAAGCTCAGTCTACTTAGAAAGGCTTGAAATAGTTTAATTATTTAGATTTATCCACATTATATCATAACTACATTTATAGCAATTGGAAGACCTGAATGATAGGGTCAAGGGTAAAAACCAGTTACACTTTCAAGAAATTCTCATGGGGATATATTTAAAATCAAAGTGACTTATAATTTGAAGAAAAAAAATTCCTTTTTGACGTAAAATTTAAGATTGAAGTTTGTTTCTCCCCACGATTTGATATTACAGGAGACTTCTCTATGTGTGAATATATTGTCTGAATAAGAAACCCACAATTTTTTTAAGTGTGTGAAATAAGCCTTCTATACTGTTTATTTGATTTCTTCTTCTTTTTTTAAAATCATTCCCAGTTTATAAAAGCAAATATCATGTGTCAGTGCTGGAAGCAAAGAAAGTGTGACCTGCTGCCCTTTTGCCCTCCAACACAGAGGAGCACATCCTGGCCGTAAATCTGAATATAGAAAATTTGAAGTCATATGGTTTAGTGGGGCAGAGCTGTTGGTTAAAGCTCTTCCCCCTCACTATTGATGATCTCATTCCAGAAATTAGAGTTGATGTTAAATCCAAGAAGTAATGAAATCAAGTAGAACCAGATATGATAGAAAAAAATATGCAGTTAGGATTGGTGGGTGAATACTTTTGAAATGTTAATCGCTAGACTTTTATATGAGATCTTAGATCTATCACAGGAAAGATGTTACAGAATGCTAACAAAGGCTGCTGAAAAACATCCATAATGCAACTCTTGGTTTTTATATGTTTAAATCATTTTGTCTATAGACCACTCGCCAAATGTATTTACAAAGAATTTTAAAGGATTTTTGCTGTTCACTTGTGTTGGGATTTTTTACAAGGATATTGTTTTGGTGAATTCCATGTGAAGCACACTTGAAAACAGGGAAGCAGCAGGTCTCCTGATACCTGGTTTGGGTGTTTACTTTTGTTATTGTTGTTGATAGTAGTGGTGGTAGTGTGGACCATGCTACCAGAGATGATCTGCAGGCACCTGCTCACCCCAGGCCTCTGCAGTGAATCCTGCTGTGCTGGGTGCTGAAGTCTGTGGGGCATATTCACAGCCTCCAGCAACTTCTGCTTCCCCATCTGCTCCCCAGTGATGAGTTCCTTTACCTATCTGGAAATAAAGCTGCAGAATGTGGATAAATAGGGTGAACATTTAAGACATGTCTTTAAGTATTCCTCACAAAATACAAGAATCTTTGTTCCTTGTCCCCCCCTTCAACATTTTTATACAACAGTTCTTTCACAAGGCTGTTCTCGTTCCCAAAATCATTGTTCTAGTCCCTGTGAAATTGTATAACCCCAAACTGAATAATAAGATTTCTTCCACTGAATAAATTCTTATGGAAACAACAGGAAAATATTGTTTTTAATTCTACCAATTATAACTGGACAGGAGCTGCATGAGTGTCACTTTTACATTATATAAATTAAAATCATTTAATAAGCAAATTGATAGTAAAAAACAGAAATACAATAGTATTCATTTAAAATTTTTTAAAAATATTTTAGAAAAACATATTTATATTCAATTAAAATAATTACAATCTAGGGAGCAAAGCAATATGATTTGTGTTGAGTACAAGTAACTATGTATACCTGATAATAAAGCTACATTCTTTAAAAATATTCGAGAGATTACCATATAAGCAAGAAAATGAGAAAAGGATAATAAAAATATTTTCAAAAAGGCATGTAAACAGGCATAAAATTCTACAAATACAATGTTAACCATACTTAGAAAGGCTGAAAAAATGCATCACATGATGCAAATTAAATCAAGTGATGTTAACCATGTTACACTGTATGACATTTCAAGGTTGCTTTGCAATTGTAACCCAAAAGTATATAAATATCCAAGAATATATTCCCATTTATTTTTGTGGGAAATTTTATGGTGGTAACGGCAGCTTTTTCAGTAAGAATTCAGACTATCTTTCTTCATTCAACATTGATTCACTAAGAGTCCTGTATGAGTTAGGCATTTTGCTTACTGCTACAGATACATTGCTAAGCAGTACAGGCAAGTCCCCTGCTCTCAAGGCAATCACAGTGGTGGGGAAGACTAGCCACTGAATACATAATAGCCACAAGGAGTTGTAGCAGCTGATAGGAAAGGAAGGAGGGCTGTGATGCATTGCAAAGTAAAGAGGGAGATGGAAGAAAGACCAGCTCAAGAGAGTACAAAGCTGTCAAACAGCAAGGTGTTCAGTTTGCTTAGTGTGTGTCAGGTAAAGGAATGATAGGTCCAGCCAGTGAGATCTAGAAGAACCTGAACATCCTTGTTAAAGATTTTGGATTTCATTTTTATGGTGCTAAGAAACTACTCGGATTTTAAACAGGGATATGACATGATTAGGTTTGTTTTAAAAGGTCATTCTAGAAAGTACTAAGAGTGTAGGTACTTGTGGAGGTTCTTTGGTTCTAGAATTCTAGGACAAAAACTACGGAAACTCACACACAGACATGGGCACACACACACATGCATACACAGGCTAATTATATTATAATATAAAGGCGGGTGCTGATGGTGTGGTCGCGTTGATGAACCAGGAATTGGGGTAGTGGTTACAACTAGTCTATATTTAATTTTAAAATCAGTTGCTGCAAACCCACCAATATAAAACTGACACAAAATGTAGGTATTTTTAATTTAATTACGTAGTACAGGCACTTAGAGGTCCCTTAGCTCACTGAAAAACTGAAGATGAGGGAATGCCATCACCTTTGGTTGTCCCGTACTGCTAGAATTAGAACTCAAACAAAAGACTTCTAGTCCTATGGTATTTCAGTAAAGAAGTGACCAAGGTGGGGGAGGGAATGGGATGGTGTCAAAAGTCACAACAGCAAGAATGAAGGGAATTCTCAAGAAGTGGAAACTTCATGTAAAGGAGATCAAGGTCACATCAGTAATTCTCCTTTTCCATCTTTTCCTCACCCCTATCCCCCAACTCACTCCTGGCATCCTGAGCCTGAATCATCTGACACTTATGACTATGCTCCTCTCCTAGAAGAAATGTAAAGCAAAGATGATAAATATGGCACACAACCATGCAAATGTGGAAGCCATTTCCTAAAACTTCTACAAACCAATTTTTCCTGTATCAATGACAATTTTAAGACAGGTGAAAGAAGGGTGGGCTGATGAGGTGAATTATCACAGACAAGTAGGTCTTTTTCCCTTCCTTCAAATTCCACTAACAAGATAGCACCCCATCTTGTCTCTCATCCAACTAATCCTGAGAGACAATGTGAAATAGTAATTGGTTATTTAAATTTTCCAAACCTTTGTTTCTCCACCTGTAAAATGGGAGTAGAAATGGTAGCAACCTGTTAGAATTGTGTGAGAATTAAATCATATAAACTATGTGAAACAGTTAGCACAATCTAACACATGATAAAATCTTACTAGATGTTAACAGTTCTTTATCATCAGTCTCCCCATGATCCAACCAACGTCTGAGCTATAGCTACATATCAGAAGGATTTCTCTATGAAAGCACTACTCACCATGTGGTCCAAAGATTGGTATCAATTTATAAACTGTTACCAGTCAAGAGGAAGTAAGACAGAGACTGAGACTAAGCATTTAGGAAAATCTAGAGCAGTTAGACACTGTTGCAAGATCTAAGAACATGATAGGTGGACTTATGTCATTGTATAGTATAAACATGACGTTTTTCAATTTATATGGTGAACTGCCCATAGCTTAAGCTGTATGCATGCCACATGCAGTAGAACCATGCTACACTGTATGACATTTCAAGGTTGCTTTGCAATTGTAACCCAAAAGTATATAAATATCCAAGAATATATTCCCATTTATTTTTATACATGTTTTTACAATACTTTAAATTTTAATCAAGCCTATTTTATAATCTATCCTATAAGATGAATTTCTAAATTAGGGAAATAAATTCTCATTATTTACTTTAACTCCAATTACATAGCCATACAAGCTTCACTGAATTTTTATTAATTTATTTATTATATTTTTTTAATGAGAAAAAGAAGGGTGGGCTGATGAGGGGAATTATCATGGACAAGTAGGTCTTTTTTTCTTCCTTCAAATTCCACTAACAAGATAGCACCCCATTTTGTCTGCTGAATGTGGCAATCTGCTCAACAGAACTCAAACAGAAGACTTCTAGTCCTATGGTATTTCAGTAGAAAAGTGACCAAGGTGGGGGAGGGAATTTAAATTTTAATCAATACAATCTGCTGAATGTGGCAATAGTAGTATTTGAAGTAGATAGTGGAAATGATTCCATAGAAACAAGGGGAAAAGAGTTCTGGTGAAATTTAACTGAAAAAGTTGGCTGGTATATTGAATTTGGCTTTTATCCACAATTGATGCCAAAGTGCTAAAACCATAGTGTATTATTTATGGAGCTGTTTTTTACCCAATGAATTTATGAAACCATCAAAATTTACTAATCATTTACACACAAAACATTAAAAAAGTAAAAACCAAATAATTCTTGGAAACAAAAAGTATTAAAAAGCCAATAGAATATTAGATATTAGATAGAATAGAATATTCTCCATAAAACATTAGTGTTTCATGGGTTTTTATGAAGTGGCATTTGGGCTTGCTAAGACTAAAATACACATACAGTTGCTAAGACATTAGTGAATGACTGCATCAAAGATATTTGCTTAGAAATGTTCGCTGATTCCGGTAAAGAAAGTAGCTCAAGTTTTACTTTCTGATGCATCATCGCTCAATGATTTCTGAAACTGCCTAATGATATGGAAAACCAACTCATTGAATAAATGAAGCTAGCAAAGCATTCTTTCATTGTAACTTGACAAATGTGCAGATAAATTCTTATGTGGCAGTTCTTTTAGTATGTGTGCAATTTGAAAATAAAGATTTAAAGGAAGAGAGCTCTGCTCTTATTTAAATTCTCTTTTAGCTTCAATGCTGAGAAGCACAACTAGCTCTATATATGATACAATTATGAAGAATTACTTTGTCAAAAAATGTGGTTGGCAGTTTATGTTTTGTATAGGGCTGTGTTCTGATGCTGCAACTGCCAACAGGGAAACATTCTGGAGTAGCTACCCACGTAGCTTATGAGAGAATGTAACTCAGTGAAATGCTTTCTTCATTGAGAAGGTTTTGATTTAAAAAAAAATCAGCTGAAGTAAACAACGATTAGTGACAGTAAAAATTTCAAGTTAGGTAAAAACAAATGTACTGAAGGTGGATTTCACTGGCCCATCAGAACAGATCTAAGGATCTGTTTGTTTTTTTTCCAAATGCTGTTCCATGACTTTACATTGGTAGGTTGAAATTATTCATGGTGGGGATACATACTTCAAGGAAATCAGTAAATGCTTCAAATTAGGGCTTCTATTTTACTGCCTTCCCCCCCCCCCCAGCCCATTGTGGTAATATGGGACATGACCATAAACAGCTATTTTTGGTATTGAGGGATGAAGTTATGTCAAGAGTGAACTATAGAACGCATTCAGTGTTTCTTCAGGATAAGAAATCAGCTTGGTCTCAATATTTAAATGTATCAGTAGGAAAGCCTAACTTGCTCTATTGACTGGTATCTGATATATTTAGCAATCTCTGTATTTCCTCCAAAAGAAAGAATTCTTTTTCTTTCTTTCTTTTTTTTTTTTTTACAAATAGGAGCTGAGGTCAACGGGCAAAATTAAAAGAAACTGTGAAGAACAAGTTTTTTTATAGATTGCTCTACCACAATTTTAATTTAAAAATAATTGTCAGTTTATGCTATGGTGAGTGCTGTGAAAGGTGTAAGCCTGATGATTCACAGACCTGTACCCCTGGGGCAAATAATAATAAAAAAATAAAATAAAATAAAAATAATTGTCAATGAGTAGAAAATGATCTCGATATTATCATCTGCAAAGTGTCAGGAAATACTTCATGAATTGGATTGCCTTTGTCTCCTTGGGCTGCCATAACAAAAGACTACAGACTGTTGGCTTAAACAACAGAAATTTATCTTCTCATAGTTTTGGAGAACAGAGTTCCCAAACCAAGATTCCAATTGATTCAGTTTCTACTGAGAGTTCTCTTCCTGGCTTGCAGACTATGTCCTCACACAGCCTTTCCTCAGTGCATACATAATACACAGTTTGAGAAAGACAGAGAGAACAAGCTCTCTGGTGATTTTTTTTTTTCTTATTTTGTTTTTTCTTATAAGGACGTTACTTTTATTGGATCAGGGTACTACGCTCATGACTGCATTTAACTTTAAGTATCTTTCTAAAGGCCCTATCTCCCATAAGAGTCACACTGGAGGTTAAGGCTTTAACATATGAATTTTGAGGGGACAAAATTCAGTCCACAGCAGATGGAGTTTTATTAAATTTGTTATTCATTTAAAAAATCCTCATATAAGAAACTGGAAATGGATCTAGAATTCTTTTATTTGATCAAAAGATCATTTAAATTGAACTAAAAACTTATGGGATAAATTATTGAAACTAGCTAGTGATTAAAGATTAAAGATGACTTTTGAAGATAGAGCATCACTCACTTCACTTGGGATAAAAAAATTTAAATGAATACCCCAAACTCACTGAAATTGCTATAAAATCTTCCTTCCAATTCCATCAGCTGACCTCTGTGAGGCTGGTTATTTTACTAGGAATGTTATGAAAATTAAGTAAAGAAGAGTAGTACATATGCATGTACTATGCAAATATAATTGTTAACCCAAACCAGATTAGTTAAAAAACAGTTCGAAAAGGGATACCTCAAAACTCCATATTGATGCTTATGGTAAATGAAACCATGACCACCAAGTTGAGACTTTTCATTTTGTTGGGAACGTTGTGATGGCTTCATTCCTTAGTGCAAAATTTTACAGATTTAAATTACTAATCTTTGCTCTCTGTTTTAAGTCCCTGGTTGTTTGATTGCTACTGAACCTTTATTTTTCATGTCCCTTTATGCCTACTGAGTGAGAGGCTGCAGTTTCCCACATAATTGTTAAGAACCGACTGAAGGGAAGCAAGAGACCCATTAAAAAAAGACTGCAATAAAGAGCCACAGTGATTCTGATTAAAGCGTAAATCAGATCCTGGCATTTCTTTGCTTAAAATCCACCAATGCCTTTCCTTCTCACACAAAGCCTTTCAATGAGCACCTCAAGGGACCCTACACACTCTGAGCCTCATTACCTCTCTCGTCTCTGCTACTCAAACCTTTGCCCTGCTCCAGCTACACGGACGGCCCTACTATTCCTCAATTAACGAGGATGCCCTGGCCTTAGAATCTTTGCACTGGCGATTCTCTCTGCCTAAAATTCTGGAATTCTCTTCTCTTGGGTTATTTTCATGGCTGACTCTTTCATTCCCCTCATGTCTGCTCAAATATCACATGTTCAGAGAGATCTTTCTCTATTTAAAATTGTGTCCCTTCTCTTTAGTCCTTTTTCCTCATTTAAACTTATCACTACCTGACATACCAAATAAACATATTTTCTTTATCATTCCAGTAAAATGAAAGCTCCACATAGGCAGAGAGGTTTTTATCCTTTTTGTCCACTTAGGTAACTCCAGCATTTATAACAGTTGTTGGCTCTTCGTAGGTGCTTATTATACCTTTGTTTAAATGAATTGAATTAATGGATAAAAAACTAAGAACCAATTTGAATTCACGAATTCACAGAGAATATTATAAGAAAGATAAGCTGGAGGAGACTCAAACCAGCTGGCAAGAATCCATTGTTCGCATCTTTTCTCAGCTCTGTATTAAGTAACTTCATGTCAGAAAGCTGAAACTGGCCGTAGTGAGAGTATTTTCTTCATGGGTATATCAGATTTTCTAACAAAGTACCATAAACAGGAACATTCACAACTAAAATTTATCCTCTCATAGTTCGAGAGGCTTTAAGTCTGAAATCGAGGTGCCAGCAGGACAATGCTCCTTCTGAGACTGTGTGGATCGTTCCTTGATTCTTCTGAGGTTCTGTCGGTGACCTGCCACCCATGGCACTCCTTAGCTTGCAGCGGCACGGCCCCAGCCTCCGCCTCTGTGGTCACACGGCGTTCCCCTGGGTGCCTGTGCCTTCGTGTCTCTTCTACACTTCTGAGGACAGCGGTCAGACTGGATTAAAAGTGTGCCCTATTCCACTATAACTTCATCTTAACTAACTACACTTGGAACAATTCTATTTCCAAATAAGGCCATATTTTGAGGTATTGGGGATTAGGAATTTACATATTTTTTTTAGAAGACACAATTCAACCTGTAAAATTAGCAAACTAGAAATCAAGTCTTTATTGTTCTGCTTTGTTTCATTTTTTAAGAGAGACAGTCGTTAAACATTTACAGGATACCATTAACCAGAACATGCTGTGACATTTTTTCTGAAATTCAGGATTTTTTTTGTTTGTTTTTTAAAGATTTTATTTATTTATTTATTTGACACAGAGAGAGAGAAATCACAAGTAGGCAGAGAGGCAGGCAGAGAGAGAGGAGGAAGCAGGCTCCCTGCTGAGCAGGGAGCCCGATGTGGGCCTCGATCCCAGGACCCTGAGATCATGACCTGAGCCGAAGGCAGAGGCTTTAACCCACTGAGCCACCCAGGTGCCCTGAAATTCAGGATTAGTTGTAAACTCTGACCTACCTGTTAGATGAGCTAAAAGTGATTTAAATGATTATTATTTAGTTCTAAAATAGATACAATAGAAATTAAAAGATATTTTTTAAATACTCAGTTTATGAAGGCTTTGGTTATATAATTTATACATCTGGATTACTTAATTTTTTTCTTAAGAGCAGATAATTACATGCTAAGGAGCATCAAAAAATATAAAATACCCAGAAACTGACCAAAACGGTTTTAGCCTAACAAATACTATTAATTTGAAAAAGAAGATTCATAGTCATTTGAATATGGGAACAATAATTATAGCTTCTGCATTAGAATTAGATATACACACTTATGTATGCTTTGAGCTGTTCTTAATGATGAGTTGAATTGTATCTGGGACTTAACACATCATTCTAATAATACAGGAAAATAAATACAAAGGTATCATATATTTTCTATTTTACATTCATGTAATTCATTTAGAACACCCTTTGACTCATTGAAGAACAAATATAGATCTTATAACATTAGCTGATTCAAATCTTTTGCATTCTTTCACTTAATAAATACTTATTGATATCCTACTTAGTGCCAAGCACTGTTAGGACTTGAAAATACGTTAATGAATAAGACTGGAAATATCCCTGTTCTTATTTGAATTCATAGGCTGGACTTCCCCTTCTAGCCTAGACAGAGTAACAAGTACCAAATTTACTCTACTGTGTGAAACAATGAAGACATTGGACAAAATATATAAAACAATGGCTCTTAAGATATTTTACATGAGGCAATGAAAGATAGTGATCTCTGCAAAGCGAGCAACAAATGAGACGAGCCTTATAATATTTTGAGCGCACCATTTGGAGGTTTCCAAGTCATGGCTCAGAAGCAAGCAGGGGAGACAGAAATAGGAAAGGATATACTCAGGTACAGTGGATTTGCTAGTGGATTCACTGAATGGAGTAGACAGAGTTGGGAGTCAGGAAAAAAAACCAAGATGGGCAGAGTCCACAGGGCAAAGCACTGGAGAGGGAAGAGCTTCAAAGACAGAAAAGTCTACAGTAATTCTCCCAAAAGTATTCAGTTGAATATAGACAGCCCATGCATTTGATGAAATTACTTAAGGCTGAGGAAACAACTAAGAAAATTTGAGAGCATAGTGCCTGGAGGTCACATAGAGTTGGGAATATTAATTGCTCCCAATAGCCAGAACAGAAAAGTCATGTTTCACAGGAAGATGGCTAAAGTACTAAGAAGGATCTTGCCTCAGTAGTTGGGGAAAACTAGCCCTGGACTAAATGCTACTCTGGTCTTGGCTAACAAAGCTTAAAAGCAAGATACAAAAAGACCAAATTATTTCTAAGTAATATCACCTCCTCCCATATTAGTTCAAGAATATTTTTAAGAAATATACAATTTCCAGTACCCAGTAAAATTCACAATGTCTGGCATCCAGTAAGCATTACCGGCATATAAATTCATATGTGGCGTGAGGAGGAAAAGATATATTAAAGTAACAAATAATGACAAAAAGTTATCACATGGTGATGCAAGTTAAGTAGAGGGTTTTTAAAGAGTCCTGTGATATAAATGAAGGGGGTATGTTTTACATTGGGTGGTCAGGGAAGCACCTCTGAAAAGATAACACCTAAGTGGAGATCTGAGCTGTGTGAAGGCATGACCCATGTAGAGTTCAGAGGGAAGAGGACTTTAGGCAGCTAGTGCAAGGCCCTGAGTAGGAATAAGTAGCTGTGGCTGTACATTGCTCACTTGCCACAGAAATGTAGGCTCAAAATCTTTATATTGATCAGAACAGGATGTACTATATCCTGTACAACATATATTTGCTATTTTCTAAGATATCGTAAATTTTATGTTTTAAATTTTTTAAAAGTCCTTTTTGGACAATGAGAAGGTGGTCTTATTTTGGTTACCCAGAGTGATGAATGATCCTGAGAGCAAAGTTGCAGAAATCTGTGAGACCACTGGAGCTCAAAACAAGTCACAAATCTTTACCTGCAACTCACTTCGCATACCCTGTTTTCTATGTAACTATAAGTCCAGAAATACCTCCATGTTCAAATTACAAAAAAATCCCAAGTTCCCTTCAACAAAATTGTAAAATCATGTCTTAAGGGAACTCAGTATGACTTAAAAATCACACTGTGTTATAGCAAACTATTGCTTGTAGGATCCCACTAGGACAAGGTCACAATGGACCCATTTGGAGCTTAAATTCTGCAAGGTTTGAATTTGAAGCTTTAGCTTTTGTCTTCACTGGAATTAAAACTGAGCTATCCAACAGGTTCCACCTCATCACTAAAATTTCCATTACCATTTCTTTTTTAGTGGCCTCTGGTTATTATTATTTTTTTTAAGATTTTATTTATTTATTTGACACAGAGAGAGAGAGAGAGATCACAAGTAGGCAGAGAGTCAGGCAGAGAGAGAGGAGGAAGCGGCTCCCCGCTGAGCAGAGAGCCTGATGTGGGACTCTATCCCAGGACCCTGAGATCATGACCTGAGCTGAAGGCAGATGTTTTAACCCACTGAGCCACCCAGGTGCCTCAGTGGCCTCTGGTTCTAAAGCAGTCTCAGGGTTGAGAGGAGGGCTCTGCTTAGACACAGTGGACTGGAAGTAAGAGCTATGCATCTTTCTATGAAAGAGAAAAAAAAAAGAAGTGTTCCTTTGTGGAAGACAATAGATACTCCAACCTCATTTAATTTAATATCAGATGAAAAAAGGGCACATGAGTATAACTGGAGGCAGAGAATGTAGGTAGCATGAACAATAAGAGTACGAGGTTTATAAAATGAAAGTAAAGGAGAGATGAGTTATGAAGATCTTGAGTTATTCTCAGTAATTGTGTGTGTGGCTGGGCAGTTTCTTCAGTTGCAGGGTCATCGAATGACTAAAATGAAACTCCAAGATGAGAGTTCTCACAGCAAGAATAACTCTTCAGTGCTACAGATAATATAACTTTGTGTCCTCAGTAGCTATCTGCAGAAGAAAGAAAGGAAGAAAAGAACAGAGGAAGGAAGAGAGAAAGAAGGAATAAGAAATAAGCATATGAGGTCCACAGCACTGTGGGAAAGTTAGCAGTGCACATGTAGAAGGCTGTTTCCAGTGCTGCTTTCTTCCCTATATTCTAAGATGATAACCATGCTGTCAAGATAGTTTGCAGTTCTTTTTTTAAACTGATTTATTTTTCATACTTGAACAAAAGGTCAAAGCACAGCAATTCATGGCTTTTAAAAGCTAATCCAATGGTTCAGTAACTTCATTCATGAATTCTCTTAACAGACCCAGTGCAAGTTATCCTGATCTCTAATTTCTAGAACCTACCATTTGAAGGGGAAAAAAGTCCTTACAAACTTTACATCAATAGATCTATGACTTGTTAATTAATCCTAAGTGTCAAACTGTTCCTGAGTTTTTTCATTGAAAGTAGATTTTTTCTAAAAAAGTTGCTAAAAATTCTCACAACATGGTCAACTAAGTTCATACAGATATTCCTCTTAGTACAATTACCTGGAAATACAAAGTAAAATACGATCAAGGCCAAAAAGAAATTCTCAGGTGCTAGAAATGGCAAGCAAAATCAAAGCCAAACAATAAACATGAGGTAATGCAACAGCAGCCCATAAGAGCTTGGCTTCTGTAGAGAAAACCCTAAAGAGTTGGAAATAGGTTCTAACAGCCATTTGGTGATGAGAAAGATGGTTTCATGAACCACAGAGGTCAGAGGGGTTGACACTAACACCCTAGTATAAAACTGGGGGACTTGACAGGTTGCAAAATCCAACAGAATGAAACTGGAACTGAGAAGTGCTGCCCAACAGACTGAGGAGGCTTAAAGTCAGTCCAGGGACGAGGGTCACGATGCACATGTGTGATGTCTGAATTTATATAACCTATATGGAACAAGAGCTATAAGCACAGAAATTATCATAAAAATTGACCTAAGATTATTAAAGCCCTCTAGAATCCAAGTGAAATGTCATTGGAAAGTCAATATTTAAAGATACTTTCAAAATATAAGGGACTCTAAATCCCCATAAAAAATAAATCCAAGATAAACTCATAAACACACATGTACACACACACACACACACACACACACACACACACACGAGTACTAAATTAATATTAAATCCACAAATGGGCTAAACTTTCCTTTTAAAAGACTATTCTAAAACTAGATTTAAAAACCTAGCTCTATGCTATTAGGAATTTCATAAATAGTGATATAAAATGGTTGAAATGAATGGGATCAAAGATCTTATTCCAAGAAAATGGCAGTAACAAATTTATATTCTCTTTAAAAAATAAGCTTCCAGAAGATGGTAGAGTAGAAAGATCCTAGAATACACCTAGGATACACCTAAAAAACACCCACATTAGTGTAAATAACCCAGAAACTAACTTGAGGACAAGCAGGACAGACTCTCCAAAGCTAAATGTAGAGAACAGGTGAATCAAAGAGGGTAGGAAGGGTAGAGACATAGCTGGGAGCCAAACTGACCCATGGGACTGTCCACAGAAGGAAGAGACACTCCTGGCACAGAGAAGGGGGAGGAACAGAGCCCACACCAGGCATGGGGATACCTGCATTGGGAAGACGAATCCTCATAATATTTGGCTTTGAAAATCAGAGGGGCCTAATTTCACAGGTTCTTACAATCAATGGAGTTAAACATGTGGGAAAAAATCAGAGGGCTTGACTCTGGGAGAGCCACAGGGCAACAGGAAATTGAGTCCCTGCCCTTAAAGAGACAGCACAACAAATGTCCCACTAAGATAGAGTGTAGAAGCAACAGCTTGAAAAACACCTAGGGTATATGGGGAGATTTATTTACAAATCTCAGAGCATCTGCTGGAGGAGCAGGAATCTTTAGGAGACTTTTACAAGAACAAAAGAGCTGGCAGGCACCTTTTTATTCCTCCACCATACCCCCCAGCCTAAATATATGCACACCTGTGGGAAGCAGCATAGCCCAAACACTCTCCACCTACCTTGCTAATAGCACACCCCACCCTTACATTTTTCCATGTACTTGCCCCCTCCAGCCCAGCCCTGGCAAGAGTTTTCCCAGGTAACTAGAGGCACTCTCCTGCAGCAGACCTGTGCAGACCTTGCTGGCACCATACACCCCAACTCTGTGTTCTGCAGACCCCTGCCCTCCAAAATACCCCAGCAGAAGTACATCCAAAGAAGTGCCATAAACTTGCCAGTGTGCAAGCAGCTTCAACAGGGACCAATACCACTCCAAAGTGACTCCTACCCTGGGAAAATGTGAAGATAACCATACGCACCAGTCTGACTGCAGCCCCAACAGTGGGTTGGAGGAAGACATCTAGTTTGACTGCAGGCCCTGCCTACCAATGAAAGCTTCTCAGGGGACAACACAGAGAAAGTTTGCTGCAATTTGGTGCTACAACAGCTCTGACAAATGCCTGGTCTGGTACAACTCAAGCCTAAGGAAGTCCTAGACTGGCCCACTGACAAGACAGGAACCAAGTTCTCCCTACGCACATGCAACACACATAAGAGATACCCCTAAAGTGTCAGGTTCTGGTAAACAGGGCATATCCCAAGGCAAGGCATTATAAGACTTCTTCTTCATAAGGCCATTAGTTTCGTGTACAGGAGACCTAGCTGAATTTCCTAACACAAAGAAACAGGTTTTAGACATAGGGTGTTAGACAAAATGAGGAAGACAGAGGAATGTGTCCTATGTGAAAGAACAGGAGAAAAATCACAGCAAGAGAACTAAATGAAATGGAAATTAAGTAATATGGTAGAGAATTATAGAGATAGTCTACACTGGAGTAGACTGAAGGAAGCAGAAGGATGAATTAGCACCCTGGAAAACAGTAATGGAAAACAGTCAAGCTGAACAGGAGAGAAAAAAATAATAATAATAAGTGAAAACAGACTTAGGGAACTCAGTTACACCATCAACCATAACATTTCCATCATGGGGATCTCAGAAGAAAAGAGAGAAAAGGGGGCAGAAAATTTATTTGAAGAAATTATAGGTGAAAACTTCCCAAATCTAAAGAAGGAAACAGAAATCCAGGTCCAAGAAGTACAGAAAGCCCACAATAAAATCAACCCAAGGAAATCCACACCAAGACATATAGTAATCAAAACGGCAAAATGTAGTGATAAAGAGAAAATTTTAAAAGCAAGAGAAAAAAAAATTACATAGAAAGGAAGCCACATAAGTTGATTTTTCAGCAGAAACTTTGCAGGCCAGAAGAAAGTGGCATGATATATTCAAAGCACTGAATGGAAAAAATCTGCAGTGAAGAATACTTTATCCAGCAATGCTATCATTCAGAATAGAAGGAGAGATAAAGGGGTAGCTGGGTGGTGCAGTTAAGCATCCAACTCTTGGTTTGAGCTCAGGTTGTGATCTCAGGATCATGAAATTAAGCCCCACGTTGGGTTCCATGCTCAGCATGGAGTCTGCTGAAGACTCTCTCTCTCTCCCCCTCTGTCCTTTCCCCCATGCTCTCTGTCTCTCTCTCTCTCTCTGTCAAATAAATAAATAAAATCTTTTTTTAAAAGATTTTATTTATTTATTTGACAGAGAGAGAGAGAGAGATTACAAGTAGGCAGAGAGGAAGGCAGAGAGAGGAGGAAGCAGGCTCCCTGCTCAGCAGGGAGCACAGTGTGGGGCTCAATCCCAGGACCCTGAGATCATGACCTGAGCCAAAGGCAGAGGCTTTAACCCACTGAGCCACCCACATGTCCTAAATAAATCTTTTTTTTTTAAGGAGAGATAAATTTCCCAGACAAAGAGAACTTAAAGGAATTCATGGCCACTAAACCAGTCCTACAAGAAATGTTAAAGGGAACTCTGAATGGAAAGGAAAGACCATAAGTAGGAGTAACAAAGTAGGAAACACAAAAACAGTAAATTTAATTATATCCATAAAAATCAGTCAGGGGCGCGCCTGGGTGGCTCAGTGGGTTAAAGCCTCTGCCTTCAGCTTAGGTCATGATCTCAAGGTCCTGGGATCGAGGCCCGCATCAGGCTCTCTGCTCTGCGGGGAGCCTGCTTCCTCCTCTCTCTCTCTCTGCCTGCCTCTCTGCCCTCTTGTGATCTCTGTCAAATAAATAAATAAAATCTTTAAAAAATCAGTCAGGGGATACACAAAATAAAAACATATAAAATATGACATCATATACCTAAAATGTAGGAGGGAGAAAAGTAAAAGTTTAGTGATTTTAGAATGAATTCAAACGTAAGTGACCATTAACTTAATATAGACTGCTATATGCAGAATATGTTATATATAAACCTAATGGTAACCACAAATCAAAAATTGGTAATAGATATGCAAAAAATTAAGAGAAAGGAATCCAAGTATATCATTAAAGAAAGCCAGCAAAGTGTGAGAGAATAGAGTAAGAGAAGAAAGGAACAGAGAGGAACTACAAAAATAACCCGAAAATAAGTTAAAAACATGGCAATAAATACACACCTATCAATAGTTATTTTGAATATAAATGTACTAACTGCTCGAATCAAAAGACATAGGGTGATGGAATGAATAAAAAAGCAAGACCCATCTATAGGCTATCTGCTGCCTATAAGAGACACATTTTGGACATAAAGACACATATAGATTGAAAGTGCAGGGATGGAAAACCATTTATCACACAAATGGAAGTGAAAAGAAAGCCAAGGTAGCAATAGTTATATCAGACAAAATAGACTTTAAAACAAAAACTATAACAAGAGACAAAGAAGGACACTATAATCATAAAGGGAACAATCCAGTGAAAAGATATAACAGTTATAAATATTTATGCACCCAACATGGGAGCGCCCAAATACAAAAAGTTGTTAATAACAAACATAACAGAACTAGTCAATTGCAATAAAATAATAGTAAGGGGATTTAACAGCCCACTTACAACAATAGATAGATCATCCAAACAGAAAATCAACAAGAGAACAGTGGCTTTGAACGACAAATTGGACCAGATGGCTCTAACAGATATATACAGAGCATTCTATCTTAAAACATCAGAATACACATTCTTTTCAAGTGGACATGAAACATTCTCCAGAATAGATTGCATATTAGGCCACAAAATAAGCCCTGACAAATTCAAAAAGATCAAAGTCATACCATGCATATTTTCAGATCACAATGCTATGAAACTAGAAATCAACCACAGGAAAAAATCTAGAAAGAGCACAAATACATGGAGGGAAGATAACATGCTACTAAACAATGAATAAGTCAACCAAGAAATCAAAGAGTAAATCAAAAATACATGGAGACAAATGAAAATGAAAACATAGCAATCCAAAAATGTTGGGATGCAGCAAAAGCAGTATTAAGAAGGAAGCTTACAACACTATAGGTCTACCTCAAGAAGCAAGAAAAATTCTAAATAAACAACATAACCTTACACATAGAAGAGCTAGAAAAATAACAACAAACAAAACCCAAAACCAGTATAAAGGGGAAATAATAAAGATTAGAGCTGAAGTAAAGGAAATAGAAACTAAAAAGAAGAAAAAAAGGAGGGGGAAGGGACAGAGAGGGGAGGAGGAGGAGGAGAAATAGAACAGACTAATGAAACTGAGAGCTGGTTCTTTGAAAAGATTAAGAATTAAAACCTTTAGCTAGAGTCCTCAGAGAGATAGAAAGAGAAAGAGAGAGAGGACTCAAACAAAATCAAAAATAAAAAAGGAAACATAACAACTGACACCAAAAAACACAAAGAATTATAAGAGAGTATTATGAAAAGTTATATGCCAATAAATTAGGCAATGAAAAGAAAAAAATGGATAAATTCCTAGAAACATATAACCTCCCAAAACTGAATCAGTAAGAAATAGAAAATTTGAACAAACTGACTACCACCAGTAAGATTGAATCAGTAATTTAAAAATTCCCAACAAGCAAAAATCCAGGACTAGAAAATTTCACAGGTGAATATACCAAACATATAAAGAAGAGTTAGTTCCTATTCTTCTCTAACTAGTCCAAAAGAGAAGAGAAAGGAAAGCTTCCAAATTCATTCTATGACGCCAGGATTACCCTGGTACCAAAACCAGACAAAAACACCATAAAAAAAGAGAATTATAGGCCAATATCTCTGATGAACATAGATGCAAAAAATCTTCAACTAGAAAATAGAGTCCAACAATACATTAAAAAAATCATTCATCACCATCAGGTGGGATTTGTTCCTGGAATGCAAGAGTAGTTCAATATTCACAAATCAATGTGACATATCATATCAAAAAGAGAAAGGATAAAAAATATCATTTTAATAGATGCAAAAAAAATCATTTGACAGAGTACAACATCTATTCATGATGAAAATCCTCAACAAAGTAGATTCAGAGGGAACATATTTCAATATCATAAAGGCCATGTATGAAAAGCTAACATCATATACTCAATGATGGAAAACCGAGAACTTTTCCTCTACAATCAGGAAAAAGACAAGTTCACTCTCACCACTTTTATTCAGCATAATACTGGAAGTCATAGTCATCTTACAAACAAAAGGATTAAAAGGCATCCAATTAGGTAAGGAAGAAGTAAAACTTTCAGTATTTGCAGATAACATGATACTATATATAGAAAACCCAAAAGACTCCACCAAAAAACTACTAGAACTGATAAATGAATTCAGTAAGATCATAGTATTCAAAGTCAACATACAGAAATCCTTTGCATTTATATATACTAATAATGAAGTAGCAGAAAGAGAAATTAAGAAATCAGTCTCATTTATTCTTGTATCAAAAATAATAAAAGTACCTAGGAATAAACTTAACCAAGGAGGTGAAAGACCTGTACTCTGAAAACTCTAAAACACTGATGAAAGGAATTGAAGACAACACAAACAAATGGAATATTTCATGCTCATGGACTGGAAGAACAAATATTGTTACAATGTTCAAACTACCGAAAGCAATCTATGGGCTTAATGCAATCCCAATCAAACTACCAACAGCATTTTTCACAGAACTAGAACAAACAATCCTAAAACTCATATGGAACCACAAAAGACAAGAAACAGCCAAAATAATCTTGAAAAAGAACAAAACTGAAGGTATCACAATCCTAGATTTCAAGATATACTACAAAGCTACAGTAATCAAAACAGTATGGTACTGGCAAAAAGTAGACACAAGAGAACAGAATAGAGAGTCCAGAAATAAATCCATGATTATATGGTCAATTAATCATGACAAAGCAGGAAAGAATATCCAATGGGAAAACAGTCTCTTCAACAAATGGCATTGGGAAAACTGGATAGCTATATGCAAAGGAATAAAACTGGACCACTGTCTTAGAGCATACACAGAAATAAATTTAAAATGGATTAAAGACTTTTTATTTATTTATAAGAAGGAAATTTATTGCCAGAAATGCTTATATGAGAAAAAGAAAAAAATTGAAAACAAATGAGCTCAATATGCAATTTAAGAAGGTAGAAGAGAACAGAGAATAAATCTAAAATAAAACTAATGAAATTGAAGAAAAAGATAATACAGATGAGAAACCAAGGTAAAAATTAATTCTCAGAAAATACCAATGAAATAAAAAATCCTCTGAGATTATTGATATGGATAAAAAGAGAGAAGACACATATAAACAATATTTTGAATAAAATAAAGGATATAAAATACACAAGGAAAAAAATTATAAAATACCATAAAAAACTTGATGACAATAAATTTTAACCCAAAGCAGATAATGAACAATTTCTTAGAAAAGGTTACTTAGCCAACTTGACTTGAATAACCAGATTTAATCAAACTATAAAATCAGCAAAGATTGATTCATTAAAAAATACTAGATTTACCAGATGGTTTTTCAAGTATCAAAGAAGTACTATCTTATACAAATTCAACCAGAGATTAAGCAAGTAAATATTCCTCAATTCATTTAATAAAATTTCTATATCAAAACCAAAGATAAAAGATATTTGAAAATGTATGTCAATACCACTCTTAAGATAGGTGTAAACAAATTTAGTATTATAAAATCAAATTCAGGAAGATACAAAAAATACACTATAACCCTCTTGAATTAATTAAGTAATGCAATGATTTTTTTAGACACTTATAATTGCTTGGCTTTATTTAAAGAACTAGCAAAAGTCAGAGTCCTATAGAGTCACCAGCTATTTCCAGTTTATCTTCATCAAGTATATTCCCTCCTTTCCTTTTTTGAAATTGTTCTCTTATTTTTTTTAAAAAAAGGTAAAATTCACATAATATAAACCAACAATTTTATTTTTTATTTCATTTTTTATTTAATTTTATTTTTTTCCAAGTTTTTATTTAAATTCCAGTTATTTGACATAAAATGTATATTAGCTTTAGGTATGGAATTTAGTGATTCATCACTTACATACAATACCCAAAGACCAACACCTATTTAGCCCATCTTCCCACTCACCTCCCCTCCAGGTGAGTAACAAAAATCAATACACAAAATCCAGATCAATAAACAGATTCAGTAAACTGAATAACCATTAATTTATCCTCCATAATTGAGGGTTTGTTTCCTGGTTTGCCTCTCTTTTTTCTCCCTCTCTGTTCATCTGTTTTGTAAACCAACCATTTTAAAGTGAACAGTTCAGCAGCATTTAGAATAATCAAAATGTGCAATTGCTACATCTATATAATTCCAAAAAAGTTTCATCACCCCAAAATAAAAGTTCATATTCATTACACAGTTACTCCTCATTTTTCTCTCCCAGTCTCAGGAAGCACAGTATTGCCATAACAATAGTAAGTTTTCCAATTCATAAACATAAAATGTTTTTCCATTTATTATTTTTTTCCTGCAACGTTTTATAGTTTCCAGTGCACAAGTCTTTCATCTTCTTGGTTAAATTTATTCCTCGGTATTTTATTTTTATTTATTTTTTTATAGCAATTGTTTCAAAATTTATTTATTATTTTACTGTGTTATGTTAGTCATCATAAAATACATCATTAGTCTTTTTTTTAAGGTTTTATTTATTTATTTGTCAGAGAGAGAGAGATTACAAGTAGTCAGAGAGGCAGGCAGAGAGAGGAGGAAGCAGGCTCCCCACTGAGCAGGGAGCCCGATGCGGGCCTCGATCCCAGGACCCTGAGATCATCACCTGAGCCTAAGGCAGAGGCTTTAACCCACTGAGCCACCCAGGCGCCCACATCATTAGTTTTTGATGCAGGGTTCCAAGATTCCTTGTTTATGGACAACACCCAGTGCTCCATGCAATACATGCCCTCCTTAAAACCCACCACCAGGCTCACCCATCCCCCCACCCCCTCCCCTCTAAAACCCTCAGTTTGCTTCCTGAGAGTCCGTAGTCTCTCATGGTTTATCTCCCCCTCTGATTTCCCCCAATTGACTTTTCCTTTCCTTCTCCTAATGTCCTCCATGTTATTCCTTATGTTCCACAAGAAAGTGAAATCGTAATTTTTAGAGGCTATTATAAATAGAATTGTTTTCTTAACTTCATTTTAGGATTCTTCATTGCAGGTATGTAGAAATCCAGTTGAAATCCAGTGCATTGATCTATTGCCCTGCAACTTTTCTGAATTTGTTTATTAGCTCAAGTAAGATTTTTTGTGGGTTCTTTGGAATTTATTATAGAATCATGTCACCTGTGAATAGAGATAGCTTTACTTTTTCTTTTCCAATATGGATTATTTTTATTTCTTTTTATTACCTAATTGCTCTGGCAAGAATTTCCAGAACAACATTGAATAACAATGATAATAGTTGGCCTCTTAGAAGGAAAGCTTTTAGTCTTTTACTCTTGAGTAGCTGTTTCCATAGGTTTTTCATAAATGTTTTCATATCATGTTAAGGATGTTTTCTTCCATTCTTGGGTTCCTTTTTGTTTTCTTTGTGTTTTTAATCACAAAAGGGTATGGGATTTTATCAAATGCTTTCTCTATGTCAATTGAGATTATCATGTATTTTTTTCCTTTGTTCTATTAATGTGGTACATTACATTGATTTATATTCTTATGTTAATCCACCCATGCATTCCTGAAATAAATCCTACTAGGTCTATGGTATGTAATTCTTTTAAAATGCTGTTGGATTTATTTTGTTAGTATTTTGTTGAGAATTTTTGCATCTATATTCCTAAGGGATATTGGTCTGTAATTTTCATTCTTGTGGAATCTTCATTTGGCTTTTATAATTCTGGCCTCATAGAATGAGTTAGGAAAGAGTTCCCTCCTTTTTCATTTTCAGAAGAGTTTGAGAAGGATTTGGTGTTAATTCTTCTGTAAATGTTTGGTAAAGGGGCACCTGAGTGGGTCAGTCAGTTAAGCATCTGCCTTCAGGTCAGGTCATGATCCCAGAGTCCTGGGATTGAGCCCTGTGTAGGGCTCCCTGCTCAGTGGGGAGTCTTGCTTCTACCACTGCCTCTCCCTCCTGCTCATGTTCTCTGTCACTCTCTCACTTATGCTCTCTCTTTCTCTCTCAAAAAAATAAATAAATAAAATCTTTTAAAAAATTGGTAAAATTCACAAGTGAAGCCATCTAATCCTGGACTTTTCTTTGTTGGGAAAATTTTGATTACTGATTCAATCTCTTTACTTGTGGAAGATCTATTTAGGTTTTTCTATTTCTTCTTGAGTCAATTTTGGTGTTTGTGTGTTTCTGGGAACTTTTTCCATTTCATCTGTAGTATCTAATTTGCTGGGGATGGTTTAATTTCTGAACATTATTTTATGTAATGTACCATAGCAACATATTAAAGGAGAAAATCCATATGATTAAATATATATAAATAAATATAAAAATATATTTTATAATATAAAGATATATTTTATTTTTATATAAAAATATACAAATTATATTTATAAACATAAAAAGATCATTGCATAAAGTTTAATAGCCATTCAAGATTTAAAACACACACAGACACAGACAGAAAATCAAAGTAAAGAAAATAGTTTTAACTTGCAAAAGGTATCAAGAAAACCCCATACCTAAATATATGTATACAGTATGTGAAGAAGTTTACTTCTAGTTATATACTCAACTGAAATGTGTACATTTGTGCCCTCAGACATGAACAAGCATGTTCATAGCATCAGTGTTTCTAATAGCTAAGATCTATAATCAACCTAAATGTTCATCAAAAGTAAGAGAGTTAAGTGGTGCTAGAGTCATACAAATACAGAGCAATGGGAATAAGCAAACTATTGTATATGCAATAGCATGGATAAATCTCATAAGCATAATGTTGATCAAGAGAACACAAAAGAGTAACTTCTATATGATTCAAATTATACACAGTTCTAAGCAGGCAAAAATAATTTATAGCTTGAAGTCAGAATCATAGTTATATTTAAAAAACAAATGTGGTAGTAACTGGAAGAGGATACAAAGGACTTTGTGGGTACTGGGGATATGCAATTTCCTTACCTCAGCCATGATTAAAATGGGTGTTTCCACTTTGTGGAAATTCA
>LNAC01000165.1:420786-598218 GCA_002007465.1 Ailurus styani | reverse complement strand
GAAGGCAGAGGCTTAACCCACTGAGCCACCCAGGCGCCCCATAGATAAATCTTTTAAAAAATAACTTTCTATGGGCTAGACCTTTCTAAATGTAGATTTTATTCAACATATACTTTAAAACTATGAAAAACACAGGGCACCTGGGTGGCTCAGTTGATTAACCGTCTCCCTTCCGCTAGGGTCATGATCTCATGGTCCTGGGATCAAGCCCCAAATTGGGCTCTCTGCTCAGCAGGGAGTCTGCTTCTCCCTCTCCCTGTGCCCCTCTCCCCTACCCTCCCGCTTGTGCTCTCTGCTCCTTCTCTGTCTCTCAAATAAATAAATAAAATCTTTAAAAAAATAAAATGAATAAAATAAAATCATGAAATACAAATACTGTATTTTCCAGATATTGAGCTATGAGCCGTTGAACAAAATAGACACATCCCATCCCCTCAAATTCTAATAGAGAAGCAGACATAGAATAAATAAACACCAGCAATATAATAAAAATAGCTAACTATGTACCTATTAAATCTATCTGTTAAGCACAATTCTGGGTTCCTTACATGTATTATACCATTTAATACTTAATTAACTTAAAGTGGGAATGGGAATGATGTGTAATGCAATCAAAGAAAGTCCTCATTGATAAGCACTGTACAGAGAGATGAAAATATCAGAGAACGAAGGGCCAAAGTTTACAGTTATATCTAAGCACAATATGAATCTATTGAAGGGTGAAGGGTTTTACAGAAGGGAGTAAAATATGTGATTTACATTGAAGAAAAAAAAAAAACACTCCAGCTTGCTAGGAGTACAGATTTAAAAGATTTAGGTCCAGAACCAGAGAAATTAGAGACTATTAAATCAATATGCAAGACAGATTATTGTGTCTGGAACCCAATTTGTGACACAGTGAAGTAAACACATAGGAAAGTGAAGATATCTATAAGATATTTGCATTATCCTCAGAACAACTTGGTGACGGGCTAGATGTTAAGGATGAAGGGGGTGGGGCAAGAATGATTATTCCTGACTTGAGCGAGTTGGTTTGGGACGTGTTAAGTTTGAGATGGTCAACTAAATGCATCAGATGTGAGATTGGATTTACCCGAGAAATGGTACATTTCCTCCATCAGAGGAAATTCAAGAACCAAACAGACATTTGTCTAGATGACGTGAAAGTCTCCTCTATTTTTAAAATTCTACGATTGTATGGGAAGAGAAGAAGAGAGGAACCCGAAGAGAATGTTGTGAACTATTAAGTTTGTTCTAACTGGGTGAGGTGCTCAGGACCAAGACTTGTTCATTTTATATCTGATTTGCTCCATGAACTTATCCATCACTAAGTAAAAAGCAGATTGGCTGAAGCTAAAATTTCTGATTTCTACATAACCCGAAAATTGAAACAGTTACTTTTAAAAGCCTCTCTTTACATTACATTACAATTGTAATGAAGAATCATTTATTACTTTAGCATCCAGGACAAAGAATGCTCAATCATGTGCACTTTCTCTCTTTAATATATACATCTGTAGATAAAAACAGCTATACTTATCCACTAAAGAAAAATAATGGCTTTGGAAAACATTTTTCTTTCTTTCTCTTTTGAAGTAACTTCAAATATGCCATTGCCCATCTTCATTAATAACCTGCATACCCACATTATTACAATTATTATTTTTTTACTATTATTTTTAAAACGACATTTCCTGATCAGCTACAAAAAAGAAGTTAGATATATGACTATCAGCTTTATCATGGCATCCCCCATCCTTTCAGGCCCTGCACCCCCCAGGTGTCCATTTCCTATGTGCTGGTCTTTGATGTTCTGCTGCCTTCCTACTCTGATGGACAGAAGCTTAAGAGGGCAGTTGGCAGACTCAGTACAAAGGGACACACTCAGAACATGTGCACTTAGCTATCCTTAAATTGCCAAAACCACAGTATTTAAAATCAATTTTGAGCTATTTGAAATTTGTGAGGGAAACAGTACTGAGAAGCCAGATGTTTCTGTATTATATGTGAGTAATATATGAGTCATAGGCTAGAAATACTCCAATCTTGCATTGTAGTTAAGTGTATAGATCCTGGAACCACGTTGCTTGGTTGGAATTTTATCTATGCCCCCATCCAGCTCTGTGACCTTGGACAAATTACTTATAGACTCAGAACCTCTGTTTTCTCATCTACTAAGTGGAAATAATTCTCTATCTTGTCTCTTCACAGAGTCCTAATTGAATGATGAGCTCCTGAAACTGTGTTTGTCATAGCAAGTGCTCAATAAATATGCATTATTATAATTTTCTCCAGGTCTTTTCCTAAGGATACATATTTAACACAAGAGAGAAAAACCACAGGTCAACATAAAGTTCTTCTATAACATGCTACACTGGCTTAAATTACAAGGCAAATATGACTAGTGAGGGCAGAACTTGTTTCTCTTCTTGCATAAGAATGCTATAAAACCTCCCTTCTTATTCCTTTCTAGTTCATGGGCCCATTTCATGTTTACCTAAATAATTTCCATAAAAGCAAAGGTTACTTATACATTTAAATTTCTCAACTCAGGATTTCATCTGCACCTGAGTCTTGCATCTGGCTGAGTTTCATATTTTAGTAGGCACATCAGTTTTCATGAACTATAATAAACCACTCCAGTGGCTTAAAACTGCAATCATTTATCCTCATTCACATATCTGCAGGTGGGACAGGTATGACTGATTTAGGCTGAGCTTTACTGGGTTGCTCGGCTCCAACCTGAAGGGCATCAGGCTCATATCTACTACTTATATACTCACCCTGGACATGGTCTGGGAGGAGGGGAGCAGCAGCTATTTGGTGAACTGTGACTTATGGTGAGGGCAGAAGCACAAGACGACAAGCCCAACTAAACTTCAAATCTCTTTTTGTGTTAGATTTGCTGATGTTTCATCAGTCTAAGCAAGTAATGTGACTTATCCCCAAAAGTCAAGAAACATGCAGGTAAACCTCTTTTTCTGGAACAAGGAGGGAGGTAGGCAAGTCTATCTCTCAGTTACCTAATCTATCACACTAGATTTTGCTGCAGCCAATACAATAATCATATTTCATATTTTGTGTATGCTTACATTTTTAATGATTCATTTTGAAGTCCAGAATTGTGATGTCTCCAGCTCTGGTTTTTTCTCTAGATAACTTTGGCTATTTGGGGTCTTTTCTGGTTCCATACACATTTTAGAATTATTTGCTCTAGCTCATGAAAAATGCTGGTGTTATTTTGATAGGAATTGAATTAAATGTGTAGATTGCTTTGGGTAGCATTGACATTTTAATAATATTTATTCTTCCAATCCATGAGCATGGAATATTTTTCCATTTCTTTATGCCTTCTGCAATTGCTTTCGTAAGTGTTTTATAATTTTCAGAGTAAAGTTCTTTTACCTCTTTGGTTAGATTTATTCCTAGGTATCTTATGGGTTTTGGTGCTATTGTAAATGATCAATTCCTTGATTTCTCTTTCTGCTGTTTCATTATTGGTGTATAGAAATGCAGCATATTTCTGTGCATTAATTTTATATCCTGCAACTTTGCTGAATCCCTTTATCAGTTTTAGCAATTTTTTGGTGGCATTTTTTGGGTTTCCTATAGAGAGTATCATGTTGGCTGCAAAGAGTGGAAGTTTGATTTCTTACTTGCCAATTTGGATGGCTTTTATTTCTTTTTTTGTTGTCTGATTGCTGAAGCTAGGACTTTCAGTACTATGTTGAAAACAATAGTGATGAGAGTAGACCTACCTGTCGTGTTTCTAACCTTAGGGGAAAAGATCTCAACTTTTCCCCATTGAGGATGATATTAGCTATAGGTCTTTCACATATGGCCTTTAGGATGTTGAGGTATGTTCCCTCTATCCCTACACTGTGAAGAGTTTTAATCAAGGAAGGATGCTGAATTTTTCTGCATCTATTGGGAGGATCATCTGGTTCTTATCATTTCTTTTATTAATGTGGTATATCACATTGTTTGATTTACAGATATTGAACCACCCCTGCAGCCCAGGAATAAATCCCACTTGATCATGGTGACTAATCCTTTTAATGTACTGTTGGATTCAATTAGCTAGTATCTTGTTGAGAATTTTTGCATATTCGTCAGGGATATTGGTCTATAATTCTCCTTTTTGTCTGGTCTTGGAATCAAGGTAATGCTGGTCTCATAGAATGTGTTTGGAAACTTTTCTTCCATTTCTATTTTTTGGAACAGCTTCAGAAGAACAGGTAATAATTCTTCTTTAAATGCCTGGTAGAATTTCCCTGGGAAGCCAACCGGCCCTGGACTCTTGTGTGTTGGGAGATTTTTGTTTACTGATTCAATTTCTTTGCTGGCTATGGGCCTGTTCAAATTTTCTATAATCATCAAGACAGTATGGTACTGGCACAAAAACAGACATGCAGATTAATGGAACAGAATAGAGAACCCAGAAGTGGACCCACAACTATCTGGTGAACTAATTTTCAACAAAACAGAAAAGAATGTCCAATGGAAAAAAAACAGTCTCTTCAACAAATGGTATAGGGAAAACTCGACAATGACATGCAGAAGAGTGAAACTAGACTGACTCTTTACACCATACACAAAAATAAATTCAAAATAGATGAAATATGTAAATGTAAGACAGGAAACCATCAAAATCCTAGAGGAGAACACAGGTAGCAACTTTTTTGACATTGGCTATAGCAACTTCTTATTACAAATGTCTCTGGAGGCAAGGGAAGTAAGAAAAAATGAACAATTGGGACTTCAACAAGATAAAAAGCTTCTGCACAGCAAAGGAAACAGTCAAGAAAACTAAAAGGCAACCTACAGAATGGCCAAAGATATTTGCAAATGACATATCAGATAAGGGGCTACTATACAAAATCTATAAAGAACTTATCAAACTCAACACCCAAAAAATAATCCAATTAAGAAAATGGGCAGAAGACATCAACAGACATTTCTTTAAAGAAGACATACAAATGGCCAAAAGAAACATTAAAAAATGCTCAAAATCACTCATCCTCAGAGAAATACAAATCAAAAACACAAACAAGATACCACTTCATACCTGTCAGAATGGCTAAAATTAATAGCTCAGGGAACAATAAATGTTGGGGAGGATGCGGAGAAAGGAGAACCCTCTTACACTGTAAGTAGGAATGCAAACTGGTGCAGCCACTCTGGAACATAGTATGGAGGTTCCTCAAAAAGTTAAAAATAGAACTACCCTATAACCCAACAATTGCACTACTAGGTATTTATCCAAAGGATACAAAAACACTGATTCAAAGGGACACATGGACCTCAATCTTTATAGCAGCACTATCAACAATAGTTAAATTATCGATAATTATGAACTGATGAATGGATAAAGAAGATGTGGTATATATACTATGGAATATTGCTCAGCCATCAAAAAGAATGAAATCTTGCCATTTACAGTGATGTGGGCGGAACTAGAGTGTATTATGCTAAGTGAAATAAGTCAGCCAGAGAAAGAAAAATACCATATGGTTTCACTCATATGTATAATTTAAGAAACAAAACAGATGGACACAGGGGAAGGGAAGGAAAGATAAAATAAGATAAAAACAGAGAAGGAGGCAAACCATAAGAAACTCTTAACTATAGAAAACAAACTGAGGGCTGCTGGAGGGGAGAAGGGTGGGGAGATGGGCTAAATGGGTGATGGGCATTAAGAAGGGCATATGTTATGATGAGCACTGGGCGTTATATGTAGGTGATGAATCACTAAATTCTACTCCTGAAACCACTACACTGTACGTTAAGTAACTTGAATTTAAATAAAATCTTGGGGGGAAAAAACAAAGGCTTTAGCAGGAAAGGAAGGAAGGAAGGAAGGAAGGAAGGAAGGAAGGAAGGAAGGAAGGAAGGAAGGAAGGGAGGAAGGGAGGGAGGGAAAGAGAGAGAGGGAGGGAGGGAAAGAGAGAGAGGGAGGGAGGGGAGGAGGGAAGGAGGAAGGAAGGAAGAAAGGAAGGAAGATTCATTTTGAGACTTTAGATTTTACATAGTTCAAGCATACTGACCAACAATAGAAATAAACAAGTAATAAAAAATATTTTTCTTAACAAGGTAGAACGCTTGTTATTACACATCATGAGCTCTGGCCTAGAACAATACTTCACTCAATAAAAATTTTCTGAATTAATGAACATGAAATATTGAGGGTAATTTTTTTGTACTAAGGGCCTAACATTTTTTGAACAGTAGGGATAGGTAGAAGGAGAAACATATATTCTCCAATTACGTCATTCATTTAGTCTTCCTTCCATTCAACAAATATTTTTCAGTGGCTTCTATAAGCCAGGCATGTTCTAGGTAATAGGGATCTAGAAGTGATCAAAACAGGTTCCCACCATTTGGGGAGACAAACAATAAGCAGTTACACAATAAGTTAATTGTGAATAATGGTAAGTAGCTGATAGTAAACTGTTAGGGAAATTAAATAATGAAGGTGAGACTATTTTAGATACAGTAAACAAGGAAGGCCTTAAAGAAGGTGATACTTGAACTGAAACTTGGAGTCAACAAAGTGAAGATACAAAGAACATTCTAGAGCAAAGACACTGAGACAGGAAAGAGCTTGACTTACGTGAGGTCCAAAAGAAGCCAGTATTGGGTAACTGGACAACGACATGCAGAAGAGTGAAACTGACTTCTTACACTGTACACAAAAATAAATTCAAAATAGATGCAAGACCTAAATGTGAGACAGGAAACCATCAAAATCCTAGAGGAGAACACATGTAGAAACTTCTCAACTCCAATCTTGAAATGAAAAAGCCATTTATATTTCTTACTTCGATTTCTTGCCTTTGATTCCCTAGTACCTTCTGCACTGATTACATGGATTTATAATTATTGGCTGTCCTATTAATCTCCTCCACTGGAACTTGAGCTCCTTAGAGCAGATTTCAGTAGCTTAGCAGCTTTTTATTCACAGCACCTAGTACAGAGCTTCATTCAACACAAGATTGTCAAATGCACACAGCCATGAGTCCCAACTTCCTACAGTTTAGAATTCAGTCATGGTGTAGGCCCAAGATGGGACCAACTCACTTACAATCCAGTTCAAACAGGTGGAAGAGGCAGTGAGAGAGTCACCACAAAAAGGCTGCTTTTGAGGAGACCCATATTCCTTTTGTCATGAGAGATGACTTCAGCCTTTATTCTCTTTCTTCAGACATATAAAAATATGAAACAATTCAAGATCTACCATGTATAAGATCCACAAGAACATAAAAAATGAGCAAGACCATTTCTTTGCTTCCCTGAAATTTTAATAAGAAATTACAGTACTAACGTCCCTTAAATATTTTCTAATTGTTTTCATATTTATCATATTTTATCTTTTGTTGACTATAGTAAAAGACCATTTTAAATAACTATAATATCTTTCAGAGTCTGAGTTAGTTACCTTGGGAAAAGAGAAACATTTCAGTTGCCTTTAAGACCCAAAATAGAATTCAGAACCGAAAAGGGCATTTGAGAGCATCTAGCCCATTAAGGATTTGGACACTGAGACCAAACGTGCTAAGTAATTTGCCAAATATCATATAACTAGTCAGAAGCAAAGCTATGGCTTAAAATCTTGATCCACAAGTCCCTGATTAGTTAACTTCCTATTACACTAGTTATAAAAGAGCCTGGGAATTTGGTTTAAGGTAAACTTCACAAAATACCTATAGTCAAAGAAATTAGCTCTCTTGATATAAAGTTATTTCCTAAAGGCAGGAAAAGGTAGGCAAGATTGGTGTTAAAAATAAATACATAAAAATGTAAAAGAAGTAATGAGTAAAATTAAGAGGAGATACAATCTATCACATAGAAAATATTCATGTCTTCAGGAAAGAAAAATTATATAATCCTGGGCCCATGATTATCTGCATATATCAAGACATATAGCTATTAACCCAGTAAGGTTGGCTATTGCAGGGTTGTGATACTTCTCCAAACTGACAACAAATATACAAATGGGAAAGTTCTTTTTTTTTTTTTAAAGATTTTATTTATTTATTTGACAGAGAGAGAGAGCACAAGCAGGCCGAGCAGCAGGCACAGGGAGAGGGATAAGCAGGCTCTCCGCCGAGCAGTGAGCCAGATGTGGGATTCGATCCCAGGACCCTGGGACCATGATCTGAGCCGAAGACAGCGGCTTAACCGACTGAGCCACCCAGGCGCCCAAAATGGAAAACTTCTTAAGACCATAATAGCAACTAGAAACATTCAGGTTCTTAACGGAGTGACAGTTATGAGAATAAGCTATGAAAAAGTAATGCTCATCCTGTGTTAAGTTCTCACTATAAATAATAATAAAACTGGACAAATGTGTGTAGCAACTATTTTCAAGCATAGGACAACAGATAGCTCAGAGCTGTGATCAATGAGACAGGGAACCACACAAGATAATGTCCACATTATCCTCAGCTTTCTATTGGGGAACGTTATCCAAATCACTGCACTGGGCAGTAGAGCCCAACAGAGAGTAGAAGTCTTGGTAGGTAGAAGAAACAAAATTTAGAGTTCAGAGTAGCAGGTGCTGGTAGAAATTTGCAAGGCAGAGTAACATAGTTGAGGGAGCTAAATTGAGAAAAAGTTCCGCAAATCTGCAAAGGAGTCCACTGGAGTCTTTGGCTGAATATAATCTGAAAATGTATAAACCAAGAGGCGTAACATTATATGGCTATTGAGAGGATGTGAGCTGAGTTGATTCCAGAGGCTGCACAGTCCTGAAAGGCCATGGAGCTCTGACCAGCCAGAGTGGAGCTCTTTCAGTAAACATTCTGTACATTCAGTTGAGGCCACTCACAAGGAGAAGAGCTGGTCTGCTCCCAGAGAAATGGCTACTGTAGGTCAGGGATTCCCAACTGGGGTGATTTTAACTCCTTTCCAGCAACCTTTGGCAACGTCTAGAGATCTTGTCATGCTTTGGGGGGTGGGGGTAGGAAGTGTGACTAGCATCTAATGAGTAGAATCAGGGATGTTACATTGCACAAAGATGCTATGCTGCCCAAAACAAATAATTATTCAGTGCAAAATGTCAGTAGTGTAGGCAGGAATACCTGATGTATATCTACTCTAAAAAAGCCTAAAAGCAAGCCTTAAAAGGATAAAGCTGATCCATCAGTAAATTACCTCTCTGCAAGAACAACTCAAAGACAAAATCCAGACTCTCAACAATGTAACATTCATAATGACCTGCCTATAATAAGAAATAAAAAATACTAGGTATGTGCATAAGCAGAAAAATGTGACTCATAAGCAGAAGAAAAAAGTTAATAGATATAAACCTTTACACAACAATATTGGAATATGTAGACAAGGATCTTAAAGTATTTATAAGAAAAGATGAACATAATGAGAAAGCATATGAAGAATCACAAAAGAGAAATGGAAACCATAAAAAAAGAAAGAAGTGGAAATTCTAGGACTGTAATACAACACTGGCATTTTTTAAAATTCACTGGCTGGGCTTAACAGATTAGATACTGCAAAAGGGAAACAAAAAGTGAACTTGAAGATGACAGGGTAATAGAAGATAAACTAACGAACAAAGAGGAAGACATAAGTACATAAATAAATGAGCTTCACAGAAAGATGAGATAATACCAAAATGACAAATATACAAGTAATTGAGTCTCAAGGAAAGGAGAGAGGTGGGAATGGAAAAAATATTTGAATAATTAATAATTATAATTCTTAATATTGATTAAAAATATCAACCTACACTTCCAAGAAGCTCAACAAAATACAAATGACTGCTTTAAAATTAATATAGCTAATAATTTACTTTAGAAATTAAAAACATGTTTCATTGTTACTCCTCAATGCTCAAATTCAAATTACAGTATTTTAATTAAAATTGAGGCTCCAAATTAAAAAAAAAATACAAAGGATAAATACAAAGAAAACCATACCAGTCCATCAAATCTCTATACACCAAAGAAAAAAAGGAAATCTCAAAATAGCCAGAGGAAAAAAGGCCCATTACATATTCACAAACAGTAATAAGAATGATCATGCTCATGTCATCACAAAATAACACAAGGCAGAAGAAGACAAGTGATGAAAGAAAAAAAAATTAACCTAGAGTATTCTATATCCAGTAAAATGTCCTTCAAAAAAAGAAGGTGAATTAAAGGTATTTTTCCCAGATTTCTATTTTGAAGAATTACAGAAGAGTTGTAAGAATAGTACAATGAATCCTCAAGTATTCTTCACTTAGAGTCACCAGTTGTCAACATTTTGTACATTGTTTTATCTTTTCCCTCTGAATTAATTGAGGTAATTGCAGATATCATGACACTTTACTCATAAATAGCTCAGCATGTATCTCTAAAGAAAAGGAATATTCTCCTTAATAACCAAAATACAATGATCAGAAAATTTAACAGTGACACAATACTATCTAATACACAGTCAGAAATGCAGTTTAAAATTTCCCAATCAGGTCATTTTAAACAGTTGGATCCAGGAACTAATCCAGGATTATGCACATTTTGAAAAAAATGTTCAGTTTCACTGAGGTGTAATTGACAATTAAAATTGCATATAAATATATAATGTGGTGAAATGATTACCATAATCAAGTTAATTAACACATCTAATACCTCACATAGCCACTGTGTGTGTGTGTGTGTGTGTGTGTGTGTGTGTAAGAATGTTTAAGTTCTACTCTCTTAGCAAATTCAACTACACAATACAGTATTATTAATTATAGTCACCATGCTATACATTAGGTCCCAAGAGTTTACTCATCTCTTAACTGAAGCTTATACCCTTTGATCATCATCTTCCTACCTCCTCCATTGCCCCACTCCTGGTAACCACCATTCTATTCTCCGATACTGTGAGGTCAAGTTCAATTTTTCTTATAGATTCCACATATAAGTGAGATCATATAGTATTTGTCTGTCTTGCCAATTTCACTTAGCATAATGTCATCTAAGTTTATCCATGTTTTTGCAAATGGCAAGATTTCTTATTTCCCATGTTGAATAATACTCCATCGTGGGTGTGTATGTATATTTACACTACATCTACTTTATCCATTCATCCATCAATAGACACATAGTATTTCCATGTCTTGACTATTGTCAATAATGTTGCAACCATGGTGGTGTAGATATCATTTCCTTCAGATATATACCCAGTAGGGGGATAGTTGGATTATATTATAAATCTCTGTTTAATTTTTTATGAAACCTCCGTATTGTTTTCCATAGTGACTGCACCAATTTACATTCCCACCAACAATATGCAAAGTTTCCTTTTCCTCCATATCCTCACCAACATTTGTTACCTTTTTTTTTTTCATAAAAGGTATCCTAATAGGTGTGAGATGATATCTCATTCTGGTATTGATTTGCATTTCCCTAAAGATCAGTGATGTTGAGCACTGTTTCATGTACCTGTTGGTTATTTGAATGTCTTCTTTGGAAAAATGTCTATTCAATTTCTTTGCCCAATTTTTAATGGGGATACTTGTGGATTTTCTTGTTATTGAGCTGTATAGGTACTTTGTACATTTTGGATATTAACCTCTTATCAGACATACGATTCACAGATATTTTCTCACATTCTGCAGGTTACCTTTTCATTTTGTTGGTTAAAATATTTGACAAAGGTCATCAACTTTCACAATAAAAGCTCTCAACAAATTAGATATAGAAAAATGCACCACTAACCCACAGCTAACATCATACTCAACAGTGAAAGCTGAAAGTTCTTTCTTTAATATGAGGAACAAAACAAGGATGCCCACTCTTGCCACTTCTATTCAACATGGTATTGAATGTCTTAAGAAACCAGTCAGCAAATAAATAAATAAAGTGTATCCAAATTAAAAGGGAAGAAGTAAAACTGTCTCTTTTTGTAGATGACATGATCTTATATGAAAACCCTAAAAAAACCGTTCGAACTAATAGACAAATTCAGTAAAGCTGCAGGATATAAATCAATATACAAAACAGTTGCATTTCTATATGCTAACAATAAACTTCTGGAGAAAGAATTAAGGAAATAATCCCATTTATGATAATATCAAAAATAATAAAACTAAATATTTTATAATAAATCTAAGCAAGGAGGTATACCACCCAAACCAGTCTAGAGATTCAATTCAATCTCAATCAAAATTCCACTGCCATTTTTCATAGGAATAAAAAACAATCCTAAAATTCATACAGAAGCACAAAAGACCTAAGATGGCCAAAGAAATCTTGATAAAGAAGAACAAAACTGTAGGCATCATACTTTCTCATTACAAACTACATTACAAAGTTATAGTAATCAAAAAAGTATGGTATTGGCATAAAAAGAGACAAACCATTGAAACAGAATCGAAAGCCCAGTAGCAGCCCATACATATGGTCAACTAATCTTTGACAAGGGCATCAATAATATACAAAAGGGAAAGAATAGTCTTTTCAATTAAATCGTGTTGTGAAAACTGGATATCTACATGCAAAAGAATGAAACTAGGCTTCTATCTTATGCCACTCACAAGAATTAACTTGAAATGGATTAAAAACTTAAATGTAAGACCTGAAAACATAAAACTGCTAGAAGAAAACATGGAAAAAATCTCCCTGCCATTGGTCTTGGCAATGATTTTTTTTTTAAATACGACACCAAAAACAGACAACAAAAGCAAAAATAAACAAGTGGGACTACATCAAACTAAAAAGTATCTAAAGAGACTTTCAAATAAGTAGAACAGGCTTTTTGGTGAGATAATTTATGACCAACAGACCTTAGTCACAAATAATGCTAAATAAATTTTTTTAGGCCAAAAGGAAATAATTAAACCACTTGCATATATACAAAGGAATAAAAAGTTCTAGAGAAAAAAATACATGAATAAATATACAAAGCTTTTTTTATTTTTATATCCTTAAAGTACAACTGACTATTAAAACAAAACTAGCAACAATGTATTGGAAAGAGTCTTATCATACAGAGAAGTTGATTACATGACAAAAATAGCATGAAGAATTGTATATGGGGAAATAGAAATATAATACTCTGCTAAAGTTCTACATTCTTATAATAAAAACAATTTAAGATGGACTATGACAAATTAAAAGTGCATATTTTGGTCAGAACAATCACTAAAAGAACAATCACTTAAAGAGTTAGTATAAGAAAAAGTTAACAGAGGAGATAAAATGGGATATAAAGAAATATTTAACCAATTTAATATTAAATTAATTCAAAAGTAGGATCATAAAAATGGTTAAAATGGTAAATTTCATTATGCATACTCTTATCAAAATTTTTAAACATTAATTTAAAATTTTAAAAAGAAACAGAGAACAAAGAGGAAAAATAAATATATTTAACAAAAATAGACTTTATTTTTTTAATATGTTATTTATTTGAGAGAGAGAGCATGCACATGAGCAGGGGAGAGGGGAGAGGCAGAGGGCTAAGGAGAAGCAGACTCCCCACTGAGCAGGGAGTCCAACATGGGGCTGCATCCCATGACCCTGAGATCATGACCTGAGCTGAAGGCAGACACTTAATCAACTGAGCCACCCAGGTGCCCCAAAGTAGTAGACTTTAACCAAACTGTATCAGTAATTATATTAAATGTATGAGGAGTCAGCACTCTAATTAATAGAAAATTATAGTTTTTATTTTAAAAATCTAAGATGCGGGTGCCTGGGAGGCTCGGTGGGTTAAAACTTTTGCCTTCCACTCAGGTTGTGATCTCAGGGTCCTGGGATCGAGGCCTGCATCTGGCTCTCTGCTCGGCAGGGAGCCTGCTTCCTCCTCTTTCTCTCCCTGCCTCTCTGCCTACTTGTGATCTCGCTCTCTCTGTCAAAAAAATAAAATCTTTAAAAATATATATATATAAGATGCTACTATAAGCTTTAAAAATGCAATTTAAATATAAATACCTAAATGAGTTGAGAGCAAAAAGACGGAAAAAAAAGTCTACATCATACAAATAATAAGCATAAAAAGCTGGTGTAACAAATTAGTATTAGTTAAATAGGCTTCAGAAAAAGGAATATTCCCAAAAATGGAGCAGGATATCTTATAGCGATAAAACCAAGCATACATACCGATCCTAATAACAGAGTTTCAAAATATGTGGAACAAAATCAGACAGAACTAATAGAAGAACATACAAATTCACAAAGTTACATATTTTATATATTTTAAGAGAACAAATAATATAAACCAAGTTTATCCTAATAGACATTTATAAAACATTATATCAAACACAGGCAGAAGACATATTATTTTCAGTGTACATGAAACATGCAGCAAGATAGACCACAAGGGGCCACATTACACATCTCAATAAAACTCAATTAAACTTAGAAATCAATAACAAAACAGTCTGAAAATTAACCAAATAGTTGACGTTAAGCAACACACATATATAATCCATAGATTAAAGAATAAATCACATGAGTAATGATAAAATCTTTGAACTGAATGAAAATTAAAACACAACATATTCAAATTTGTGGGATGTAGTTAAAGCGGTGGTAAGAGGAAAATTTTTATCTGTAAGTGCCCATCAAAGAAAAACAGAATGATTAAAAATTAATGTTTTTTGCACTTTAGTAAGCTGGCAAATAAATGTCAAAGTGAACTGAAATTGTGCAGAAGAAAGGGAATGACGGAGGTACAGGAAAAAACGATAAAGAAAAACCAGAGAAACCAAGATGATTATTTGGAAAATCAATAGAATTTATAACTCTCTAGGTATAATGATCAAAACAGAGAGAAAATATATATTACCAATAACAGCAATAAAAAAAGAAAACATCACTATAGATTCTACAAACATTAAAAAGATAAGAAATCATTATGAAAAGTTTATGCCAATAAAGCTAACAGATTAGGAAAAAACTGAAACTGAAGAAAAATGGACATAAGAAGAAGTTGAAATAAAAACAATAATCTTATACCTGTTAATAAAAATAAATTTGGAATTAAAAACATTCACACAAAGAAAACTGTAGCCCTCTACAGCTTCATTGATGATTTCCATTAAATACTCAAGGAAGAAGTAAAATTGGTGTAAAAGTCATTTCTCTATTCACTGCTACATAAGGAATAGGTAACATTCCTATGAGTGAATTTATGTTGTAGTAGAACAACATAAACTTAATTTCTAAGAGATCTTAATTAAAATATTAGCTTTGCCACTTTGCGGCTGAATGACCTTGGTAATTTCTTTAACATTCTAGGCCAAATTTTTCTTCACTATAAAACAAAATTAAGAATACATCTCTGTGTTGTACTGAAAATTAAAGACCAAAGATACTATATTTAAAGTACATGGCACAGATTTTGGTACATTTTTGGGTCTTCTAAACAATATGATTTGAAGGAATATAGTATTTCTTTAGGACTTATTTATCAGATGGTTATTTATACTAATAAACCAATGAGAGAAAAAGCAATCACTTCAATCTTGACTCCAAATTATCTAGAATAACTAAATATTGAAATATTGGTAATAGATATAAAAATATCTCAGATGGTCTAAAGAAAGGTAATATGCTTTTAATAAATTCTATTTTTTCTTCATAAAGGACAAATGTTAATACTGTATGAAATTATATAGCTAAATAGATACAGACTTTTAGTAGCATCTGAATTGAGTCTTGAAAGTAAAACAACAATCTTAGTGAGGACAGCATAATAAGGAAAGGAAACAAAATGAGAAAAAAAGTTCGAGGCAGAAAAACTGAATTTTTTATATGAACAGGGGGATTTCTTAGCAGAAGAATGGTCAGAGCTTTGCAGACTGATCCTCCTCTTCCAGAGTCCCTACACGTATAAATGGTCCCAAGAACATGCCTGGCACCCACTGGCTGTCATTCACTCTCTTCAATGTTCTTTTTCCCTCCTCATTCCTCCCTTTCAACCACTTTAAATGGTCTAAATTAAGCCCATCTTGCCCACTGTAACTCATGGTGACAACTCCCACTTTTGAATCCCTATACTATTTACATTCTTTTTCTCCTCCAGTTTAGCTTTTTGAAATGAATATCCACACCATTTAGTTTTTTACGGTTTCCACAATGCTCACAGCAGTCCTTCAACATAAATGTTTCAGTGAAGCCTTTTATGGCTGGACACCAATTTCTTAGAATAATTAGACACTAAGATCCTGGTCCTAATGCATTTCAATATCATGTAATTATTAAAGCAATGAGTCTTTTTGGGAGCTAAGCTGTCTTCTGTCTCTGCATTCATAAAGCAGGCATTCTTTTACTATTCCAAGCCTGTATCATTAAAGTGAGATAAATATTAATTACTAATATATATTCAACATTCTGAAACATGCAAATAAGCTTCATAACAGCAATAACCCTCTTATATTTACTTCTAAAACAATCAAGGACATTTTCTTTTTTCGCAAATACATTTTAAAAAGTATTATTATAAGAATAAGAATGACTAGCAACAGTTGACAATTTGTCCTAGTCAGAGATTTTGTAGCCAAACTAAATATCTTATGTATAAATGTAGACACCACTTTCAAATTACCTATTTCTTAAGATTATGGAGGTTATATCTTCTGCAATGTTCTTAAAAAATACTAGATTGATTTTTATTGAAATGGCTCAAACATCTGGACAATATGTATTGCAGGTATGCAATTTTTAAAAAAATATTTTGATGTTAATTTGATTGAAAACATTCAGACAGAATATAAAAATATAGTGAAATAGATTATTTGCCGTTATTTTTTCCACAAGTTTTCACTTATTCAAAAGATACCCTGAGGGACTCCTGGGTGGCTCAGTCAGTTCAGCCTCAGACTCTTGGTTTCAGCTCTGGTCATGATCTCCGGGTCCTGGGATCAAGCCCCACATCATCTGAGGGAGGAGTGTGCTTGAGATTCTCTCTCTCCCTCTCCCCCTGCCCCTCCCTAACCAGGGCCCTAACTCTCTCAAATAAATAATTGTTTTTAAAAAAAGATACCTTGGCAATATTCCTTTGTTTGGTACCTCTATTTAAGTGATTGAACTAAATGCATGAACCTTAAAAATAAATAAAAGCCACCTTAAGAACTTCAAAAGTCATATCCTTGTTGCAGTTACATAATAAAAGCAACTCTACATTTGCTCTAACAGGAGAACAATTTGCAGAGAGATAACGCTGTAATACATACTTTATTCCTATATATCCACACAATCATATATATTTGAAGAACATTTTAACAAAAGATAAAGGGTTGAATTCTATTACCAGGAACACACAACAAATACTGTGACTGCTTCAACATTCAAAGCAAATTGAAGGCAGATTTGCCCATAGTCTTCTCATAATTGCCTTCCACTTAACTACTTCTAATAACCCTCTAACAATTATCCATCTGGAAAAAAAAAAGTGGGGGCAATTCCAAAGTACTGAATCCAATCCTTTGTACTGCTGTGCTGAGCAGACGCCTTTAAAGGGGGCATTTTGCATATATCCTCTGATTTATAAAAGGAGCACTTTTAAAATCTTGATCTGGGGAAATTAAAAGAGAGATCACGTGACTGCCATTAAAAATCTGCTACATAAACCCTTGGCACCACTAAGAGTTTGTAAGAGTGAGAACCAACTGAGTGGGTGTTTTGCTCTTTGTGGTTAGATTTCAAAACATTTAACTGAGACTTTAGAAGACACAGGCCAACAGTAGTAACAATAAAATTATTTAAGATATAATCCCAGATTCTTTTGCAGTGTTTTTGCTTTATGTTTGGAGAATATCACCTTCAAGTGACTTATTTTCTCATGTAAAAAAAAGTTGTGGAATTTCTTCTCCTCCACTGAGGCTCCACCCTTCTCCCAGGGCACGTCCAAGTGTCCCACAGGCGGCTCAGCCCATCAGCCAAAGGGTCCTCACTGTTTGAGTCCTACACTAAACGAAGTCCCATACTATTCACGGAACCAATGAATACAGTCACCAAATGCCCATCTAATAAAAGTGCCAGAGGACAAAAAAAGGAAGGTGTTAAATTTTGTTGAAAAAGTAAATTTGGCACAGAAATATCTTCTTATGTAGAGAATTAGTATTCAAATAAATTATGCAATATTCTTCTTGGATTCATTTCACTCTAGGCTAACTTTATCAATTTGTGCTATAGGCAAATACTTGCCTTTTGTCCCAAACTATTTTGTATTTTCATTTCATCTCTCATACTCAATGATCTTTTTGTTACAATGATCAAGTAGCTCCCTATTGCTTATTTTAGGAATAAAGTCTGCATTTCTTTACAAGGCATTCTTAGGACTCCTTTATGGCCACAGGCCTTGTTTCCTTGTTTTTTGCACTTCTTGCCTCACAGTTCACTGAACGCACTGGTCAATTCCTAAATAGGGTCAACTCTTTAATTTTTAATCTCTGGATCCCTGTCTTTACTACTAACAAAAATTCCACATCCCTTTTGCAAAAGCTACCTAAATGTTACCCAAAAACCAAGGTGATGAGGGAACATAAGGAAAGCTGAGGACAAAGCAAAAGGTGACACGCCTCAACCCCCCCCCCCAACTCCTGGGTGGGATATGTGTGACCTTCCTCCAGGAAACTCCCAACTATCTTACTGTTAATGCTTTGCTAGAGGGAAAAACCACCTTAGCTTAACAATAGCAAGGCCTCCAGTATCCAGAGAGTCTTCTTTAACATATGAAGGTCCTTTGGGGCACCTCCCTTTTCCTCACCCCCCTCCCCAACTACCAAGTATATAATCAGCCATTCCTCACAACCCCAGGGCAGCAGCTCTTTCTGCCCATGGGTCCTGTCTCTGTGCTTTAATAAAATCACCTTTTTGCACCAAAGACGTCTCAAGAATTCTTTCTTGGCTGTCAGCTCCAGACCTTACCAACACTCCAAAATTACATCAAAGGCATGTGAAACATACTCTACAAAGCCTCTATTAGTCCTCACCTGCCTCTTCTCTTTAGCAAAACTTTTTAAATATTCTCACGATGTTCATAATGTACTCTATGTACTACAGATATTTGTTGCCTGAGGAATCTACTGGAATCTTTCAGTAATGTGTTTATTCTCTAAAACTATCAATTTTACCATTCTAGGCACTGGAAAAGACACTTTGCCTTTAAGTAACTTATAATCTGGCAGTCTGCAAGCTATCCAGGTACAAGGATAACTTCTATGTTTGTGTCCAACAGAGTAAATAACTTTGAAAATGTAGCCAACGAATGGTTGCTGATTGAAACTCATGTGATAAAATAAATCCTAGCTCAAGTGTTAGGAGATTATCACATTAATATACTAAGGAGAATTTGCATTTTTAAAAACAATGAGCTCAGAAGAGATCCCCAAGCACCCTTCAGTGATATTTTGGGAAGACGGGTTTTCTTTGAGCTTCTCAAATTACAGAAAATAGCTGAACGCCTACTTCATGCATCCGTCATACTCATAGGGAATGTATTAATATAGATCAATATAGATCCATATGGGAAGTCAGAGATAACACTACTCTATATCTGAACACAGTCTTAGAATGCAGCAAACACTGATAGAATGTAAAAGTGTGGAAGACCACTGGGCAAAATTGAAAAGGAACTACCATTTTCTTCAGAGCTATGGCCACAGGCAGGAATATACACCTTGACAAAAGCTGCAAATTATTGGTTCAATAAAGGACTACTATATTTTGGAGTTAAGAATTTTTGCCCTACCTGTTCACTGAAGACTCATTCTTCTAATAGATGATTTAGCTGACAAATCATAAAGCAGCAATATCTGTGAACTATGAGATTTATTTGTAATGGCCATTTAATGGACTATACTCACAGAGAAGAAATTGAAGTCTCTCACTTGGACAGCTGCTCTTCATTCTTTTCTACAAACAAGGCAAGCAATTTTCAAGGTGACAAATAACCTACATTTAGGAAAATGTAATACTATGCTACAAAACCAAATGGCAGGCAAACCTCAAAAGACTTAGAAATTTGGTTTGAATGAGATAAATGTTCAAAGGACCACCTGCCTATCAGAAGCCCTTCTGAAGCTAAGTTCCCCTCCCTCTCTCTAGGACTCCCTAAGGGGCTCCTTTATCTTCTTTCTGGTGGTCTCCTCCTCCAACCTCCTTCACCAGCTTCCCAACAAATCTCTTCAAAGAGCCATAATAAGTCCCTCCCACCACATTACTCACAGTCTTGTTCCAGGCTTTAGGCCAAATAGCCCTGGCAATCTCTCTGGAGAGCAGCTTCAACTGGATATCACTAAGCTTTACTTAAAAAAAAAAAAAAAGTTTATTGGATAAAATATTAAAAACTCAGCAATTAGGGGAAACCATAAGTATGATCTTCTCCCAAATATGGTGCTTATGAAGCCGAGTACATGGGATCAATTCCCATTTGGCTGAGGACAGTTCAGTTTCTCCTGGACCAAGACTGACCAAGAACCTCGGATGTCACATAGGAGGAAGTGGAGGCAGGAGGTGGGAGAATGGGAAACTTCCGAGGGTTAGCAGTAACTCCTGCTCTGTGTCCACAGGGAAGCATGCCCTTCAGTGATAGTTCTGGAATTCTTTCCCACAAAACTTAATTAGGGGGAAAAATCATTGAAAAGCAATATTTCTTTCCAATATTGTTCTCAAAATATTGACATAGAAGGTTCTTCTGTCGGTTGCAAATAGACGAAGTTTTAATGAAGGATTTAAAGGCATTGAACCAGATAAAAATGCTTACCGAGTTCTGCATTGCTTCATTTTATTTTTAAGATATCTTGTATGCCAAGCATGTCTTTCAGGGGAGAAAAAAAAAAGAAAGGAAAAGGAAAGAGGAAGTGTTGCATCCTGAATCTCTTTTTAGGAAAACAATTTTAATAAGTGCCTCTCTCTCTCTTTTTTTTTTCTTTTTTTTATTCTTGAAATCATGTACTATTCAGGAAAAAGTTCATCCACCTAAATGTAATTTTTCCAGCTAGCAAATTCTTGTGATAGATAAAAATATAAATCTTTAATTTACCATTTGCAAAGAATATATAAATTTAGGCTTCGTCGATACCATTTTGTATCTGAATTCCATGAAAATTGATTTTCTACCATTTTTTGGTTCATATTTAAACAGATTACTTTCCTACATTACATTGTTAGGAGTGAGTTGGACAGTTAGGTAGTCAGGGCTAGGTCTCAAACAAGAAAATATGGAGTCGGGACTGCTAAAATAAAACAGTACTAATATCCTATTTTGCAGCTTAGACAGGACCACACTAGCATTCTGCTTTGCGGCCTTTACAGAAATGACTTCTGCAAAATGTCCTAAAATAAGACAACTAACCACAAAGTGTCTGTAACTATCACGGGCAAGGGACAGTTAAGACGAAAGCCCCCACATGTCAGCAAAAAAGACCATTAGCTCATTGACCTTAAATTAATAGGTAGACAGATACATGACCAAAACCCTGATTGGCAAGACTCAGCACATTCTGACTGTTTACGATAGTTCAGCAAAAGAGCTCATAAAAACCCCTAAACTTAGAACCTCCAAGGGCAACCCTCTTGGGCCTCCCTCCCATTCTGGGAGCTTTGCACTATTGCTCAATAAACTTTGTTTTCTGCCCACCACTCTTAATCTGGTCCACAGCTTCATTCTTCAAAGTGCCATGACTAAGAACTACAGGTACTAAGGGCAGAGAATTCCTGCAACATTATTCCATTTAAACCAGTTTGGCAAGTATTTCTTGGGTATAAGCTTTCTCCTGGGTATGAGTTCCCTCACCGTTTTGGTAAACGTCCTCTGAAACACGAGGTCTGGTCCGAATTTCTTTATCTATGAAGCAAGTGTGTATTGTCTCTTTCAGTTTTAAATTCTATGCTAATTCATAAGGTTATTGTGATTAAGTGAATAGGAGGCATGAACTCACTTTGAAACCATAAAAGGACATGTATATATGACTTAGAGACATACAACATCATGTATTGATCCTTATATTTCTATCAGTTGGTAATTTAGGAGATCTACCTTGGCATCCATTTCAGAATGGGGGCAGCATTTATCTTATGGGTCAATTGATAGCATCATAATGTCAACACTTATTTAACATTGCACATATGCATTCACCTGGCCTGCTTCAGAAGAAGTCTGGGTGGTAGAAGAAAAAATTCTTTCCTTAAGGGATACACACTTGTTTGTTTTCTTTCCCTGTACTTATTAATCTTAAAAACATTTTGTAAGAAAAAAAATTAATTAGTACTCTAATGAACTTTTTCAGCAAATGATGGCATGTTTCTTGTCTCTTATTTATTGCCCTTTCAGATATTTCAGACTACTTTTATTAATGTCTATTTGAAAATGGCTGCAGGCTACACTGGCTGCTGCAGTCTACAACAGACCTGTTTTCCAGATCTCTAGTTGTCAAGTGGCTACCTCAGAATGAGATGAATGTTACATTCATTTTTGCACCATAGTTTCACTATGAGCGAAGACATAATGTAATTTGTATGGTGATAAACATACTGTTATTATTATTATTTTTTAAAGATTTTATTTATTGGGTGCCTGGGTGTCTCAGTGGGTTAAAGCCTCTGCCTTCGGCTCAGGTCATGATCCCAGAGTCCTGGGATCGAGGCCCGCATCGGGCTCTCTGCTCAGTGGAGAACCTGCTTCCTCCTCTCTCCTCTCTCTCTGCCTGCCTCTCTGCCTACTTGTAATCTCTCTCTCTGTGTCAAATAAATAAATAAAATCTTAAAAAGATTTTAAAAGAGAGAGGAGGAAGCAGGTTCTCCACTGAGCAGAGAGCCCGATGCGGGCCTCGATCCCAGGACTCTGGGATCATGACCTGAGCCGAAGGCAGAGGCTTTAACCCACTGAGACACCCAGGCGCCCTAAACATACTGTTATTATAAAATGTGATATTTTTTAAATGATATGCAATAGAATAAGTCAACTCTTTGTAAATTAATGCAGACTTTCACTTGGAACTAAATGGAAGATAAAATAAGTCATGGTCAGGCTGCATTTTAATTGGTATTAGAACACTTTCAGAGTGAATAATAAGAATTTTTCTTTAGAAAATGATAAAATAGCAGATACCAAATATAAGAGTGCATTTTAAAGAAATGAACATCTTACATTTCCTCTTGTAAAAGAAATCATTATACCAATATTGCATAGTGGCTAACATCAATGGCTCTTAAATCAGTCTGTTTAAGTTGAAATCTCTACTATTTCTTAGCTTTACTCCTCCGTGCTTAATTTCTCTGTGCCTTGTAGGTTAATTAAATGGTGCATTTAAAGCACTCACTGAAGAACATACACTCAACAAGAACTAATTTTGAGGTAATTATCTCCATGTTTCTAATTTAGAAAAACAGTGCAAGAAAGATATCTGCATACATGTTCATGTTAGCAAGTATGTAGAACATTTCTTGTAATGGTTCTTAAGTGAATATAAATTTGTACTACTTGCCAGAGCAATTCTGGCTTTTTTTTTATTATTTTCCAGCTTTATTAAAGTATAATTGACAGAAAATTGTATATATTTAAGGTATGCCATTTGATATTTTGAAATATGTATACATTATGAAATAACCACCAAAATCAAGTCAAGCTTCTTTTTTTGTGTGTGATGAGAACATTTTAATATCTACCTAGTTAACAAATATCAAGTATATAAATCAGCATTGTTAATTATATCTTAATTATAGTCACATTGCTGTACATTAGATCTCCAGAACTTTTTCATCTTTCATAACTGGAAATTTGTACTCCTTGACCAATACCTCCCCCTTTCCATTCTCTAGCCCCTGACAATCCCCATTTAAACAGAGAAGAGTAAAAGTTAAATTCTTCTAACAAAATTTTATAAAAATGTATAGTCTTTTACTCATGTAGGTATTTAATAAATCCTTGCTAAATGTAATTATAACCTGGATCATGATGTTGGAAAGAATACACAGAACATATTCTACTGTGATCAATTCTGATTGTGCCTGATTGGTATTATTTGTTTTCAAGTACATTTGTTTAAAATTCATTCAAAGATTAGTTTCTTTCCTAAGAAATACTGTGAACATCTAACAAAATTCAGTGATCAGACTATGATAGCTATGACTCAAATCACCTCATGATGGCATACAATAGAATCTTGATAGCAGTTTCCGAGAAAATTTTAAAATTTAGAACAATGGTTTTAATGAGGAACATCTGATATCTACCTATATCATTAGAATAGCCATCTGAGAATTATAAACAATATTCAAAAGTATACTAGAAAGTCCGTGTTGATTACTTAAATGTCATAAAATAATAATTATCTTGTATTGAGCATTCCATTTCTGACATTGTACCAGGAGATAGAATGAAAGATAAATGGATAATCACTTCATCATATCATTCTGACCTCACGCTTCTGTTTCATGGAAAATATGATCCACTGCTTTATACTGAGAATTTATTTTAATATAATAGTTTAAGCAACAAAAGTTTTTATTTCCAGTATATCTAAAATATGACTGATATATGGTCTTGGCCTGATACTGATACTGGAGCCTGATCATGATATGGCAGTTAAATAAATTCAAAATCCATTGAGCATGTAACAATCCACTGCCTTAGAGGACAGGGCTTGATGCTAGGGATACAGAGAAAAGGGAGAACCTGGGATCAGTGTCCCCAGGAGCTTAAAGTTGGAATGGGAAGGTAGGGCAAAGACATACCTACACATAAATTATACAAGACAAAACATCATGAGTTATGGGAAAGGAAGAAAAGTTCTTTCTTTTGGGAAGCAAAGTCATAACCACGTGACAGAGAGAAAAGGATCTCAAAGGCTTAATTAAGAGGCAGTTTGTGAGCTAAGCCTTGATAGGATGATTTTAATAGATTTTTAAAAATATATATCTCTACAACAGAATTTCATTTATCCCACTACTCAATAAATATTTATTGGGCATCTTCTGTTATCAAGGATGTAGCTGTCATTAAGGATATAAATATGAATAAGTATTTGTTATCAGGAATTACAAGAACAATAAATAGGTAAACGGATGATAATACAATGTAGCCAGTGGAGATGAAGAAGTACTTCCACTACCTGGGACAAGGAAGAACTGAAGATTAAGAAAGCCTTTTAGGGAAGAAGTGATGAATGAGCCAACTTTTTTAAAGACAAGTAGGTAGTATAGAACTCAGGGGAAATTCTGGGAGGTGGTAATGGTTTTAGTATTTTTATGCATTCAGTCATCAAAAACTGTAAGTTACTTATACCTTACCAAGTAAAAAACTCTTGGCTTAAGAGAAAACATAAAAAAATCTTAAGAAATGTTGTTAGTTTCATATGGCTGGAAAGCAAAGTGGTTAGCAGAAGTGGTCAAAGAAGGTGTGAATTGCAAGAATGGGTCAGACATGAGCAGAGTTGTATTCTATTAAGATCCCTCTGGAAGCAGAAGGACAATGAACTGTTGGAGGAGGGTATTCTGTGAGACTAGCGTAAGGAAAACAAGTTACAAAGAAAGAATAATATAGATGAGAACTGATAAGGTTCTTTACTAGGTCAGTGGTGATATGGTTGGAAATAAGTGAATGATTGCAGAGGCGTCAAAGGAGTTCCAGTGGAACCTGGTGACGAGATGTTGGTAGCAAAGTAAAGAAAAGAGTCAAGAACGGTGCCTAATTCATTCTGATTGGATGATTAATGTCATTTCCTGGGGTTAAAAAAAAAAGAAGAAGAAGAGTATCCAAGAGGAATAATAAATTTACATCCTTGTGAACTGAAAAACGTCTTGTCTATTGGAAAAATATAGCACCAAAATAAAAGTAAATTTCAGATTTATAGGTTTATTCTATTTCTCAACTGGTTACCTAATCTATGGCTTAAAATAAACTATGGAAAACAGGCCTGATGTAGACCCGATCACATTTTGTACAGTCAGTTAATCGGTCTCATAAGGATATTAATGAAGGCATAAAGCCAGGGATGAAGATCCACTTTAGGCAGTCATCACCATCCATGTAAGGTACTACAAGAATATATGGTTATGAATAAACTCATGAGACTGGGTTTAGCAAAAAAGGACACAAAATATTTGAAAAGAGTCAAGGAAGGAGACTTTAGTAATTGAGTGGCAAGAGGGAAGAGGAGAATCAGGAAAGACTGGTGCTAATGTGCTCAAGAAAGAGTTTAAGGAAGGGCGAGTGGTCCATTGAATCAAATGCTATGGAGAGGTCAAATGAGATGAGCACTGAAAATGTTTCCTTAGGTTTAGCTACAAAGAGGCCACTAGTATTCATGTTTATCTTTGAAAATTCAAAAATAATACTACAAATTATTTGTAGGTCCACACACATGTAGTAAACGTATAAGAGCACTGTCAGGAAATCCCATACCAACTCTCAGATAGAGACTAGTTCAAGGGCAGAACTGCAGCATTGCTCTTCTCCGTGCAACCACTTGTGCTGTATTTTACAAGAATAATGCCCTTGGAGGTGAGCTACATAATGATCCAGCTCTGGGGAAATAGCAACTGAATTAGCAATTAGTAAGGGAAGTAAGCTTCAAATATATCTGCAGCTTTAAAACAACTGAAATAAAAATGGCAATATATTAACATTTGTTAAATATGACTGGTGGTTACACAGATATTTGTTAAATTATTCCCTGTACTATCTATATATTTGAAATATTTAAATAATTTTTTGAAAGGCATTCTTAACACTTGCCTGGTTTCTCCCAACTTTGCCTCATGTGCTATTTTCCCTTTGCTGATTTGCTCTGTATCCTTTCATTGTAAAAAATTATAGCCATGAGTGCCTCTACATACTGCGTCCTATGAGTACTCCTAGCAAATCACTGAACCTGGAGGTGGTCTCTGGAACCTCCTGACAGCTAGATTCAATGCTACTTCGACTGAAAAAGCCTCTGAGGGAATCTGAAGATATGCAGCCTGGGCTAACAAGTCTACTGGGAGTCAGCAAGAAAAAGCAGATTCCTAGTTCATGGTTCGGACTCTTCAAGTTCATCGATAATATGCTGCCATTGACTGGCAGAACTGAAAGTCCAGTGAGTTTTGATGAATTTAACTCCAGTGTACCTCAGCTTAATGATTCCAGACCATAAAACCAAGGATAACTGCTGAAGGACAACTAACATATTTTGGAGAAAGTGGTATAGGGCCTTTGAATAGACACGGAGTATCTTATCAGATGAAAAAACTGATATGCATATTAAATTTCTTAATTATCTTCTCAACTTATTATAGACTTTGGATTCAGAGTATCTAAGAACAAACCCCAAATTGATCACTAATCTTTTATATTTATAGCATCTTGGAAAGTGACTTAACCTCTGAGTTCCAGCTTGCTCATCTGTGAAATGACTTGCCATTAGTATTAAATAACAAGTACAAAATGACTAGCACAGAATTTGGTATATAATAAGCACTTAGCAAATACTGTTCATACAGACTTTGCATATATCACTGTGTACTGTATCTTCTGCATTCTGATTTAAGAAGGCAGAATGGGGTAGTGGTCAAAATTTCAAGGCACTAATAAAGACCAAAGATGTTTCTGAGAACCCAAAAGTAGGAAAAAATGAACAGGAGAATAAGTCTTGAGGGACTTTGGAAACTACTGTATGAACAACCTCATAAACAATGTTAAGCATGAAAAACACACATACATACACATACACACACGCACACACAAGGCTTCTACTCCATGACACAAAGTGATTTATACCACCATTATTGACTGAATCTAATACCCCACAGAAACTATAGTTCAAAATAAAACATTACATGCAAACTTTGAAATTTCTTAAAAAATTCTTTGCTCACTTCATGCTAGAATTTCATGTTTACTAACATATATGGTATTTTTAAAGTTAACTCTCTAATATGTATTTTTTTTAATTTATTTGACAGAGAGAGAGAGAGAGAGAGATCACAAGTAGGCAGAGAGATAGAGGAGGAAGCAGGCTCCCTGCTAAGCAGGGAGACCAATGCGGGGCTCGATTCCAGGACCCTGAGATCATGACCTGAGCCGAAGGCAGAGGCTTTAACCCACTGAGCCACCCAGGCACCCCTGTATTATTTTTTTAAATCACACTGAGGTCTTAATTTCATTGAATAGTTAAATTCTTTTGGATTAAAAATGCTATTTAAAAAGTATAACCATTATACTGTGTAGTAAGTAAGAATCTTATTTTTTGTGGTTAGGCTGCATCTTTTAAAAAAATCAAAATTATGATAGAACTGTTGTTAAAATTCTATTACTTGAGTGTTACAGTATATAATGATCACATTCCAAAACTAAACTGGATTATCTAATGAACTGAGGTATTGAATATGCCTATCTATTTTGCCCTATTGGACAGTAAGTAAAATTTCCAAACCATATAGTCTTTAAAATGAATACATTTCCTCTTTTCATAATGACCATCTCTAAATATCAGGGAGTACAGCAAATGCTTAGTTGTAGCATTGTACTTTTCAAGATAATGATATTTATTTAGCAAAAACTGAATTCTGTGATTTACTGGAATTAAATTACTACTTAGGAACAGGAACAGTATTAATATAGAGTTTTCATTAAGATGCTTATTTATTTAACATTATTTAACCCTCTAGTGAGTACACATTCTATAAAAAAACAGAATTCTGAAGTAATGTAATTGCTTAATATTCCCTACAGTATAAGAATTGCACATTCTTTCAAACTGATTTGTAATGGCATTACAGCAAAAGGCTAAGAACTCATGCATTAGCCTACTTTATTTTTTCTTATGAGAAAATTAAAGATACAAGTATAAATGAAAGACTTGATATTTCTACAACTGTGTACTTGGTTTTTGTGAAAATAGATTAAACTAGCCTAGCCATTTTGTTATTTTTGTCCCTAAAATCATGTAGAGATTTTAGTCATTGAGATACAAAAGAAATCAAGATGCAAAAGGTTATAGTGCTGACATACAGAAAGACATAGAAAATACTGTGTTAAAGCAACAAATAAATTTATGCTTATATGCAAGGTAAGATAAGGATCTAATTTGGAGTTTTTCTAAATTGATATTTATCAGCACATCATAGAACGATGTCAAACTAAAGCCTTCCGTACAGCAAAAGAAACCATCACCAAATGAAAAGGCAACATATGAAATAAGAAAAAATATTTGGAAATCATGTGATAAGGGGTTAATATCCAAAATATATAAGAAACACATATAACTCAAGAGCAAAAAACCAAACAGTCCAATTAAACATTGGGCAGAGAAGCCAAATAGTCCATTTTTCCAAAGACATACAAATGGCCAATGGGTACATGAAAAAAAAATGCTCAATATCACTAATCGTCAGGGAAATGCAAATCAAAACAATGGTAGATCACCTCACACTTGTTAGAATGACTGTTATCAAAAGACAAAAAACAACAAACATTAGTGAGTGTGAAGAAAAGGGAACCCTTGTATACCATTTGTGGAATATAAATTGGTACGGCCAGTATGTAAAACAGAATGACATTTCCTCAGAAAAATTAAAGATAGAACTACCATATGATTCAGCAATCTTAGTTCTATGTATACATCTAAAGGAATGAAATCAGTACCTCAGTACCTCAAAGAGATATCTGTGCTCTAATGTTCATTGCAGCATTATTCGCAATAGCCAAGCTATGGAAACAACCTAAATATCTGACCATGGATGAATAAGGAAGATGTGATGTGTGTGTGTGTGTATGTATGTATATATATATGTATATATATGTATATATATGTATGTATATATGCATGTGTATATATATGTATGTATATATGTATGTATATATATACATATATATAATGATATATATACACACACACACGCACGCACGTGCACAATGGAATATTATTCAGCCATAAAGAAGGAAATATATTTGCAAAAGCATGGATGGACCTTGAGGGCAGTATGCTAAATAAAATACATCAGACAGAGAAGACAAATATTGTATGATCTCACTCACATGTGGAATCTAAAAAAAAAAAAAAAAAGCTGAACTCCTAGAAACAGAAAATAGAAGAGTAGTTCCCAGGGGTTTGGGTGTGGGGAAATGGGGAGATGTTGGCTAAAGCATACGAACTTTCAGTTATAAAATGAATATGTTTGGAGACTCTAGTTTACAGCACAGTGATTATACTTAACAATATCGTATTATATACTTGAAAGAAGTGGTAGTTATGTGAGGTGACAGAGGTGTTAACTAACCATACTGTTATAATCATTTCACAATATATCCATGTATCAAATCAACATGTTGTACACCTTAAATTTATACAACGATATATGTTGAGTTATATCTCATCAAATCTGAAAAAAAGTAAATAAAATTTTTGCTTACACATTCACTCAAAAAATAATTTCTATTTGGCAATTATCTATTTATGTCATTTGCCTATACCTGTTTCATATCTGCTTCATATTTGTTATAACATTACAGTGTGTGTGTATATATACCCATACACATGTTTGTGTATATATGTATGTATACATACACAGAGTCTATTATGTGTATTGAGAATATATTCCTAGTTTATTGCTTTCTTTAAAATTTGGTCTATCACCCTGCCCACACCCACCATGGCCACCATTCAGCAGTGGGTAGGAAGACAGTGCTTAGTGAAGAACAAAGGCTCTGACCAATACATGAAGGAAGTAGGAATGCGAATGGCTCTGTGAAAAGCTTGTCCATTGCAAACCAGATTGTATCATCTCTTCTGATGGGAAAGACCTCACCACAAAAACTAAGAACACTTTGAAAACAACAGTTTTCACGTAATCTGGGAGAGAAGTTTGAAGAAACTACAGCAGATGGCAGAAAAACTCAGACTGTCTATAACTTCACGAATAGCACATTGGTACAACATCAGGAATGGGATGGGAAGGAAAACACTACCAAAAAAATTGGAAGATAGAAAATTAGTGGTGGAATGTGTCATAAACAATGTCACCTGTACTTGGGTCTTTGAAAAAAGTAGAGTAAAAATTCCATCATCATTTTGGACAGGAATTAGCTGTGAGGATGGGTAAGCTCAATTCGATGAGCAAATCTCCATACTGCTTTTTTTTTTATTACTATGTTCAATTACCTTTAACACAAACTTCTTACATCCAATTATTTCAAAGTGTTGATTTAATTACAGTCATGCATTTGGTTAGTAAATAAATGTGTTTGTGCTAAAAAAAATTAAAAATAAAAAAATAAAATTTGGAGTATTATGAATGATTTCTGTAGGCAAAAGATGTTTAAAGAACCAATTTTATAAATACTTTCCTTTTTGATTCATACCGTTACCTTGAAATATTTATCTATATTATCTTTCAGTATACTGTTAATATAATACATACAATGTAAATTATAAATAGATACAGACACACACATACGGTTTAATCTGTCTAAAATGTATTTGGTTTATGCTGTGAGATAAAAATTTAATGACTATAAAATCTAGTCAGATGAAGATATATTTGTAAAACTTTTCAGCAGGTTAACATCTTAAATGAAAATGTCTATCTCTTGCCTTCAGCTGAGGGCAACATCTTGGCTGGTCACAGGTAACATACTGTTTTCCTCAAAATTCTGTGAACATTTTAAAATTTTCTTCTATCATAAAAATCTGGGCATCTGGGTGGCTCAGTGGGTTAAAGCCTTTGCCTTCAGCTCAGGTCATGATCTCAAGGTCCTGGGATCGAGGCCTGCATCAGGCTCTCTGCTCAGCAGGAAGCCTGCTTCCTCCTCTCTCTGCCTGCCTCTCAGCCTACTTGTGATCTGATCTCTCTATGTCAAATAAACAAATAAAATCTTAAAAAAAAAAAAAGTCTGAAGCTAGCCCAAATTTATACTTTTGTGGCCAGTTTTTGTTTGTTTGTTTCCGTTTTCTTTTCTAATCCTGGCTAGTTGATTCATAAGAGTATTTTATACTTTTGAAGTTCATAAATATTACAAGGATATGTCTAGATGCTTCTTTTTTTTTATTAATTTCATCTGAAGTATGGCACGCCCTTCAGTGAGTCCTTCCTTTGTAACTGAAGACATTTTTCAATTATTCCATAAATAATTACTTGTGTTCAAACAGGCTTGGCCTCTCTCATACGAATGCCTGTAATTCTTAGTTTGCATTTCTTTCCTATTTTCTCCCGTATCTATAGTACGCTTTCTTGTTACTTTTATTTATTTGCTTTTCTCTCTGTATTTTGGGAGACTGTCTTAAGCCTATCCCCCCCCAAATGAGATGAAATGAAATCATATATGCTGACAGTTTTCAATAGTGGCTTTTTTGTTTGAATCACTTGTGAAATTTAACAGTAATAATAGTAATAAAGATGGCTAGGCTTAGGGCTATGACACTGCACAATTCATGAGACATTCTATTCTCTGCTGGTAGTGATTGCTGGAGTTGTGCAGTGATGTGGAACTGCCTAAGTCCCACTCTAGACCAGTTAAATTAGAATATGGATGTGGGATAAAGTGTTGATGTTTAAAAATTTTTCTTCAGTTGATCCTAGTGTGCCACCATGATTAGGAAGATGGGGAGCCAGTGGCATATGCATAGGGCCTAGCACATGTTCTGAAATACACAGTGCTCGGTACCTGTTAAACATCCATAGCTTTAGCATCTGCATATGCATCATCGTTTAATTATCCACAGTATCAATTTAATTCCATAGCACAGATTTTAATCTACTTTTGCTGTTCCATTTTTTTTATTACTTCCTTACTCAATCTCTGTCTGCTTCATGTTCTCATCTTTTGGCTTTCTATCCTTGTTTCATGAAGACCATGCCTTGTTTATCCTATCAAGGATGTCAAGAAATTTTCTAAACTTATTTTCTAATTAGATGTTATTTTCAAAAATAAGAGCTCTATCCAGACTCAGTTTTGCTAGTGGACAAGATGCATGGCTTGGTCCCATGGATTGCTAAGAATGTCTCATCAAGCATCCAGCTGGAATGTGAACCAGCATGCACAGATTCTCAAGCATGGTTCTGCTGAGTTAGAGAGAGCTTTTCTCTTATCACCTCTCTCTGGTTCTCTCATTGTTTGAAGAGATAGAGTATGCTCCACAACATGTACTGAAGACAGAAGTATTCCAAACTCCATCCATTTTCCTTAATTTATCATTCACAAATATTTACAAGGTCCTACTCCATGCTAGGTAATGTCCTAGGTGCTAGTGAATACAGGGGTGAACAAGCTGGAGGTTACATGTTAGTGCTGGAAGCATATAGCAATTACCTACATGAATAAGATAATTTCAAATAGTGTTATTACACATTACAACATTTATTTGCTGGAAATACACCTATTAGGATGCCATGTGCCACTACCAATACTTCTGCTCTGACATTTCCTAAGACGTGGTAAATTGTCAAATGGATATGGAAAAGAAGCTCTATGACTACTTAAAAAGACACTTGCAGAAGATACTTGTCCAATATTCTGGTTGGTCTTGGGCCAAGACCTCTGTGCCAGAAAGCAGAGAATGCAAATGTCTCCCTACTTTCCTTTAGAGTACTGAAGATTGGTCTATTCCAAATTAGTAAGTATCTATTAATTACCAACTAGTTCTCACTTCAGTCCAAAATGTTAAACTCACCCAAGACCAACAATAGTTTTATAGTCAAATTTAGTTGGGAAATTATATTCTTTTTTTCTCCATGTTAAAGGGCATTTTGTGGGAAATTGAGGACAGCAACATCTATCCAAAGACATGCTTAAACAGTTCTCTTTCTTTCTGTGCTCTAGGTCAGAAGCTCTATAAAACAACTCTTTGCGTATATTGTAAGGCCTTCAGGCTCTTCAGCCCACCCTTCTTTCCTACTCATTTTTAACGTCACTGTGTCTCTAGTTTTAGTCCCCATTGCATTGTACCTGCTCCTGCCCATGCCTTCCAGATGGATGTTTTAATCAAATTGTCCCTTGGCCTTTCATTCTAGCTTCATGCCTGGACATTGTCCTTCATTTCTTCCATGATCACACAGTGCGTCACCTGCCAATCAATCTTTCCTCTGACTCCCTCACTCAAGCCAGATTTCTAGTGTAGTTGATTTAGTCAGGCACCAGGATTCTACTAGTTCTTCAGAGGAGTTCACATGACTAGCCAGATTAAGCCAAAGGTCTCACTTAAATATTTCAACTAATGGCTTTCACTCAGTGGCTCTACCCTGGCTGTTGCCAAGTAAAATGTTTAGATATTGAAAATATAGCCGCGAACAAGGCATACAGGTCCCTGCTCAAATGGAAGTGACAGTTAATGGGGAAATAGACAACTATTTCTATTCAACTAATTTCTAAGTCAACTAAAAATTTTAAAACAGTATGATAAGCATGGTGATTGGAAAAATGCAGTGTTATCTAAGATGAGACACCCATCCTAGATTTGAGTTGTATGGAAACTAAACTAGGATCTGATGGATGAGTTAATTAGGAGTGAGCAAAGAAAAACTATGGGAAGGAAAAAATTTTCTAGAAGCAATAACCTTTAATTGTGAGCATGCCAGGTAATGAGAACAGCAAAACTATGCTGGCAGACAGTTGGTTAGAGCTTGGACAGAAAAATCTTCATTAGTTCTCAGTGTACTGGTGGGCAAGAAGCCTTCACTATTCTGATGTGATGGAGGCCTCCTTCATGTATTAGAATTATTCTTAATTTATTCATTCAGCAATTTTATCTACTATTTCAATGCAGAATATGATGTTGGGCTATAATACCAAATGTGGGAGGTCTGACTCCTTCTCTCATGGATTGTACTCCTGCCTTACATGTAGTGAGGTCTACTTGTGGGATCTTTGGTTCCAGTGACCTCTCTAAAGTCAATCTGGTGGAACAAACCCACAGGTAGATAAGTCAAGAATAAAATAAAATATGTAGGAAGAAAAGAGTGCAGGATATTTTTTAAAAGGGACTTATAAATAGCAGTGCCTGGGGGCCTCAGTCGGTTAAGTGTCCAACTTTTGGTTTCAGCTCAGGTCTTGATCTCATGGGTTGAAATAGAGCCCTTCATAGGGCTTCCTGCTCAGCAGGAGTCTGCCTGAAGACTCTCCCTCTGCCCCTCCCCCATTCTCTCTGTCTCTTTCTGAAATAAACAAACAATTCTTAAAAAAAAAAAAGAAGGAAGGAAAGAAAGAAAAGGACTTATAAACAAAAGGGAAGAAGGGAACTGAGGTAAGGGAAAGAAAGGAAGGGTAACAGAAAACAGAAATAATACATTTATGATGGAGAAAGCAAAGCTCCATGAAAAGCTTTCTCAAGTACAACAGGCTGCCCATCTTTGATACTATGGCCTTTCTAAATTAGGTTTTGAATATCTAGTATGCCTAGCTCAATGCCTTGTACATATCGTTCCATGAAAAATATTTTATGGAATGAATTAAAGAAAATAAGCAGTGAGGGCATTCTTTGAGTGCTTAGGGACTCATTTTCAATGAAAACTTTGTATGAATCTCACTGCTGTCATAATAACCACCTGCTGTCAAACCAGCATTCCAATGCTACCTTTTGCTTTTAATTCGACCGTAAGTTTTAAGACCTTAATCAACTTTTTCAGCCTGGAAACTTCAAGAAAATTACTCAGACAACTGTAACCACTGTGTCCTTTAAGAAATGTCTTATTACTGCAGCTAGAATCACAGTTATCTTCTTGGGAAAAAAAAATCCTTTTTTAACATAAGAACAAATAGGTAGAAGATGTGCCCAATGGGTATCCTGTTTTATATATTAATTTCCATTTAAATCACAAAATATTTATTGGGCACTTACTACAGGATCCCTTAAGATTAAGATTACATGCTTAATGCTCAACATTAAGTTGAGCATTAACATTTTAAACAGAGTTTAAAAAGAGAGGTTGTAACTCCTGCCCTTAAATGGGTTATTATCTTATTGTACAAGGGAAAATAAAATAGCCTCTCTGTAAATTTAAAAATTAGGAGAATGTATCATAAAAGATTTTAAAAATACATACAAAAGAAGGAATAAATTATATCAGACCGGGGCATCAAGAAAGTCTTTACCGAAAAGATGACACTGGAGGTGGTCTCAGAATATTACCAGAATTTTAAAAAAAGAGGATGCCTGGGTGACTCAGTTTTTGTTAAACGGCTGCCTTCAGCTCAGGTCATGATCCCAGGGTCTGGGATAGAGCCCTACATCAGGCTTCTTGCTCAGCAGGGAACCTGCTTCTTCCTCTTCCTACTTCTCCCCCTGCTTGTTCATTCTCTCTCTCTCTCTCGAGCTGTCTCTCACAAATAAATAAAATCTTAAAAAATATAAAGGTCAGACACTATTCTAGGTTGAAGAACAAGCATAAGCAAGGCACAGAGGCTGAAATTTATGTGCTGTGCAGGGAGGGAAAAGTCTAGTTCATATGGAGCACTACGTAACACAAAAGCAGAGGTGGGAGAATCAGACCATGCTGTGAAGGAGCATGAACGTTTCAGGAAAATTCACACACAAGTTTATAAATAATAGAGCAATTGCATTTGTTGTAAAAGAGAGGACACCATAAGAGCGTTTTATTATGAAGATTACAGGCACTAGTATGTAGGATGCATTATAGCAGGGAAATGCTGGAATTTAGAATCAAATATAATAGGCAAAAAGAAAACAATAGAAGTTGAGGTTTGAGGGGGCCTAATGAGTTGTCACTCTCTTTTCTCTGGCCAACTTCTAGATCAACTGAAATTATAAAAGAGATGGCAGACAAAGTATAAAAAGTATTGAAGGCCATGACTTAGGGATGCAGCAACAACAGACTTCCTAATACGGAACCTCAGCGTATTATAGACTTAGCCACTGCAAACTGCCCTACAAAATTTTGGGTGTAAAGGAGGAAAGCAGAGGAAAGAAGAGGAGGGGGTTAAATTAAATGCCAGGGCCCTTTCCTCAGAGAGTGAAGGGGCAGACAGAGGTCTAGAGTGGTATCATGGAGGACCTCTCCCTACGGGAAGTTAGCAAAGCATTCCCCATTCCCAATAGAAGGGTTTCCATTTTCTTGGGGGGAAAATGATAGCTGACTTTTACTACCTACAAAAACTCCCTAAGCACTTTACTGACATTGTCTCATCTAATATTCAGGAAACCCTGGGATATAGGTGCTGTTACTATTTCCATCTTCCAGGGTTGACTATGATAAGTAAATTGGGCAAGATGGCACAGCTCATAGCGGCAGACCCCAAACCTAAAGCCATACGGTTCCACAATCCTCTGTGCAACTGCCATCCCAAAAGATGTCAGGAGTGGGCTCTAGAAAATGCTTACTCCCCAGGGTACAGCTTGGGGACAAAGAACTGGGAAGGAGTCAAGGATCTAGAATAGAGCTTTGTGAGGGAAACCAACTGAAAAAAACACCTCCTGCAGAGTCTTACTATGAAGACTCAGAACAGTTTCATGAGACTGGTGAGGTGAAAGCTTAGTTAGAGACATAGGAAAGAATATGAAGAAGTGGAAGCAACAAGAATACATTTTCAAGAAGTGTAGCATTTGAACAAAAGGACAGTTACAGTATGACATCTTATGAGAATTGGAAAGTCAAGCAAAGGTATTTTGGGTAGTTTGTTGTGTTATCTGAGAATGTTTATAAGAAGAGAAGACACTTCCAGTGGAGAAGGACAATTTGAAGATGTAAATGAAAGGGAACAAACATAGGGGCTTAGGTGTCAGAAGAGGCAAGAAGAAATGAAATTGAGAAACAATATACCTTAAAATCAGAGACATCTCTGGTGGAAAGACACGGAGTTCTTTGAAGACAAAAATAGAGGAGTTTTAACAAGGTACATCTCAAAAAGAAATCAGAGAAATCACTCGGGATTTGACAAAGGTAGATTGAGTGCTGAAGGCTTGAATCTAGGGGGAATTGCCACAGTGATCCTTGGAAATGGGATAGGGAATCAATAAACAATAAACAGTAACCAAAATATTGCTAAGAAGTGACAACCAACTGAGGCATGCTAGTGTGGATGCGTGGTGGAAGCTTTTTGACATGGTTTAAGTAATATATAATGACCAAAAAGCAATTCATAACGCTTTAAACCTATGATTTTTCATGTGTTTGAAGCATATAAACTGATTCAAGTCCTTTTGGCCAAACCTATTATGAGCCTAATGCTTTGATGGCTAAATGAGCGCGGGTGCGCGTGCGCATACACACACACACACACACACACACACACACACACACACACACACACAAACGAAATAAAGAATTGAATCCATAATTTAACTAATTCAAGCCACTAAATCCTCCAAACAACAAACGTAATATTTTAGATCAAAATATATTTTTGTTCTGAAAAAAGGCCAAATACCTCTTTCAATACAGGGAAAACTGAAGAAAGGTGTGCTTAATCTTCCAAGTCTTATACCAGAGAACATGTGTGTGGAATATTATTCTATGCTATTTCAGAAAGGAAATCCTAGTTTTGCTGAGGCTTAAATCACACCTTATTCTCTTCATTTTACTACTGCTTCAGTACTGTTTTTCTTTATAATCTGTTTCTCTTAAACATCCTGATTTTTTAATAAACTCCATTATTTAGGAAAATATGATTAACACTATGTCTCTAGGTCAGTAAAATGAAAGAGACTTCAGGTGTCTTGGGTATTTAGCCACTGCCTGCAATTTTACTCCATGGGAAAGTGGGAGGGAGAATGAAGGGGGAAAGGTGGTACAAGAGAACTTGACATTTACAGAGTGCCTACGATTTGCTGATAATATGTACAGTGTAATAAAATGCTTTCAGCCTATGTATTGAAACCCATTCATAAGTCATGAAATCAACATGATGGTCCATAAACCAGGCTTTTAAAAAGTGAAATTAAATAAAATAAAATGAAACTAAGTACAACACACATGCTAAGAAAAAGTTTAGAGAAACTTTTGTCTCAGTTATATATAAATACACATATACATATCCATCTGTGAACCCCAGGTCATGATATAAAATGTATTTTTTTTTGCTGTGGAATATGACCAAAACAGCTCCAAAGTCATCAGTTTAATGTTTTTGGCTAGCAAGAATTCATTGTACTTTCCCAGCATCCAAATTTCCTTTTGAGGTCTTGAGATAGAAATTCCTAGATCAGCTTCCGGTATGGACACTGAGAGAAGCCAAATCAGCCAACAGGACACGCCTTCCTGAGACTTAGAGTCTTGAGCAGGTGATACAAAGACGAAAAATGTAAATAGTTGGCACAGACCGCTTCTAGTGGTGGCATCCAGACCTGTTTGAGTTAGGAAACCATTGCTGTGGTTCCTGTTGCCTTAGTTTCTGCCCATTGCTGCCCATTCTCCAGCTTCTTGTCAATATTTTAAGTCCTGATTTCCCTCTGATAAATTCTTTTTGCTCATTAGCTGGAATCAATTTTTGTTTTTCTAACTGAAGGACACTACACTTATGAGTTGGCTCATTTAAGCCTCAAAACTATCCTGTGATATAGGTATTATTTTTCTTTTACTAATGAGAAAAGTAAGATTCATGGTGATCTGGAAATTTTGCCAAAGGTCATCTTGCAGGTATGATGTTCACACCAGGTCACTGTGACTTAAAGTTTACCCTCTTTCTATTAAATAATGCACACTGAGCTGGAAAGAGCAAACACTGATATGTTTCATATGCAAAATAATTTTATGCAGAAGATTTGTCAGAGAATAGATTTTGTTTATTTGAGTGAATCAAAATCAATAGTTTTTCCATTAACTTCAAAATAAATTTCAGCAGTGTTGAAATCTTACAGAAAGTTTTAAGATTATGCATGTTGAGAGAAAATACAGCTTAGACTGCTTTGCTGATATTTCCATTGATTTTAAGAAAGAAAGGTCTATTATCATATTAGTTGCATCCCATTAGCAATAAACCAGAGTTCTGGAACTCTCAAAATCTATCAAATGAACAGCTCAGAAATTATCCTAAGAAATGCATCAGTGTCAACAAATAAGAGATAGACTGGATAATTCAGCTGAACAACATTATTTTTCATCAACGTTATAAATTCAGCTCCTCCATTCTTCTAAATCTCCTCCCCAAACACTCTCTCTCTCTCTCTCTCTCTCTCTCTCTCATTTATTCCTGTTAATTCTTTTTGTTACCACCCCTCCACACACACCCTATGGTACAGTCTCTCATCTTCTTAGTTTGCATTATCGCTAAGGCCTTTGACTTATATTCTTAAGTCAAACTTCAATTTCCTCAAATCCACTGCTGCCAGAGCAATGCATGATTCTCTATCATTCATGCTTGAAACTCCTCATGGGCTTTCTATTATATAAAGAATAAATTATAATATCCTTTTTAATACATATTAGTATTCATCAATATTTTAAAACTTGGAGTTTCCCAAACACATTATATATGTAGTTTTAATTTTTTTATTATTATTTTTTATATGTAGTTTTTATATGTGTGTCTTTACACATGTTGTTTTAACTGTGTGAAATGCCCTCTTTCAAACTGCCCTCCTGGAAAAATCCTATTAATCCTTAAAACCCCAGTTTTGATGTTACCTCCTCCAGGAAGCCTTCCCAAATATTTTCTAATACCATTGTAGAGTTAATCACACTCTCCTTTATTATCTCTATTTTTTGTATATATAGTTTATTCTTGTTTATTTATTCAACCATTATTTACCGAGGCACTATTCTAGACTCTGAGGATATAACAGTTGAGTAAAACAAACAAAAAGATCTAAATTCGCAAGGCAAAATAATCAATAAGAAAAGCAAGTAAAATATGTCAAAAGTAAGGCAGATATAACTTCTTAGGAAAAAAAAAGAAGCATCAGGGATAGGGGATGACACTTCTGTGAGGTAGTTGGGGAAAGTTTTACTGAACGGCATTTGAGTTAGAACATAAAGGAGGAGAAGGTGTGAGCTTTGGGAATGTATGAGAAAGAGCTTTTCAAGCAGAGGGAACTATAAATGCAAAGGTGCCCCGGAAAGATTGTGCTGGGCGACATCAAGAAAGAGTGACTGGAATCAGGGTTAAAAGACACAGCCAAAGAAGACCAGGTCATGGAGGATTTGGGCATAAGCTTTGAATGAGATGGGAAGCCATGGGAGGGATCAAAGTAGCTAAGAGATATGATCTGAGTTGATTTCTAAGCTCACTCTGCACAAATTCTGCCCTGGATTCATCCAAATACCCCAATCAAATGCTGAGACCAGATCAGACAGACATGGTGCCTTTACTTTCATGTGATGCTTATGAACAACTGTGAAAACAGAGCATCTGCTGATTTTGGCCTAAGGTAGTTTCTAACTAAGACCTGCCAGATATATACAGTGAGCTGTCCTTCACTTCTAATATTTGAATATTAGGTCACAAATAATTCAAAGGAGAATAGTGTATGATCTACTTTCTCTACGGCTGTCCATTTGTGAACATGTCAGTCACATCTGAACATAAAATTAATGCAAGGACAAACATAAAAGGACTCTGAGGTTAGAAAAGCTAATTAGAAAACTAATTTGGAAGTTATTTTACTGGTGATTTAGTGACATCAGCCAATTAAAAGTAGAGTTGATATTTAAGATACCCTATTGTGGGAAGGTAAAAGACAGAAGGTTCCACAACATGTGTTTACAGTTTTAATGTAGACAATTTGTGACCATTTAAATGGTCCTATTTGGAAAGAGATACACGCCTACTGTAGTTGCTACTTAAACTTATCATATATTCTTCCAGTGATCTTGTTTTTAAGCCTGAAAATTAAGGAAACTCATACTAGTACTTCATTAATCAAAAGACTGCATCTGAACTAAAAAGTAAAATGTTAGAAACCCCAAGTTCTTTAAGACACTTGTCTTCCTAAAATAGTTCCATNCCTTAGAACCAAAAAAAAAAAAAAAAAAAAAACCAAAAACCTACAGGAAATTATGGTATGCCTTTCCTCACCTTTATATAATAACGTCATAGTTCTCACTTACTAAAATATTTCCAGTAATATGTTCCTTAACTTTATCAGCTAAATAACTTGCCATGCCACTGTAACAGCACAGAAAAGGTAGGCAAAATTTATATGGACTGCACATTAAGGTGAGCTCTGGAACCAAGCAGGTTTAGTCCTGGCTTTACCACACATGTGTGATATTTGTCAAGTTATTTAACCCCTCTGTGACTCAGTTTTCTTCTCTTTTATAAAAGGCTAACAAGTTATTATGTCAATTAAATGTACAGTAAGTAAAATGCTTAGAACAGTGCCTAGAACAATATAAGAGCTCAACATAATGTTAAATATGTCAAAAATATGTAGGAAACTCTGGGGATACGAAAATACCTGTGTAGTATAGCAAATATGCATATAAAGTCTTCAATATCTATAACAATTTACATAAATACATTGACTCCTTTATATGCCTCCCTCTGTTACATTTATCACCAATTTACCTATCTTAGCAGCAATTTATATAGCTTTTCTCATATCTTTACAACTCTTTTCATTCATGAGGCCTATGTTCTTTCACCAAGAGGGCCTTTTAAAAATGGAAGCAGCCACACTGCTATGGGTTACCCTATAAGAAGCAGGGGAGGAAAAGGAAGGGACAGAGGGAGGGAGGGAGCAAAGAAAGAAGACTTTATTAAACAACAGCTCTTTTCTGGAGACCTAGTGTTTCACCAGAACAGAGGATCTGTTTCCTTCCCAATTCTTAAGACCCAACATCCAACAAAAGGTTCTTAAGGAAAACTCTCAAATGGTTCTTTTCCTTCTTGTACAGCTTTACTAAGAGCAGGATGAGTCTCTAAAAGGTACATTGATTTCATTATACATATATATATATATATGTATATATATATGTATATATATATACACATACTTATATGTAATACATATTATATATTACATGATATATTTTCTATAGTATGTTATAATTGATTCTATATTATATACGGTACATAGTATTACATAATGTATCTAGTAGACCAAATTATATATAACATAATATAGTACAATATAATATAAACACATATGTATCTCTTAAGGTGCTTTAATTCTGATTCTTCTAAAGTAATGAGCCACCTTTTAGGATTGTTTCATTTATACTTTCCTAAAACCTGCTTCCCCATCAATGCAATCAATGGGCTACAGGCAGCCAGGTGGCCCAAGACCCTTGCCAGATATAAAGGGACAACTGATCCAAAGCCATAACAAAGAGCCTCTCTTCTTGGAGAATTTAGACTTGGGGCTGAGAAAGATATTTTTCTTACCCTTACCAGAAGACCGACCTTATATCATGTAGATGTAGGTGCTTATTTACAATCATGTATTCTTCCATGACAGCTGAAGAAGAGGAAGCTGGTCCACAGAGGGAGAGGAAAGTATTTTGTAGAGGGTTAGTGATGGGAAATATCCTATTGACATTTATCTGCCTGGTACTAGCTACTTTTCTGATACCTAGATGTGGTCTTTACCTGATCATAAATTCATATTGTCCACCTAAGTTAGGTAAAATTGGTTTCTGTAACTTGTAACTAAAAGAGTCTTTATTAATATGTCCAGTTTAATCAAAGGACAACACATATAAAATACCTATTGTGTTTCATGCATTGAGTATACAAAGTGAAAAAATATGGTTCTGGCATAAGAAGTGTACACATAAGAAGTGTAAAACACAAGCTGTGATAGAACATGGTAAAATGGACCTATCTGTGGAATGTATTCTAGGTATAGCTATTAATAAACAATATTTAACCCTTGTTCCTCAGCCTAATGATTCCTTTGACCTCCTCTTTCCTGAGGAGTACATCCATAGACCGACCCCCACAGATTACCAGCTCCACCTTCCAAGGCTATTTCACAGAAGCATCACTTTCACCTGGATGGTGAGCTTCCTGTTGAGCCTTGCCCCTCCACAAAAGCCTGATCTAGGAATTCCACGGCCTTTCCAAGCCAAAGACTGTCAACAAAGCTATTGCTCTCAGCTAGAGCAAACTACTCTCGCACAGTCACTTGAGCAGCAGGTACGAACCACATGTCGTGGAGTTGTTGAAGGCAAATTGGTCCACACACCAGTGGTAGAGTATGTTTCCTAATAACTGAGAATTTTATCCTGGAATGTTATGGAATAAGATTCCAAGCACAAAGAGACTGTCCTATGCGTTTGTTCTTGTTGTTGTGGATCCTAATATTTGCAGAATTTGAAAATTATAAACGTAATTCAGCCAAACGTTTCTAACAGCAGGAACTTTGGGAGACTAAGAAAAGTTGAGCTTTGAAAACACAATTCAATGAGGACACTACATCTTGTTATATTGCGAAGATAAATATTCGCAAGTCACACCTTTTGAAGGCACCATGACCATAAATATCAGACAGTTGAAGAAGGTTCTCTTTTAAGATTTATACATTTGGCTTATAGCTATTAGAAAAGCATTTTGTTCCTTATAGGTTTTTCAATTATATTTTACTTCTAACTATAATGACTAATTATAGTCATATGTACATTAATCTCAAGACTATAAAATGTAGGTATTCTGGGGAAATGAATGCATTCACTATACATTTGTGACAGAAAGATGGAGATTTTGAATATTTAACCACTCTCTATGATCTTACTATAGTTGTCTCAGTCTGTATAAAATCTGGTCATATTCTCTGGGCTTTAGAAACCACCTCTTTCTATATTTACATCATTTTTGGTAATAGTATAAATAAACAATAACTAAGACAAATATTTTTAAAGCTAGAACATATCAATTTCCTCAAGATGTTTATTTATAAAGACCTTGAATTTTACAAAGCATCAACTTCATTTCCAATGTTTTGCTTGGAATAATCCACAGCACCCAGAGGTCAGTTTTATTTGAACAGCTCAGAAAAGCATTAAAAATGTTTTTTGATGGGGTCACAGTTCCTTTTCTCCTCACTGCTTTATACCTACTACCTCTTGCACATTTATATTACCATTCCTGCCCCTAAACATAAATGAATTTGTGGTCTTTATTTTAAACTATCTTCCCACACAATTATATTTATGTTTTCAATGGTTTGTTTACTTGTACCCATTAGGAAATATTAAAGCATGAATGAGACACAAGGAACTGCAATTAACCTTAAGAACAAAAGAATAATTTATCATTTTACCAAACATCAAAACTTACTTTTACTGTTAAAAATTCATAATAAAGGCAGCAGCTATCGATTAGGAAAAAACAAATAAATCAAGTTGGGGATAGAACTGGCAAAACAGGCACAGTCATGAAATTTGCAATTATTAGCTGCTTTAAATTATCAGTGATAGGTGATACATGCAGAGGTATGCCTACAGCACAGAAGAACCATTAGTGAATGCATGGCTAATGGCTATATTTCTGGTTCTGCTCCTATTTCCCAAAGTGGATAAATAAATGAGAACTCACTACCAGAACTAATAAGGGTTGTTAGGAAATAAAAATTTGCTAATGTAGGCTATATGCAGCATAGGAAGGAGCTTGATCCAAAAGTCCTACTACTAAACTGGTTGGTTAGAACTTTAGATAGATAGATAGATAGATAGATAGATAGATAGATAGATAGATAGCCAGACAGACATATATATTTCTATATATATCAAAGTTATCAGTACTGGTCTGAATCCCCCAAAAACCTGCATAGCCAATAAAGTAATTGAAATATAAGTAAGGCTGTCATCAACTGATCTAAGACCTCTTGGCTTCTTTTGACTTGTAACAATGGTCTTTAAAGATGTGAGGTACTTAAAGGTTGGCTATTTCTGCTAAACACATAGTTATTTATTGAATAAATGTTTATTAGGTAGAAGGCACAAAATAGTTCATGCATTACATTATTTAAGTGAAAAGATTCTCCATTTTTTTTTTGCCTTATTTGAAGTGCTCTAATTATACCAAGCCTGAAAAAATTACTCAAGGCAGATACAGTAACATTCCAGAGACAGGATTCTGTTTCCCCTATGGATTCCATTAGGAAAACACGCATTATCCTCAACCAATGACTGGACAGAGTACCATTTTAGAATTGAGTCTGGAAACTTTTTTGAGGCTACAGACCATAGCCATAACTAGATTCTTATCCCCTATTTAGAGTATCTCTAAAATATTTTGGCCAAGCCATATCTTGAATGCATTTTATTTCACCAATGAAGGCCCATTTACTAATACTCATAGTGCTAAGTAAGACAACAATTTCACTAGTATAAATCCATTTCTGGCATTCAATATCCCTTTTAACAAAGCCTCCTACATTAACCAAGATCTAGATTTCTGGGAGACTTGCTGCCACTGCCTCTGAATTACCTCTGATTTATATCTAAAGGCCAAGTGACCTTCCCAGGACTGAACATGACAAACATATCATACCTATTCTCCAAAGGTGAAGAATGCTAGTGTGGTCCTACAGAATTTCTCTTCTCTGCATTAAGCAATTCCTATACTTCAGATTGCATAATATCAAGGTCTTGCATATCTAGTGTGCTGAAAGGGTGGAGATGGGAAGGCACAACATTATTAAGCCATCAGACATACAGCCACTATAACAAAGTGCTGCAAGATAGAAGACACAGTAGAAGCTGGCTATCACTCATTCTCTTTATTATCCTTACTACTTCTCAGCAGTGAACAGAGAAAAATAATCAGCAGATTCAGAAGGATTTGGACAGAGCACATGAATTTTATGCAACTGACTTTATAGTGGGTGAATACTTGAATAAAAAAAATACTTGCAGAGTCAAAAAAATTGAAATATGCTTAGCGTGCTTGAGAATCTTTGGAGGCGGGGTATGATCATTTTAGAAAATATTCTTCTAAAATTATGATGCACATAAAAATTGCTTCTAATGCCAACCAGATCTTTCCCATACTCTTTATTTCTTGTTCTCAAGGAGCTCTGACATCTGATCCTCCTTCACCAATCTGATATTATAAAATAAGGCAGCGTACTGCCATGAAGAGATAATAAGCAGACAGAGCTAAGTACCTAACAGGACTCTACTGCTTGCTAGCTGTGTAACACAATTTTCTGTATTGTGAAGATCTGAGCTTGTCTTAGCTCAGGCTGTCATAACAGAATACCATAGACTGGATGGCTTACAAGCAACAAAAATTTATTTCTCAGAGTTCTAGAGACTGAAAATCTGAGATCCGGGTGTCAGTATAGCTGGGTTCTAGAGAGGGCCTTCTTTTGGGTTGTAGATGGACACTTCTTTATTAAATCCTCACACAGTGAAGAGTGAGGGAGCTGTCTGGTGTATCTCTTTTCTAAGGGCATGAATCTCATTCATGGAACCTCCACCCTCATTACCTAATTACCTTCCAAAGGCCCTTATATTTGTGGGGAGGTAAGGATCCTTTTGGGGAGGGTTAAGATTTTATTTATTTGAGAGAGAGAGAACAAGTGGGGCAGGGAGAAGCAGAGGGAGAGGGAGAAGCACACCCCTCACTGAGCAGGGAGCCTGATGAGGGGCGTAATCCCAGGACCCTGAGATCATGACCTGAGCCAAAGGCAGGTGCTTAACCAACTGAGCCACCCAGATGCCTTAGGAGATAGGCTTTTAACGTAAGAATTTGGAGGGCAGAGCAAAAATATTCAGTCTAAAATGGAAGTTGTAAATGTAAGTGACCTGGCACAGTTCCAGATATGCAGTAGGCGCACCATAAATGGTAAGTGACATAATCTGTCTCACCAGGAACTCTTTATCCCAGACAGGATGGTGTTCCCCTGTACCCCTGAGCACACTGTGCCCATGCCTGGCCCTGAAACTTTGCTCAAGCTATTCCTCGGAATGCTATCCCTTTTCACCTCTGGCTCATAGTCACGTCAACTATGAGGTCCTCATTCCCTCTCAATATTATTATGAGATACTTCTTACCTTAAACTGTCATAAATCTGGCTGGGAATTTATTCATAATCCTAAGATTTCCCTGGTTCTTGGTCTTAATATCCTAAGTCACACCCTCCAGCATTAAACAAAGAGCAAAAAGCAACAGAACATTTACTGTCTGTAGGTCCCCAAAATAGGTATTTTATAAAATTACCGAATAAAATTTCTCCCCTGGCAGGTGGCGATGGATATGAGGATGATACAGAGAAATTTACCACAAAAAAAATGACAAATTGAGTTAGGATAAATTATTCAGAACAAGACTTCAAGCCAATGGAGAATCAGCTGAGGTTGTGGAAAGAATGAAGATATGGATGTGAATGGTTCGAGAACTCTGGAAATCTAAGGGAAGGCCTTATCACGTAGGAGAGGAGTCAAGAGCTACTCCTGGTCAGAATTCAATGCATTTGAAGTACTGAAAGAATTTATATAGACCAGCTTATAAGCAAAATTTAAGTAGACAGGTAGATAAATAAGTATATACAGATAGCTAGCTATTACCAGATTAATACATATAAGAGCAAATTTTAAAAGATACCAAAACCTTTATCTAATTTAATATTATTCCCTTTTAAGAAAGGTTTCATTTATGATTCCTCCCACAAGACTGTGAACTCCTCAAAGGCAGAGGCCGCTTATTTTCCTCTGATTCTCCAGGTGATTCTCAAAAATAGGTTTATTAAAAGAAATAAAATGTCAGGTATCTTCTATGCGTCCTCTTTTTGGACTAAAATTAGTGCCAATAGAATGGCTCCTGCCTCAACTTTGTATTTAAGTAGACAGCCTCTTTCTTCTATGAGAATGATCTTCTTTTCCCTCAAAACATCTCAATCTTGTAATGAGAAGCAGGTGTTCTTCTCATTTCTTTGTGGATAAATTACAAAACCAAGAGGTGAACAGACAGCTCAGGAAAAGCAGGCAGCTGCTGAGGCAGGAGTGGATTTTGGTTATTCTGTGTCCCTGGCTAGCAGCATTTGCATGCTGATTTCCCTGCTGAATCTACTCCAACAAAGCCAGCCATTTGCCAGAGTGGAAGTTGTGCCTCCTCTATAGTGGATGCATGTTCAGTTGTGTGCCTGTGAAGTTCAGGTTTTACTGCCTGGGAATGCTTATTTCAGGACAAAATTGGTATGGATATGTGTGAATTCCTGGCATTGAAAGCTGTGCCACAGAGAACGTCAGTAATTTCAGACAATTTATGTTCAACTGGATTAGCCCCAAAGCAACATGAGCTTTAAAGATATCATGCACATGAAGTACTCAGCATAGTGCTGCTGCCCTGTCAGAGCCTTCTCCTTTTTTTCGCCCCTGCTCTGCACACTAGGAGACTGACCTTTATGAATTCCATCAATTGGGCTTTCTTGTCCTCTGTCTTAGCCAACGTGATCACCAGCAGAAAATCAGAGAGTAGCAGGAGAGAGAGAACCATTCCCAGCTCTCTTCCTGCCAGGTTGCAGCTTGGTTACTAGCTCTGTTCCCTTAATTGGGGTTCAGCTTCTTCCTCATGACCTACTTCTTGCAGCCACAGGCCATACCATGTTCCAGTGACCACTCTGACCTCATGATCTGAGAGGCCCTATCTTGCTTCATGGTACTATGGTGGTCCCCTTAACTTTACCAGACCTTTGAAGAAAGTTTCTTTATTAAATTCTCTTCGTTTACCCTTCTAGATGCTTCATGTGTTTCCTACAGGGATCTTAACAGCTATATTAATGCTTATTCCTTTCCAGTAAAAACATCAGAGCTAAAGGTATTGTTGCTGCTTTCCATGGTACTGAAGGTTCTGGCAATCAGTGGATCAAGATTCTATTCATGTTAGGTTTGCAACTCATAAAGTTCTTAAAGGATGGTTGATTTTTGCCTGGCTCCCACCAGACATTGCTCTAGCTGCACTATATGTGTCATTCCATTCAACCTCTCCAAAAGTCCCATGAACAGATATTATTATCTCCATTTTACAATGATGAACTGATGGCTAAAATCACACTCTGGCAGGTAGTTTGCAGCTGATTCCAGAGCTTGTGTTCTTCTTACAACCTCACACTTCTCACTCTTCTGGGTCTATTTTCCCCACCACAGAATGAGACTGTTGAACTATAATAGTGGTTCTCAATTCTACAGTTGAATCACCTGGGGAACTTTAAAAAAAATACTCCAATTCAAAACTTCATCCTAGACCAGTTAAGTGTATAAACTCCTTTGTGCTTCAAATAAGAACTAACTTTGAGACCACTGGAATAAGTGTCCCATAAAGTTTCTTCTAATTTTAAAATGTTGTAATTCTAGTATTTTTTAACTTATTGCTTTAGTATTAGCTTATCATAATTTAATATTGCTGTATTCTTTAATTTAAGAGTTTCTTCTTAAGTTCTAGCAAAAAAAATTTTTTTTGCAGGAAGCGTCTATAGCAAAGACACTATATAAGATCATTTTTAACACATCTCTTATCACACAGTTACGGAATGCTAGCTATGTATAGGATCCTTTTATGTGTGAGGAGAACAATCCTCATCCTCCAAAAACTCACAGTCTAATGGGGAAGCACACCCAAACCAGATACCTATACTGTAAATTGGCAAGAATAGTGAAAGACATATATACATCCAATGTGTTACCTGTGAAACCTCTTACAGAACAATAATGCCATGACCCACACCCTAAAATCTTAGTAGAAATATCTCAAAGACTTCATATATATCTTTTTCAAAGAAGGAGTGGGTCAATTTTATCCACACATGAATATAAACAATTCAGCCCATCTGAGCTGTGAATGTAGGTTGCTTGGCAACAGCTTTTACAGTTGTGTTATTTGCTCTGAAGATGAGAGGAGCTGGTACTTTTCTCTTTAAAACAAAAGAATATTAATAACAGCAATAATGGTGGGTATTTATAAGTCTTTTGTATAAGAACTGCACAATATTTTAGCTCATGCATGCTTTAGAATCAAAGTTAGGCAGTTTTTAGAAAGGTAGGAAGGTTGAGAAAGAATCTCTTAGTCAAATGCCATCATTAGGAGAGTATCCCACAGTCAGCTAACCTGGTTTCATGAATTCAGTTGAGCACAATATTTTATGCTTAACCCTCTACATACATACAAGGTATTTGGTGAAAAGTGAGACAAGGGTATATGCTATGGAAGGAGCACAAAATGTGTCAAATGTATATTGCCTCAGATTAAATTGTTTTATTAAATTCCTAAATCTTTCAATTAAATTTACCTTAAACAAACAAACAAAAATGCAGAGCATCTCCTAAGCACAGGTGTAACATTACAAAAATGCAATAGGCAGTCATAGAGAGAAAAAAATGTTCCACCTCCTAATAGTGATAATTAAGGATTTAAAAGGTACATAAACCAACATCTAATGACAGACAATTTTTTCTACCATAATATCTCAGTAACTGTAGTAGAATAAAATATATATAGTGAAGGGGGGATTCTTTTTTTCATTTAAAAATTTTTTTAGATCAGGAAACAAAATACCAGTCCCACCACATGTCCACATCTTCCCGTACAAAATCCAGCTCTAAAGAGAGAGGCAGCTCTTTTGCTTGCCTACTGGTATAAAATATGACAGCTAATTTATTTCACAGCATTGCAAACTTTTGGAGAGGTAGTGACTTAAATATAAGATGCATAACAAGTGACCACTTAAAAATATTGTTGCCATCATGCATTTCTCATAAAGATGATCCCAATCTCAAGGTCCTCCCCATATTTCATTTATTTATCAGTTCTAAATGTTAGCATATTTGTAAAATCAAATGGTAGAAAACAATCTTGGATATCTGAACAATGTTTCCTATGTTATGTTTGTCATTTTGCTTGTTACTGAGCAGACAGATGGGCTCTAACTTGTCACAGCAAGCTCCAGCAAAAAAAAAAAAAACAACATGAAACACTCACAAAAAATGGTGGGTGTCAATAAAGCCACAGGCTCATAGTATCCATTAGTTAGTAGCTGTGATTTGTAAGCTGAGGTCATTGCAACAATCCATACCTGGAGGTAAAAGTGTCAGATTAGAAACAATTTATTCCAAATGCTTTTTAAACATATGTTTAGTGCCCAGTGTAACTGGCTACATAAATCTTTAATACATGGTCTGAGCTTGTTCCCCTGTAAAACAATGTAAATGCATCAACCCTGGACATCTAATTGTATATCACCCTACCATAGAGTGTGGCTTCACATGCAAGAGAGGATGTAGAGATTGCCACTGCCCAGTTTCATTTGCTTGCTCACCATGGCACCAATAGACCCCCATTATTCTACTCACAAAGAATGTCTGTGTCATTGATTCCTATGTGCCAGGAAGTAGAAAGAGGGGCAGTCCTCCCTTTATTTGGGATATTAGCCTCTCTGAAGGGAGGAGTGTTGTTCTAAAAAGGATTTTTACGTTATTATACTTTACGCTTGGAAAACAAACTAAAATATATTGTTTCTCAATATAAACTGAAGCATAATAAAGTATGACCTAAAGAGTTTATTATAAGAGTTAGACTTTGGGCGCTTGGGTGGCTCAGTGGGTTAAAGCTTCTGCCTTCAGCTCAGGTCATGATCTCAGGGTCCTGGGATCGAGGCCCGCATCGGGCTCCCTGCTCATCAGGGAGCCTGCTTCCTCCTCTCTCTCTGCCTGCCTCTCTGCCTACTTGTAATCTCTCTCTCTCTGTGTCAAATAAATAAATAAAATCTTTAAAAAAAAAAAGGGTTAGACTTTACTCTCTGAATATCAGTAACTTCTAGTGAGGTACACTGGTGATTCCAAAGGAATAGGGTTATATTTGTCAAAAGTAATCATCAGGAATTCCAACTTCTGCTTGGGATGGAGAAAGCTGAAAACAGTGTCATTTCCTTTTTACATTAAGAAAATAGAAAAATCTGCAAAATCACAATGTTTCTGGATTCTATAAGATAAGAGAGTCACAAAGCAAGCAAATAACCTTAAAGCTAAGGAAAAACAAATGTTTCCAAGGAGAAACAGCACACTAGATCTTGATTACCTGAGGCAGATGCTAGATACCCAAGTGATACAAGTTAGTGAGGGTAATTCTACTAAAATTTACCAGCTTGCTAAAGGTAGAATGTGAGCTAGTATGACAGCATATGGATCTCAGGAAGCAAAAACATCAGTAAGCTGCATTGACTGTCAGACTCTTCACAAACTTCACTGGATATTACCATAATTGGGGGTAGGACCAGAGTCTTGAGGAAGTCACTGTTGTAGTACAGGGCCTGGGGGAGTGGAACAGGAGCCCTAAAGGAAGAGGGCACAAAACCCTACCTGTATCCGTCTCCCTTATCGTTAGTGGGGAACAAAACTCTAAGTCTCTGGAGGGATGAAGAAAACACCAACATACTTAAGGCACAGGTAACAACACTATATGACTGGAATAAGAAAACAAATAATATTCTCTAACCCTGGAGGAAGGGCAGAAATATACATTGAGTCTAGATCATTAAAAGAGATAAAAAGAATTATTGAGCAAGTCCCAACCCCGAGATGCAGGGACAAAGTACTGCCTAAAAATAATGCTGAATCAGAACAACACAGAATGTCCCCCCCAGTGCCTACTACCAGGCACTGAATTAATAAAGTAAGAGCAGTGTACTACTACTAGGGGAAGGTCAGGAACGTGGAGAAAAAATTTCTTTAAGGCATAGGCATTAACAGAAAATCTAAAGGTAAGGCTAGAAAAGACACTGAGGAAAACTCTTGGACAAACCACTTCCATCCTACACACAGGAAATATTCAAGTTTTGTTATCTAATATTATTGTCACAAACCACTTGCAGCTATTGGTGACTTAAATGTAACTAGAACTACATATTGGTATTTTTTTGGATATATTAGGTTAAATTAAATAATTATTAAATTAAATACACTTTTATTTTTTACTTTACTAAAATAAGGCTGCTGAAAGGTGCCTGGGTGGCTCAGTTGGTTAAGTGTCTGCCTTCCACTCAGGTCATGATCCTAGGGTCCTAGGATCTAGCTGAGTCCCATGTCAGGCACCCTGCTTGGCAGTCTGCTTCTCCTCCCTCTGCTGCTCCACCCTCACTCATGCTCTCTCTCTTGCTCAGCTCTCTCTCAAATAATAAATAAATAACAAAGTCTTTAAAATAAAGCTGCTGAAAACTTTTAAATTACATGTGTTTTATATTCTGTTTCCATTAGAGAATGCTGCATTAGAAGAACTTGAAGATTATTCTCAGTTCAATTCCTAATAAGACTGACCACTTATAATAAAGTCCTGGCAAAATAATGAAACAAAACAAAACAAAATGCACACCCATTTCCAGGAAAGAATACTGTTTACTTCAGTTTCTACTTCCTACACAAAATTTTCAGCTTTCAACAAAAAAACAATTTATGAGGTATATAAGAAGCAATTTTAAAAAATCAACACAAGCAGACATAGATATGAACCAGAGGTTAGAACTATCAAATAGGAAAATTAATGTAATTATTATTAATATGTAAAGGGCTCCAGTGGAAAAAGTGGACAATATACGTGATCAGGCAGATCATTTCAACAAACAAATGAAACTAAGAAAATGGAAATGCTAGAAATAAAAACACAGAATGAGAGAGGTTAAAAAAAAATGATTTTGATGAACTTATTAGTAGACTGAAAATTAAAATGAAATTGATAGTGAAATTGAAGATGCAGGATAAAAATTAATCAAACAAGTAGAAAAAATATTTTTTCTGTGAAAAAATAGCAAATGACCTAACATACACATAATTGGGATACCAGAAGAAGAAGAGAATGAAACAAATGAAATTTGAAGATATTATGCCAGAGAATTTTCCAAAATTAGTGATAGGTGCCAAACCACAAATCCAAGAATCTCATAGAATTACAACTGTAATAAATACGAAACACATATACAAGTCCCTAAACATCTCATGTTCAAACTTCTGAAAACCAGTGACAAACAGAAAGAGATTATATACAAAGGAACAAGATAATAATTAAGAAGATTTCTCATTAAAAATTATACAAAACAGGGTGCCTGGGTGGCTCAGTGGGTTAAAGCCTTTGCCTTCAGCTCAGGTCATGATCTCAGGGTCCTGGGATCGAGGCCCGCATCAGGCTCTCTGCTCAGCAGGGAGCCTGCTTCCTCCTCTCTCTCTCTCTGCCTTCCTCTTTGCCTACTTCTGATCTTTCTCTGTGTGTCAAATAAATAAATAAAATCTTTTTAAAAAATAAATAAATAAATAACAATAAAAATTATACAAACCAGAAGATAAAGGAATGACATTAAAGTGTCAAAAGATAAGAAAAATTAATCAACTCAGAATTTTATACACTGTGAAAATATCTTTCAAAAATAGAGGGAAATAAAGACTTTTCTCTGGGAAAAAAAAAAGAAAAAGAAAAAAAATCCATCACTAGTAGACCTGTAGTAGGATGTTAAAAAAAAGTTCGTTACCTAGAGGAATGTGATACAGAATGCAATTTGGATCCATAAAAATAAAAATGAAGAGAACTAGTAATGAGGATGAACATAAAATTCACTTTTTATTATTTTAATTTCCTAAATATATAACTGATTGTCTAAAGTAAAAATAATTGAAATTAATTAAAATAAAATATGTAAAAATAAATGTATAACAAAAATGACAGAAAGCATGGGAAGATTGAATTGGAACTACATTGTCATTATGTATTTAAGCTACATATTAAATAACATAAAGTGGGTGCCTGGGTGGCTCAGTGGGTTAAAGCCTCTGCCTTCAGCTCAGATCATGATCTCAGGGTCCTGGGATCGAGGCCTGCATCGGGCTCCCTGCTCGGCGGGGAGCCTGCTTCCTCCTCTCTCTCTGCCTGCCTCTCTGCCTACTTGTGATCTCTCTCTCTCTGTGTCAAATAAATAAATAATCTTTTAAAAATATGACATAAAGTTACCTGAAGGCATGTTCTTATGAAGTAAGATGAATGCTGTAAACCAAAAAAATACTTCAAAGAGATACAAATAATAAGGCAGTTGTGGAGATAAATGTGTCAATTAAAAGGTCAACCCCCCCAAAACAAAGAGAAATAGAAAGAAAAAAAAAGAGCAAATATAACAACAAATAGAAACCATCTAAGAAGATGACAAATGTAATATAATCATATCAATTAATTACAATGGTTTAAACAAACCAATTAAAAGAAAAAAGAATGCTAGAATCAATATAGAAGCAAGATCCAACTGTATGTTATCTATAAAAACCCACTTTAACCATAAAAACATAAAAAGATTAAAATAATAAAAAATAGAATCAACTAAAGTATCCATCAGTGAATGAATGAATGAATAAAAAAACGTGGTATACCCATGTTTAAAATATTATCCTGCCATGAAAAGAAATTAGGTACTAACAAGCTACAACATGAAGGAAACTTGAAAACATTTTTCCAAATGAAAGAAGCCAGACATAATGGGGAGGTACTACCATAAAAAGGCGGGGGGTTTTTTTCTGAATTGATAAAAAAATTTCTGAATTGATAAAAATAATACTTCAAAATTAAGATAGTAGTGATAGTTGCACAACTCTGTTAATGTCCTAAAATCAAGGGAATCCTATATTTTAATAGTACACTTTATAGCATACAAATTATATCTTAGTAAAGCTGTTATAAAATAGTGAAAGACAAAAAGACCTCAAAATACTCAAGAATAGACTTAGGGAACTTAATGACTTCACCAAACATAATAATTTTCACATTATAAGAGTGCCAGAAAAAGAAGAGAGAGAAAAAGGGGCAGATAATTTAAGAGATAATAGCTGAAAACTTCCCTAATCTGAGAAAAGAAACATGTATCAAGATTCAGGAGGCACAGAGAACCCCCAACAAAATCAAAAAAAGCAGATACACACCAAAATATATATAATTAAAAATGGCAAAATATATTGAGAAAGAAAAATTTTAAAGGCAGCAAAAGAAGACAGTCACATACAAGGGAAACGTCAAAAGGCTATCAGCGAATTTTTCAGCAGAAACTTCCCAAGCCACAAGAAGATGGCATGATATATTCAAAGTGCTGAATGAGAAAAATCTGCAGCCCAGAATACTCTATCCAGCAAAGCTATCATTCAGAATAGATGAAGAGATATAGTTTCCTAAACAAACAAAAACTAAAAGAATGAATGACCACAAAACCAGCCTTGCCAAGAAATATTAAAGGGGACACTTGGAGTAGTAGGGAAAGACCAAAAATGACAGTATGAAGAAATGAAACACAAAAACAGCAAAAATAAATACTTCTCTAAAAATAAATCAGTGAAGGAACTCACAAAATAAAAGGATGTAAAATATGACACAAAATACCTAAAACATGCAGTTGGAGAGGAAATGGGCTCAAATATAAATTACTACCAATTTAATATGGACTGCTATATGTAGATGTTATATACAAACCTAATAGTAACCATAAATCAAAACCACTAATAGATATGCAAAGAATAAAGAGGAAAAAATTCAAATATATCACTGAAGAAAACCAGCAAACCATGGAAGAGAGAAAGGCAAGAAAGGATCAGAGAAAATCTTCAGAAACAACCACAAAACAGCTAGTAAAATGGCAATAAATACATATCTATAAATAATTATTTTGAGTGTAAATGCACTAAATGATACAACAAAAAGACACAGGGTGACAGAATGGATGAAAAAATGAGACCCATCTATAGGCTGCTTGCAACAGACTCGTTTTTGATTTAAAGACATATGTATATTGAAAGTTGGAGGATCATGCAAATGGATGTCAAAAGAAAGCTGGAGTAGCAACACTTACATCATATAAAATAGACTTTAAAACAAATATTATAACAAGAGACAAAAAAGGACTCTATGTAATAATAACAGGGGAAATCCAACAAAAATATATAACAATTGTAAATATTTATGTACCCAACATGGGGCACCCAAATACATAAAACAATTAATAACAAATATAAAGGAATTAGTTGATAATAATATAAAAATAGTAGGGGATTTTAACAACCTATTTATATCAATAGATAGATCATCTAAATTGAAAATCAACAAGGAAATAATGGCTTTGAATGACACATGGACCAGATGGATTTAAGAGATACATTCAGAATGTTCCATCCTAAAACAGAAGAATACACATTCTCTTCAAGTGCATATGGAACCTTCTCCAAAATAGATCACATATGAGGCTATGAAACAAGCCTTGACAAATTCAAAAAGATCAAAGTTATAATATGCATCTTTCTGACCACAGCACTATGAAATTTAAAGTCAGTCACAAGAGGAAAATCTGGAAAGATCACAAATACATGGGTTAAATAACATGCTAACAAACAATGAATGGGCCAACCAGAAATAAATAATAATAGTAATAATAAAAAAGTACATGGAAACAAAGGAAAATGAAAACACAATACTTCAAAAGCTTTGGAAGGTAGCAAAAGCCATTCTAAGATGGAAGTTTATAGCAATACAGGCAAGAAAAATTCCAAATACATGACTTAACCTTACACCTAAAGGAACTAGAAAAAGAATAATAAACAAAACCTAAAGCCAACAGAAGGAAGGAAATAAAAGATATTAGAGTAGAAATAAATGATAGAGAAGCTAAAAACAAAACAATAGGATGACCAATGACCCCAGGAGCTGGTTCCTTGAAAAAAAATCAATAAATTTGATAAACCTCTAGTCAGACAAATAGGAAAAAAGAGAAAGGATTCAAACAAAATCACAAATGAGAGAGGAGAAATAACAACAAACACCACATAAATACAAATAATTATAAGAAAGTATTATGAAAAACTATATGCCAACAATTGGACACCCTAGAAGAAATGGATAAATTCCTAGCAACATATAACCTACCAAAACTGAAACAGGAAAAAATAGAAAATTTGAACAGAGGGACTCCTGGGTGGCTTAGTTGGTTAAGCATCTGCCTTTGGCTCAGGTCAATCTGGGGTCCCAGGATCAAATCCACATCAGCTCTTTGCTCAGCAGGGAGCCTGCTTCTCCCTCTATCTGCTGCTCCCCCTGCTTGTGCTCTCCCTCTTTTTCTGACAAATAAATAAAATCTTTAAAAAAAAAAAAAAGAAAGAAAGAAAGAAAGAAAGGAAAAGAACATTTGAACAGACTGATTACCAGCAAAGAAATCGAATCACCAATGAAAAACTCCCAACAAATAAAAGTCAAGGATCAGATGGCTTCACAGAATTCTACCAGATATTTAAATAGTACCTATTCTCAAACTATTCCAAAAAACAGAAGAGGAAAGAAAGCCTCCAAATTCATTCTATGAGGCCAGCATTACCCTGATACGAAAATCAGATAAAGATAATACAAAAAAAGAGAACTCTAAGCCAACATTTCTGATGAACATAGATGCAAAAGTCCTCAACAAAATACTAGCAAACTGAATTCAACAATACATTAAAAAAAAAAAAATCACTCACCACGATCAAGTGGGATTTATTCCAAGGGTTGTTCAATACTTGCAACCAGTCAACATGATATATCACATTAATAAGAGAAAAGATAAGAACCATATAATCATTTCAATAGATACAGAAAAAGCATTCGACAAAGTATACATCCATTCATAATAAAAACCCTCAACAAAGTAGGGATAGAGGGAACATAATAAAGGCCATATATGAAAAATCCCCAACTAACATCACCCTGAGATATTAAACTGAGAGTTTTTCTGCCAAGGTAGGAACAAGACAAAGATGTCCATCATTACCACTTTTATTCAACATAGTACTAGAAATCTTAATCACAGCAACCAGATAAGAAAAAGAAATAAACAGGGCGCCTGGGTGGCTCAGTGGGTTAAAGCCGCTGCCTTCGGCTCAGGTCATGATCCCAGGGTCCTGGGATCGAGGCCCACATCGGGCTCTCTGCTCAGCAGGGAGCCTGCTTCCTCCTCTCTCCTCTCTCTCTGCCTGCCTCTTTGCCTACTTGTAATCTCTCTCTCTGTGTCAAATGAATAAATAAAATCTTTAAAAAAAAAAAAAAAGAAAAAGAAAAAGAAATAAAAGGTATTCAAATTGGTAAGGAAGAAGTAAAATGTCTACTATTTGCAGATAATGAGATACTATATATAGAAAACCTGGAAAACTCCACCAAAAAAACTGCTGGAACTGATAAGCAAATTCAATAAAGTCACAGGATACAAACTTAATCTGCAGATATCTGTTGCATTTCTATACACCAATAATGAAGCAGCATAAAAGGAAATTAAGAAAATAATCCATTTGTAATTATAACAAAATAACAAGATATCCAGAAAAAAACCTAACCAAACAGGTGAAAGACCTGTACTCTGAAAACTATAAAACACAATGAAAGAAATTGAAGACAACACAGATATTTTATGCTCATGGATTAGAAGAATAAATATTATTAAAATGTCTATACTACCCAAAGCAATCTACATATACAATGCAATACCTATCAAAATACCAATAGCATTTTTTACAGAACTAGAACAAGCCATCCTAAAATTGGTATGGAATTACAAAATACCCCAAATAGTCCAATCAATCTTGAAAAGCAAAGCAAACCTGGAGGCATCACAATTCCAGACTTCAAGTTATATTACCAAGCTGTAGTAATCAAAACAGTATGGTACTGACACAAAAACAGACACATAGATCAATGGAACTGAATAGAAAACTCAGAAATAAACCCACAATTATATGGTCAACTAATCTTTGACAAAGCAGGTAAGTATATGCAATGGGAAAAAGCCAAATGATATTGGGAAAGTTGGACAGCAACACGCTAAAGAAAGAAACTGAACCACGTTCTTACACCATACACAAAAATAAATTCAAAATGGATTAAAGAACTCAATGAGAGATCTGAAACCATAACAATCCTAGGAGACAGCATAGGCAGTAACTTCTCTAACATCAGCTATACAACTTTTTTCTAGACATGTCTCCTGAGTCAAAGAAAACAAAAACAAAAATAAACTATTGGGACTACATCAAAATAAAAAGTTTCTGCACACCAAAGGAAACAATCAACAAAACTAAAAGGCAACCTACTGAATGGGAGAATATATTTGCAAATGACATATCTGATAAAGGGTTAGTATCTAAAATATATAAAGAACTTATACAACTTCATACCCAAAAAACAGATAATCCAAATTTAAAAAATGAGCTGAAGACACCAACATTTCTCCAAAGAAGATATACAGATGGCCAACAGACACATATAAAGGTGTTCATCACCACTTATTGTCAGCGAAATGCAAAATCAAAACTACAGTAAGATATCACCTCACCCCTGTCAAAATGGCTAAAACAAAAAACAAAGAAATAACAGGTGTTGGCAAGGATGTGGAGAAAAAGGGACACTCATACACTGTTGGTAGGAATGCAAACTGGTGCAGCCACCATGGAAGACAGTATGGAGATTTATGAAAAAGTTACAAACAGAACTACCCTACAATCCAGCAATCTCATTCTTGGGTATATACCCACAGAATACAAAAACACTAATCTAAAGGGATGTACGCACCCCTATGTTTATAGCAGCACTATTTACAATAGCCAAAACACAGAAGCAGTCAAAGTGTCCATTGACTGATGAATGGGTAAAGAAGATGTGCTATACATATACACAATGGAATATTATTCAGCCAAAACAATGAAGTCTTGACACTTACGATGACCTGGATGGAGTAGAAAGTATAATGCTAAGTGAAATAAGTCAAAGAAAGACAAATACCATATGGTTTTACTCATATGTGGAATTTAAGAAACAAAACAAATAAGCAAAGGGGAAAAAAAGACAGAGAGTGAGACAAACCAAGAAACAGGACTCTTAGCTTTATAGAACAAACTGATGGTTACCAGAGGAGAGGAAGGGTTGGGGAAATGGGTGAAATATGTGATGGCCCTTGCTGTGACGATCACTGGGTGATGTACAGAGCTGCTGAATCACTACATCATACATCTGAAGCTAATATGACAATATATGTTCACTAATTAGAATTAAAATAAAAGTTATAAAAAATGAAAATACTAATAGAAGTAATGCTAATGAGCTATATAAATTAGCTATATAAATTATCAGACAAACCAGATAAAGGGCAATGTTACATAAAGATGAAAGAATTAATCCAAAAAGATGTAACAGTCCTGTATTTGTGTGTACCTAATAAAAGAATCTCAAAATACATGAAGTAAAAAACTTTAAAATTGAAAGAAGAAATAGACATATTCACAATTAGAGTTGAAAACTTCAGCACTCCCTCCTTAATAAATGATAGAACAAGTAAAAAGATAACTAAAAAAATATAGATGACTAGAACTACACAAGGAAACAACTTGATCTAGTTGACATTTTTTCCACCCAACTATACCTGGATATACAATCATTTCAGGTGCCCAAAGAACATTCTGGACCATGAATAAACTATATTCTAGGCCATAAACAAATCCTAGCAAATTTAAAATGATTGCAATTATATAAAGTATGTTCTTATATTACAATTAAAATAAACTAGAAATCAGTAATAGAAAATTCCTAAAATATTTTGTAGGTTAAACAACACTCTTTAAATAACACATGAGGCAAAGAGGAAATCAAGAGACCAATGGAAATATATTTTGGTTTAAGTGAAAAAAAAACATATCAAATTTATAGGACCCAGAGAATGGTGTAATAGTAGCCAGCTTTCTGAAAAAGAAAATCTTATAGTATTTGCAAATTTCCATGATGTAAATATTTCTATCATGGTTGACAACACAGAAAATGGAGTTGGGAAGAGATGCTACCATCAGTTCTTATATATCAGTGTAAAACTGTCTAACACACCACTGGATGCAGCTGAAGTAGGACTTAGAAGGATATTTACAGTATTAAATGCTCATATCAGTAAAAAAGATCTGAAAGCAATTACCAAATATTGAGCTTAAGATAATATCACAAGAGTAAATTGAACCCAGGTAATGAGAAGAAAAAGAATATTTTAGATAAAAGCCAATGAAATTGAGGATAGGAAAACAACAGAGAAAATAAACCATTAGTTGTTTCTCTGAAAAATACAATATAATTGATAATCACATGACCAAACTGAGAGAGGTCACAAAATCTCACCATCCAGAACAAAAGAGGAAACATAACTACAGACTCCACAGATATTAAAAGATTAAGAAGCAGACACTATGAATAAATCTATACCCATAAATTGAACTACTTCTATGAAGTGAACAGATTCCCTAAATAACACTGTTATCAGCTCAACTGTGTCTCCTTCGAAATTCACACGTAGAAGTCCGAATCCCCAGTACCTCAGAATGTGACTGTATTTAGACAGAGGACCTTTAAAGAAGTAATTAAGATAAAACAAGGGTGGGCACTAATCCCATATGGCTGGTGTCCCTATAAGAATAAGAGATTAGAACACAAACAACAAAACCAAAGGACAACCATGTGAGAACAGAAGGAGAAGGTGGCCATCTACAAGCCAAGGAGAGAAGCCTCAGCAGAAACAAACCTGCCAACCCTTGTCCTACACATCCAGCCTCCAGAATCGTGAGAAAATAAATTTCAGCTGTTTAAACCACCCAGCATGTGGTATGTTGTTATAGCAATCCTAGCAAACTAACACAGACACAAACTGTTCCACCTCCTTCAATGAATAACCTAAATTGTCTAATCTCTATTAAAGTAATTGATTTGTAGTCAATAAATCAATGAAGAAAACACCAGGACAAGATGGCTTTACCCATAAATTTTACCAAACATTTAAGTAAGAAATAATACCAACTCTATACACATTCTCCCAGAAAATAGAAGAGAAGGGGACACTTTTTAATTCACTTTATGAGGTCAGAAGTACCCTAAAAACAAAAGCACACAAAGGCATTATAAGAAAATAAAATTAAAAACCAATTTTTCTCAGGACCGTAGATATGAAAGCTTCAATAAAATACCAGAAAATGCAAACCAAGAATATATTAAAAATAAAATATTTTATGGCCCAAGTGGGGTACCATATGGAAATGTAAGGCTGATTCAACACTCAAATATTGATCAGTGCAATTCACCATATCAACAGACAAAAGAAAAAATACATGATCATTTTCATAGATGCAGAAAAAGCCTTATAGAAATTTCAACACCTATGCATGGGAAGAACTCTTAAGAAACTTCTAAGAAGAAAAGGTATATGCCATGACCACAATAATACCACATTCAGCAATGAAAACTGAATCTCTGTCATCCTGATTTTTATATCTAGCATTTCCATTTGATTTTTTTTAAGTTTTCATCTCTTTGTTGAAACTATCTATCTGTTCCCCTAAGATTGGGACTAAGGAAAGGTTGTCCACATTCAACACTCTTTTTTTTTTTTTTTTGCCCAAGGGGTACAGGTCTGTGAATCATCAGGCTTACATCTTTCACAGCATTCACCAAAGCACAAACCCTCCCCAATGTCCATAACCCATCCACCCTATCCCTACCCTCCCACCCCCCAGTAACCCTCAGTTTGTTTTATGAGATTAGAAGTCTCTTATGGTTTGTCTCCTTCAACACTCTTACTCAACGTACCTAACATAGTACTGGAAGTTCCCCAGAGGAATTGATGTGGCATTGCTGTTGGAAAGATACTTGAAGTGATGCCCCTAAATCAACTTTTTTGCTGTTGTTGTTCACATGTCAGCATCTTAGCAGGAAACAATGTATAAAAACAGCCAAAAACAATGTCTCAATTACTTTTCAGTCTGGTGATCGCATTCAGATTAGATCTGATAAATGTACACCACAGAGCTTCACTATAAACATTCCCATAACTTTCCAAAGATTCTTGTCCATTCATTTATTCCTGAGAGCAACTGATATGTTGCCTTCAGCTTCTAAAGTACTTTTACTGGGGCACCTGGGTGGCTCAGTCGTTAAGTGTCTGCCTTCAGCTCAGGTCATGATTCCAGGGTCCTGGGATCAAGCCCTGTGTGGGGCTCCCCGCTCTGCGGGAAAGCTTGCTTCTCCCTCTCCCACTCCCCCTGCTGGTGTTCCCTCTCTCGCTGTGTCTCTGTCAAATAAATAAATAAAATCTTTAAAAATAAATAAATAAAGTACTTTTACTAAGCTAAAAGGATATTAAATTATAATTAGGAGTATGGCCTCTGGAGTGAGCTGGCTGGGTTGAGAGCCTACCTCCTATACTTATATGATCTTAGGTACAACACCAAATTTACAGCGTAGTTGTGAGTATTATATGAACTTATTCATCTAAGCACTTATAAAACTGGTGTTTGCATACTGTAAGCACTCAATAAATACTAGTTATTTTTATTAGAAATGTGTGCTATTTTTTGTAGGCATTATCTCTATAGCATTCTGCTTCCTCCCATTTTTGGAAAATACTATGGAGAACAGATTTCCAGTACAAAACACAAACTCATAGAATAAAGTAGTTAGAAAACATTTTAGACATTTTTTTTATTATATTTTTTCAAATATTGATGAATCCTTTATTCAAAAGCAATCTTGAAGACAAACTAGTGGGTAAAACCAAATATGACTTTACTTACTCTTTGTAAAAGGTAGGGAGCAAATTAAGTTCTAAATCACTTCCTAATCATGCCCCCTCTCTCTCCGCTCCCTGTTAATAGCCATGAGGGGTTCCTTTGAATCCCTAGCATGCCTAGAGGCACAAAAGTCACTGATCTAGTATGAAAATCACCACCAGTCACACTTCTAATTTATAGACAAGGCCGCTAGTGCACAGAGAAGCTAACCTGTGCCACACCATTCAGATTACTAGAGGTTCATTCAAGACTATAATGTTTCTCTAGAAAGCTTTTATATGATCTGGAACCTGGATTTATAATTACATGCAGCTTTAATATGTCAGTTTATACAGAATTGTTAAATGCTGAAACGGTCAGAGTTTTTGGTTTTGCTAAGCAGAAAAGTATTTTATTTAGTTTTTGGTGGCTCATATGTTAACAAAAGACTTTAGAAACCACCTTGAAAATGGAGTCAAGGGCAGCCATACAGCAAACATTCACCAGAACAGTCCATTTCAGATTCTCTGCCACCATCCTCATTAATCACTACCTGGCCCTCAACTGCTGGAGGCAGAGAACAGGAATGGGCTGGGTGCCTAAGACGCCTGTAGTAGAAGGTGGAGCCCTGTCTGCCCTTAAGACTCATATAAATGCAAACTATCTATTATAAATACCTCCTACAGAAGGAGGTACACTGGGTTCAGCGGTAACTTTAAAAACTCTTTCAGGTAGGCTATAAGACTGTCAAAGACTGGTCCATGTAAATTAGCATAATGATAAATTTTATAAATCTAAAACAATCCTCATATCCTTGAAGCTGTGACTCTATCACTGTAATTCTTCAGTGTCACAGGAACACAACTTCTCTACAAATAAAAATAATTAAAATTTTAGAATTGACCTTCTCCTGCTAGTAAAGTTTATCTCTCCTTCAAGGACCAACATAAATAAGTTTACAATAACAAGATGTTTATGTGCTCTCTACACACTCACCCTAATACCTACATCTCTTTTCCAAATTTCTAAATAGTAAGTTTTCTAGACTGACAGCAATTATAAACAAATATACTACATAGACCTGAAGTGTAGCATAAATAGATCATATGGAGCAAGGACAGGAGTGTGGGATTGGCACAAAGATAGTAAACTTCAGATGCTGTATTTACAGATGATGTAATTGAATAAAAAGACAAATTGGAGAAACTACTGGAATCAATAGTTCATATGCCTGGTAGACTGTCAAATACAGACATCTCAAGAGAGCCTTCGACAGGGTGTGGACTGTAGCAAACATGATTGAGCTCTCTTATATGTAGGCATAATGCAGTTTCTCTGTGTTGTCAATTGAAAAAGAGCTGTATCCTTCAGGGATACAACTGTCATTCTACTATTCCAGTTTAAGAATCAAACATAGGTTCCTGATCAAACATTAATCCACTTCAGGAAAAGTGTGGGCTAAAAAAAGTGTTGCAAGAAGAACCAAACATTGGCTTTGGGTCTTAGTTAACAGTTGATAAGTGCTTTGGAGATGTATAATGAGGCCCTAGAGTTTTATACAATTTACCACACAAGAGATAAATGTCAGAGAGAACTTTTAGGGTTTTTCAATTCTCAGTCTCACTTAACAAAAGAAAAAAAAACTATTAAGAAATGCAGCTCTCTATAGGGTGACTGGCACATTAGAATACCCTCTAAAACCGAATAAATTGTTCTGCCAAATAGAGTGCCCAATACCTTAACATAACACAATAAAAATTTTTTTTTAAAATTTGTATGGCTCAAGCCATATTCACTTGGTGGGATCTCTAAGGTCTCTTCTAAGGTTTGTTAGTTCCTATTTATTGAATTAAAAATTGAAGATAGACTAATGCAATGAGTATCATTAAAAAATATTGTGAAACTATTCTACAGGATACCATAATAGTGGATATATGTCATAATGCATTTGTCAAAACCCATACACTGTACAACCCTAATGTAAACTATGGACTTTAGGTGATAATTATGTATTGATAGAACTGCATCAATCCTAACAAATATACCACTCTTGTGTAGGATATCAATACTTATGGAGTCTGTGCTTGAGGGTGAATTGGATAGAAAAGATATGGAAACACTGTATTTTCAGCTCAATTTTTCTGTGAACCTAAAACTTCTCTAGACAATAAAGTCTAATTAAAAAGATAAAAAGTATTGTCCCAAGTGAAATAAAATATAACGTTAATCAAACAATTACACCTGAACACTGCTGTCTTCATAGAACACAGAATCTTGCTAAATCCTACCACTGCTATTTTTTGAGAAGTATGGCAAATGTATTTTACTTAACTTCTAATGAGGCCATTAATTTGTGACTTGACAATGATTCTGGGCTTTGGATTCAGAAAGCCTTGGAATCACATCCAAGTTCCTTCACTTACTAATGTTGTGACCTTGTACAAATTAATTAATCTCTCTAAGTCTTCATCTTCTCATCCATAAAATGAAACTAATAATATCCACTTAGAGAATTACTGAGGAATTAAGTTAATAACATATTAAGGTATTTAATATAGTGCCTGGAACATTTTTATTATTTAATAAATGATAGACAATAGGGGCACCTAGTGGCTCAGTCAGTTAAGCATCTGACTCTTGGTTTCAGCTCTGGTCATGATCTCAAGGTTCTGGAATGGAGCCCTGCGACCTGTGACTTGCTCCATGCTTGGTGTGGAGTCTGTCTGTCTCTCTTGTCCCTCTCCCTCTACTCTACCCATCACACAGCCCCCACTGCATGCAGGCGAGGTCTCTCTCTCAAATAAATATTTTTTTTTAAATGATAGACATTGTTTTGTAGCTAGACATTACCAATACAATACTGTATCAATACAATAACATTGTTATTAAATGTGGAGATAAAATATGCAAATGTGCCTAACTATAATTAGTGGCTACCTCAACGCTTTTGACAAGCAAAAAATAAAACTCAAAGTCAGGACAGATTTTAAATCTATCTGTAAAAACAATATCTTTGATGCCTTTGTTATTTTGTGTGTTTTTAAAAATCATATTTTAAAAATAAAGTAAAATAAAATCTTTGTTTAAACTACACTATTGGTAGAAAGATTGTAACTAGACTGGTAGTCCCTTTAATCATCAGGGATCAGTTAGTCTTTCTATAATCCCACGAGCAGAAGTCTATCTCAGGAACAATCCTCAGACCCAACTGTGACAATGGAGTCAGAAAGCACAAGTCTTCCCACGATATAAATAATGAAAGAACACCCATGCAACAAGTCTTTGGAACTCTGTTAACTGCTATTGTTCTTGCTATTACTATTTGCTTTTCCTTAGGACATGGCGTTGGGCAGGTTTTGATAATTTCTCACGTATTATTATTCTTCCTATGATATAGTATTATGAATCAAGAATAGAAATGGTCCCTTCAGGGGCCCCCGGGTGGCTCAGTTGGTTGAGCGTTGGATTCTTGATTTCCGCTCAGGTTGTGATCCCAGGGTTTTGCAATGGAGCCCTGTGGGGCTCTGCACTTAGATCCAAGTGAGCTTGTCCCTCACCCTCTGCTCCTCCTCCCTCCTGCTCTCTCTCTCTCTCTCTCTCTCTCTCTGTCTCAAATAAATAAATAAGTAAATAAAAATCTTTAAGAAGCAATCCATACCAGAAGCTTTGAATAATCCCACAGCCAAGATTTCTTTCCTATCTGTGTGCAAGGAGTGCTACTCAGCACAAATTGGTAGAATTTAATGAGCAATTCTCCTTGATATAAAATAAAAGAACCACTTAGAGCTTCTAATTCATGGTATGTACAAAACTGAGGGGTTTTTTTTAATTTAAAAACATTATTTTTTACTACAACCACATATCTAGGAATTCAAAGATTTCCTGCTATATTAGGAAGAAGGCCACTTCTTTTAAAAAGGCGATGAGAAAGCCTTTTAAAAGGACAATAAATAACCCAAATGATAAATTTTATATATATATATATACACATATATATATACATACACATATATATACACAGCCAGTCCCAATTGATAAACCCAAATGATAAATCATATATATATAAAGCCAGTCTCAATTGATAAATAACCAAAAAAAAAAAAGTTGTCTTCAATATTTGTTTTCTGCATACTTTTTAACAAACCAAAATAGATTTTCAGGAGTTAGTCTTTACAATTTGATTTCATGGAACTCTTTCTTTTTACCTAGAATTTAACTTGTCAATTTACTATTCTTTGCAGAGGGATTTTAATTTTATTTTAATTTATTTTTTATTTTTTATTTTTCATTAACATATAATGTATTATTTGTTTCAGGGGTACAGGTCTGTGATTCATCAGTCTTACACAATTCACAGCACTCACCATAGCACAGACCCTTCCCAGTGTCCACCACCCAGCCACCCCACCCCACCCTCTCAACCTCCTCCCCTCCAGCAACCCTCAGTTTGTTTCCTGAGATTAAGAGTCTCTTATGGTTTGTCTCCCTCTCTGGTTTCATTTAGTAAATGTATGTGTTAATTAATTAGACTTAATGTTACTGTTTGACTTTTACTTCTGTAATGAAGAACTCCAAATAACCGGACCCATCTCCTGGAGTCATTTTAGGGGTGATGTTTAGTGACTGTCTTCTTAGTAGAAAATCTCCACCGGTTGGAAAAGTTGTAATGGATGTGAATGGTACAGGAATAGGGATATGAAACACAATTTAGGACACTCTATGTGGTTCTTTAGAGAGTCCTACTAATATTGAGTCCCATAGTCCACACTGATAGCCAGATCAATAGTATACTTTTTACTGACCTTTTATCCTTCTCCATCTCACTCTCTTAGCTCCTTCACCCCACATCTTGAATTATCTCCCATATAAACTATCAACAAACAAATCATTGTCTTAGAGTCTACTTTTAGGGTATTCCAAATGAAGATACCTCTCTAAAGGAAGGAAAGGGAATAGTCACACACTTGTCTAATACTATGAAATCCCTTGAAAATTTTTTCTAAATATTTCTAGAAAGAAGAAAAATAGTAAAAGGGATTTATGTAGATGATAGATGGTTCTCATTTAATATTCCATTAACATAGAAATAAAATTATTATAATGCTAAGATAAATCCTTTTTCTTTTAAGGATTTCTGGAGGATTATTCATATATAACCTCAGAGTATGATCCTTTAGATGAAGGTGTTTCCTATTTACTCAAGGTTAACTTCATCTCTTAATGGTGAAATCCTGAGGAGAAAGAGCAGCCGCAGTAATAGATCCTGTGCCAGATCCTGGAGAGTGAGTGGGAAAGAACCGAGGCCTATGTCTAGAGATCAATCACAGTGAGAATCATAGGCAACCATACTGCAAGTCTGTAATCATGACTATAGAAGAAGAAACAGCATGAGGGGTAATTGGTTAAACCAATCACCTACAGATCAATTGTAGGGCAAATAAAGGAAGAGAATATAAATACCGTAGCCATTTTAATTGAGAAAGCCCAAGTGCCTTGGTGGTAGTAATGAATACCCAATTATACTCCCAGTAGCTGGATTGTTAACAATACACAGATAATGTTCTGAACTGGCATTGTATCAGTAGAGATGCTTTCAGTTGCAAGCAATGGGAAATCTACTAGATCTGTCCTAAAGAACAAAGGGAATTTACTGCTCAGATAACTAGAGAATCCAAAGGAAGGCCAGGCTTTGATTAGTTTAGTTATAGGGACTCAAAGATGACATGAAAATCCTAGTTTCCTTTCATCTGGTTTCTGTTTCCCAGAGTATCATTAGCACTTTAATCCAGCCTTTACTGAGATTTCAAATTACCTACTAGTAGCTGTTAGAAATATATTTTCCTCAGTTCTTACCCTTTAGAAAGGGAAATTATCTTAACTGTTTCCTGGAAATAAGGAGGAAATGCTTTTCCCAGAAGTTACCAATACATTTTTCATTTTTCCAGATTGTTTTATATCACTCTCTAAGCCAGTCATGAAGCTAGAAAATGACTTTACTGATTGGCTTAAATGAATTGGAACTTGCTGTTGGTGTTCAAGATGGAACATTCCACTCAAATCACAACCCCCAAGTGATACAGTTTTTTAGGTTTGTTTTTTTTTTTAAAGATTTTATTTACTTGAGAAAAGAGAGAGAGAGAGAGCACAAGCAGGGTGAGGGGCAGAGGGAGAAGGAGAAGCAGACTTCCTGCTGAGCAGGGAGCCCAATTTGGGGCTCGATCCCAGGACCCTGGGATCATAACCTAAGCCAAAGGCAGACCCTTAACTGACTGAGCCACTCAGGTGCACCCCCCAACCCCCAAATGATATTTAGAACACAATTACCATGAAGGCATTTGGAAGCAAACAAAGTTGTGTTCTAGATTACAAGACGCAAGCAGATATCTGTGTGAGTCATTCTATGCAAAGGAAGAGTATTTACCTGGTTGTTCAGATTTACCACTACTTGTAAATGCTAATATATTGCATAGTTAAAAAATAATCTTTTATTCATTTGTTTTGGTAAGTAAACTTTATTTACATATAATTCCTAATGTTTAGATGAACAAATACTCAAATAATATACCATCATCTAAGAATGCACTGACAGCTCGCATATAAACTTTTATACTCACACAAAATTTTATTTCATGTTTTACTATTACACTTGCATGTTAACTTACCATTAGGGTATCATTTAAGCTTTTTTCAAATAAGAAGACTATTAATGGCTACTATACCTTGCTATTAAAATGGGAAACTATTTTATTTCTCATTGAGGCCCCAAGAAAATAGATGCCAAATACCCCAAGATGTCAAAGTGAGGCATGAACTATATAGCAGGACTTACTAAAAAGTTGTTTGTTAATTTCAAAAAAAAAATTTTTTTTTTTGTTACTCTTACCCTTCTCTTAGATTGGGAGGCTGATATGGTTGAAGTTGAATTGGCAAGTTCAGAAAACTGAACATTAGGAGGAGGAACTCCCTAGAGATTACTACACTGTGAGTACCTCCCCACCTTCCTCGTCTTTACCTTAAACTAGGGAGAGCACTTCAAGGAAACTACAGGAAAGCTTGACATATGTCCCTGGGTCTTCTTAGACACCATATCTGAGCTAAAGGAGCTGAAACAAGAAGGTTGTACTCCCACTCATGATGAGTCAATGACTCCATGATTTCTATGGACCAGATACTAGTTATGCAGAAGAGAAAACAAGAGCATATTTTCCTTAGGTCTTCCCAAAAGTACTACCTAGAGGACTAAAGAGATCCTAGCAGAGAGAAAGCACTTTCCCCAGATGTCCAGGATGACGGCAGAAAACAAGCATGCAGCTGGAGAAGACGTGTTTCCTGTGATGGAACCCATGAAAGTGCTCCAGGAATAAATATCAGCTTTGATTCCTGGTATTCCCTCAGAGGACTGATACTAGTCCACCAGTTGTGGTCAAATAAGACCTGCTCTCACTGCGTTCTCTTGTCTTTTCTCACTCTCTGCCTCCTGTCCCAAGTAGCAGTTGTTGGTGGAGGAGAAAATGCTGGAAGAGGAAAAAGCTATCTAAGCCCTTATCCAGTCAGACTGCAGATTCCTACCTTTATTAGGCCCTTTGTAAGGGAAGGCAGAAGCTTTTAGCTTAATTAAAATTCAAAGTTGTTTATTATTACACTAGACTGGACATAATAATTACTGAACAGAGACTCTTTCGTAATGAGAAGTGAACGTGGGACTTATTATTTTCTAAGTTATGAAACCTACCCTGAATATCATTTAAGGGCAGAAGACAAATTAGCACCCTTTAGTGCAAGATTCAAAGGAGACTTGTAGAGAAAAATAAAGTTCCCTTACGATGGCACCCTCTGAGTTTTGCTCTTTGAACATAATGGCTACAAGCCTCTTCTGTCATCAGGAAGAGATGCACAGGACTTATTTAGAAAGTTGTACTTAGCTGTTTTAAACATCACTGAGATAATTTTGTTGCTAAAATACATTTTCAGCAGTCATTTGCCACATTGTATTTTAAAAAACAGTAAATTAATTTCACCATTTTGGCCAACCCCCACCCCCATCCCCACTCTGATATTTCATTATTGACCGATCATATTTAGTGGATATTTTTTAACTCCTTAAAGCACTAGGGAAGTGTAATCTGTAACCAATAATTAGATGATTCAATATATATTTGTATTAACAATTTATAATAGAATAGTTGAATTTTAGCTTTTCTTAGGTGATGACATCACATCTAGGCCAATGAGGTTTCTATAGTAACACAGCTGGATTTCTGGCAGGCAGGCCCCAACTATTCATAAGTCATGAAGATATTAGGGCTTTTTTTTCACCCTCGAAAATGGATCTGTCATAATGTTACAAATCTACACTATATGCCTGGGCCTGAAGAATGTAGCTAAAACTACATCAGACCAGGAAACTATGGTCTTCATCATATTTAAAATGCTGAAAACTCACTTTTCTGTGGTTTAACATGGATCACAATGGAGACAGCTAGATGGATAATCAAAAGGGGCATGCCGTATACAAAGATTGTAAGTGTACTTGCATCGTACTTGCATTGTACTTGCATTGCACAGTACTTGCACTGTGATTTCTTTTCATCAGGTACTAAAACATATGGCAGAAAGACGGTATTCCGCTGGTGCTATACAGGGTGGTCCAAAGACAATGGGATTGCTATACTTCCCACAACAATAATTATTTTTGTGGGGCACCTGGGTGGCTCAGTTGGTTAAGCGTCTGCCTTCAGCTCAGGTCATGATCCCAGGGTCCTGGAACTGAGTCCCGCATCAGGCTTCCTGCTCTGCCGGAGCCTGCTTCTCTCCCTCTCCGTTCTTATGCTCTCTCTTGCTGTCTCTGTCACTCTCTCTCTCTCTCTCTCTCAAATAAATAAATAAAATCTTTTTTAAAAACTTATTTTTGTGCAAGTATATTTTAATGATATTCCTGACAAAAATAAAATTTTTCAAGGCTGCTGATGATTTTTTACCGTTTCCTTCAGTGAAAAACAGCTCCCTGCAATTGGCACAAGTGAAATTCTTTGTTCATAGTTTCTCCAACACATGACCTGAGGCTAACAGAACCAAGTTACAGCCTTCAGATGAACTCACCTGTGACCACCAGGCCTGACTCATCTCTTCCTAATGCCAAGGATGATGTTCACATGAGGTCCTCCTGCTGGAGGGCCTCCCTGGGGAGGAGGGGCTCTCTGGGGCCAAGGACATCAACTATGGCCTTTGTTATGAAGATTGGAAACTTTTCTTGAAGCTGCTTCTTTTTTCTCTTAGAAGTCATTTAGATAAGGCCGGTGGAGGGACCAAAGTAGTACAGGGGCCTATTGTTTAAGGGGAGTATTTGTTTCTGGAGAATTGAATACGACCAGTGATCTGTAGCTGCTACAGCTGGTTCAACCCTAATGAGACAACAGACAGACAAGAGCCTTCTTGGAGTTCCAACACTGCTTAATCCTGCTCTTCAGAAAAAGCCAGCAAACCTCTGGGAGAAATAAAGTGCTTCTTCTGGTCTTTCTTATGTCCTCATCTTTTTCTGGATTCCAACATATGTAGCTCCCCCATCTAAAATTTTCTTCTTCACCCTCAATACCCCCAGCCACTCTGCTGTTTAGCTAAGCCATTGTTCAGGTCTTAGTTAATGTTACGCTTTAAAGGAGTTTACCCAACCCTCCAGTCATGCCATTCCAGTTTATAAACCCTCTGTTTTCTGTGATGGTAAACTTCATATGTCAACTTGAATAGGTATGAGGTGACCAGATATTTGATGAAACATTATTTTTGTATGTTTGGGAGAATGTTTCCGAATAAGATTAACATTTAAATTGGTAGACTGAGTAAAGGAGATTGACCTCCCCAGTGTGGACAGATCCCAACCAGTTCACTGAAGTCCTAAATAGATTTAAATGGTTGAGGAGAAAGAATTCTCTATTTGGCTGTGTTTGAGATGAGTTATTAGCCTTCCCTTGCCTTTGAACTTGGACTCAGATTGGAACTTAAACTATCAACTCTCCTTGTTCTCCAACTTGCTTACTATAGATGTTAGGATACAGCCTCCATAACTGTGTGAGCCAATTCCTCATAATAGAGAGAGAAAGAGAGAGAAATAGGGAGAGGAGAGAGAGAAATATAGATACACATGAAGGGAGAGGAGAGAGAGAAATATAGATACACATGAAGGGAGAGGAGAGAGAAATATAGATACACATGTCTATAGATAGACAGATATAAAACATGAACCAAATGGCATCTGTGGCCTGTTATTAGGAGTATAAGTTCAAACGCTTCTGCCCACTGCATCTCAATATCTGAGTCACCAAGAAAAACACAACATAGTCAAGCACTGCATGGAACAATGCTTTACTCACATAAAGACACAGAGCAAGATCAGCTTAAATGATGGGCATTAGTTCCTTGAGGTCAGTGGGTCCCTCCTAGCAGCACCCTCTTTGTGTTGCAGCAGAAGGACCCTGTTTCCTTACCACAGAGGACAGAGATAGTACAAGGTTGGCCAAGTGCCACATGACACATATGCTTAGGCAGAACAAAGGAGTACATGTTGAGTCTGAAACATGGAAAGGTAAGTGATAAATCTAGCACTGGCTGTAAGGATTCTTCGTCTTTTGATAAGGAGGTGTTCCAGGCCCAACGCTCATTCTTACATGGCTGAGAGTGTGTTGAAACTGTATGCGTGAGGCTGTCTACAGATTATTGGTTTTGTTTCCCTGGAGAACCCAGACTAATACATTTCTTTCTTAAAATGTGTAAATACACACATTACTTTTTAAAACCTTATAAATATATATATATATCTATATTTAATGACTGTTTCCACTTCAGCCTATAATGACATTGTAAGAATTGAATTTTTTAAATTAATCCCCCTCAAACATATTAGAGTGTATAAATACAAATATATGTTGCCCTTCAAAGCTATCAGCTTAGGAGACTTCACAATTGTACATAATGCTTAAAGTATCTCTGTACCCTATCATCAGAATTAGAGTCAGAAGCAGAAACTAACCCCATGGCCTTTACTCTGTGAATATCCTCAGGTACTGCCCAGGGCTACTCCCTCATTTACCCACCTGTCTTGTTCTATAGATAGAGGTCGATGCACGGGAATCTGTGTGCCAAAACCAGCCCAGAGACGGTTTTCCTATGGCATACATGCTAAGAATCATTTTTAAATCATTGAAAAAATAATAAAGAAAAAATTGCCATACATGGAACTAATATGAAATCAAATTTCAATGTCCTTAAATAAAATAGCATTGGAACACAACCAACATTCATTTGCTCACATATTGTCTATAACTGCATTCACACTACAACAAAGTTGAGTAGTTGTAAAAGAGATCATCTATGTAATCCACAAAGTCCACATATTTAATATCTGATCCTTCATAGAAGATATTTATTGACTCTGGTCTAGAGCCTACACTGCACTTTGAGTGGCTTTTGACTGTTTCCACATTTATATTCCTTCTCAAGCAGAAATCAAGTAGAACCTGCTTAAATGCCCTCCCCATTACTTTTATGATGGGGTGACTCCCCATTACTTTTATGATACAACTCAGATTCCTACCTGGTTTCAGTGACTTTTGTGATGAGATGGAGCCTCTTCCTACCTCTCTCTGATCCTCTCACCTCTCCCTCCCATGCTCGCCTCGCGTATGCTATTTCTTTTGTCTGTGACATTCTGCACCTCATCCCAGCTCTGACTTGCCTGACCATGTTTCTCATACTTCACCTGATATCTTACACGCCATTTAATCAGAGGCCTTCTCCAATACTGCGAGTTTAGGCTAAATGTCCCTTCCCACATGCACTCTTAAACCTGTCCTTCCCCTTTACCATAACTATATAAGGACAGAGAAGGCATCTGCCTTATTCAATCCTGTTCCTGGCATCTGCCACCTGGGAGGAACTCTATATATCAGAGAGAAAGAAAGAAAAAAAGAAGGGAAGAATGTTGAAAGGAAAGGAAAAAGTATATTTTAATGAAGATACTAAAAGATATTGTTCAGTAGTTTCTGAATTGCTTCCAAAGTAGTTTAATCTAGGGCGCCTGGGTGGCTCAGCGGTTTAAAGCCTCTGCCTTCGGCTCAGGTCATGATCTCAGGGTCCTGGGATCGAGGCCCACATCGGGCTCTCTGCTCAGCGGGGAGCCTGCTTCCTCCTCTCTCTCTGCCTGCCTCTCTGCCGACTTGTGATCTCTCTCTCTCTCTGTCAAGTAAATAAATAAAATCTTTAAAAAAAATAAAGTAGTTTAATCTATAGGCTATAAATTATAGAGAACAGAAAAAACATAATGCTAAACTTTAAAACAAAATATTGGGCATACGTACAAGACAAAGTCACATACACAAACACAGGTGAAGACTTTCAAGACTAAAGTTTTAGTGAAAATTATTAAAAATAGCAAGCTCTGATGATCTTTCTGATAGCACATTAAAATTCAGCAGTGTGAAGAGGTTTCATTAGAAATAAAGTGATTTTTAGCATTGGACCTGATATATACTTCAATTAATTATACATCTCATTTCAGGTGAGGAAACTCAAAATCAATTTGAATGATTCAATGAAGTAACTATCTGTGTCTATGTTGCTTTCCCTTCCTAATACAGCAATTTGAATTTTGTTAGTTTCTGATCTCAAGATGATGTTGTTTAAATGTAACCAAAATGTAAATGCAATATCCATTATATGTAGATATATGTAAAACACTTAAATATGGAGATACATGCACCATATATATAGATACATATATATATATATACATATACATATTTCCTACATTTATATATTTCCTATATATTTCCTGAATGATTCTTTCCTACTTTCTTGAAATCCTCCCTGTTCTTAACACTCCGCCTATACATTCCCGCATGGGTGTACAGGTGCATACACACACACACACACACACACACACACACGCACACGCACAAAACAACACATTTCAAAGTAGAACTTACTCAAGTTTTAGCAATGGATATGAAGAGGACGTGTAAATTCTTGGTTTTATCCTTCCCCCACAAAAAACTCTACCCTGCCATTAATTTGAACTTCTCTTCTTTCTAGATCATTGTTCATAATTTATTTTACCAAGACTTTATAAGAAATATACTTACCCACTATGCACATACATGAAACTGAACATTTTACAAAACAACCTTTACTATGTACGACACGCTAATTATTTTCTAAAAACAATATTTAATCTTTACTACATGTTATGCACTGATATTTTCTATTTTAGTCTCTTCTATATATATATTTTTTATGGCTGGTGATCACCCATTCATTGCCTACTAATGGGATGTGACCTACAGTTTGATAACCACTGCTCCAGGCTGCCCCACAGGCTGACCATTCCACCTCCTGTTTCATTCATTCTTTATTTCTCAGCATTGCTCTCTTCTTTGCATAAAGCCTGGGTGTAAGTTCTACCTGTGACTCCAAGGCTGGTCTTTCTCCCACCAGCTGCTATGAAGATTACATATTCTCTTTATCTTCATACATTTAAAATATTCCCATGGGCAGAAACCTTAGTTAATAAAATGCTTTTTACTTAAAAAAATTACTTCAAAATCCATCCACCAAGATTATGATTTGAATGCTATTTCTTAAGGCAGATGTATTTGATCATATCATTTCAAACTCTAAATGAGAAATGAGTGCAAAGAAAATCTAAAGCTTTTAAAAATAACCAAGGCTTGAGCAATCAAAAAAATTAGAGAAAAAAATCTCAAAATCATTTCTAAAACATAATGTAATTTGGCTCTTGAAAGATGGAGAAATCAGGCAAACAGTGGGTAGGTGGCTCCAAATCTTTCCACTGAAGAAATAAGAGAACAGATTTACTGTGATGGCAGTCATGATGTTATTCTTATAATATTATTTCTAGAAAAATATAAGTTATAAACCATACTTATCATAGGAAGCATGTTTCTTTTTCTCAGTTTCGCTTTTATTTAAATATTGGATTTACCTAGTGAATTTCTGGAAACTGACACACAATGTCTTAGTAAAAGGCAGGATGTTACATCTGGAATTAGGGATGTATTCAGATATGCTGATATTTTATGGTTGGCATATTCTACTACTTGTTTAATTAAAGGAGGATCTGAATCCTTTTAGGTTCATTCTTCTGATTTATTTATGTTTTATTCAGCAAGGAACTAATTTATTTATGTCTGTTCTTCTGATACTAACTGACTTTGTCAGAATCTTGCAAGTACATCACTGCTTTATACATCATTTATGATTTCTCAGTTTCTTTAGTAAAGTGAAGACTCTGCACTCATGAATCAATGGTAGGGCACTTCCTTCAGAGAACATCTTTATTCCAAATATTTTCAAAGTATTATTTTGCATTTGCAAATGACTTTGTGCCTCAGAAATATTTTCACACATACAAAAAAAGAGTCTGTGTCTATAATTACCTAGGAAGTCCAGCCAGGGTACTGGGAGAAATAGGAAAGAAATGGACTAGACCTTATTCTCAAGCTTTTACAGTCTAAACAAAACTAGAAAATACTGGAGTATACTCCAATCACCTGGGCCAGAAAATAATGCTAAATTTTCCATGACCATGGTGTCTACTCAATATATCACCTCCACAGTGAGAAATGGTTTCATATTGGTGGGTAAAAGCTCAAATTGTGAAGTGATCCTCCCTCCCTACCCTGGCTGGGACCTTGACAAATTACTAAACTTTCTAAGCTTCGTGGTTTTTCTACCTCTAAGATGGAGATGATAATGGCACCTACTCACAGGGTTATTACAAGTAAGATATGTATCACAAAGAAATAAGCTATAAAGTACTTGGCAAATGTATATGATAAAAGAATTTTATCACATTACAGTACAGTTTATCTATTACAATACAGCTTATCTGCCTTATAAAATCTATTCTTCCTTCAAGATTCAGCTTTAATTCAAGATTCAGCTTTAAAGTTGCCTTCTCTGTGAAGAATTCACCTTGAAATATTCCTCTATTTTTGATGCTCCCAAAACGCATTTTACTAGCATCCATTAGTACTGTCATTTTGTATTGTAATTACTAGGAATCTGTCTCTTCATATAGATTGTAGGCTCCTTAAAAATAGAGCCATGGTGTAGTTAGTGTTACATTTCTGAGCTCTACTACAGCACTGGGTACACAGGAAGTACTTATATTCCTCTCCTGCCTGAATAAATGACTACTATTGCATGAGCTATCCCTTACTTTAAATGTTATAAGAGCACAATAAATATTAATGACTTTTCATGACACATCATGTCATTATTTAGTTGCTTGGATGAATATCTTAAAATATTAGTAATTGGGAGCTCTACTGCACCTGTACTAATGCTGATGATTTATAATTTTATCTATAAGCAAAACAATGTGATCAGTTGAGAAGGATGCACTAAGTCTTATTTATGAAGCACTGTGTCACAATAACAACACATGTAGTATGACAAAACACATGTAGTATGACAAAAACAAAATGCAGATGTTAACTAATCATCAGATAGATAACAGTGAATAAACTGTAATTGTTCATTTTTACTTGGAAGGATTATGGGGTTAACTATGACACTGAAAGAAGCCATCATATAACATTAGCTCTTAAATCAGGAAATATCCAACTCATTTAAATTCAAATATTTGTCAAAGAAGAATCATTCTAGTGTATCAAAGTCTTCAAGACAAGGATTCTGAACAGAATGCTCCAAAGAAATCTTGACTAATGAAGTCAGTGCTTTCTGGGTGAAAATTTTGGCAATGAACAAGCTACCATGTAATAGTCACGCTGCAAAGATTTTCAACAAGAACATATGCAAAGGTTAACTTATACTAGCAAGTATTCTGTTGTCACAACAAATTAAAGGTTTTCCTTACTTTGCTTTCTCTTCTCTTCTCTGCCCCATGGTTTACTTGTACTCTTTAAATATAAGAACCTGTATCACTAGTAGTTACATGTGTTTGTCTTCTCAACTGAAGGATAGATTTCCACAAATCTAAGTCTATCTATGACTCCCTCAGTCTTACTCATTTTTTTTTAATGAGTGGTGCCTAGTACAGTACCTGGCATATAGCAATAATTCCTCAATAAATGGTCATTATCAGAATATTTAGAGTCTGCCAATACCAAATCTTCTCTACTTCTACAGTGCTGTAAAATCTGGGGAAAATCCCTTAGAAACCAAAAATGCCTTAAGAACTAAATGGGCTACCTGTCTGGGTACCATGTTGCTCAGAAAACTGGTGGCCAGCCACAGGTGGTACTTACTTAGGTAAGGTTTTTTAAAAGATTCCACTGCTAATGGAAGGTTCAGCAACAATTTATTGAGTGCTAACTGGACTTCAGTGTGTGAGGCAGCTCATGAGAGCACAGTCACTCTGCTGTGAATGTTTTGTGGCTGAGAGGGACAGTCTCTTCCACATGAAATGCTGTACCTTCAAGCCACACTTTCCATTATTCCCAGTTTCTTTTACACTGTTAAATTGTCTAGCCAGCTCTAATAAACTTCTCTAAGAGAGCTAGTCAGCTGAAGAATATCTTTTCACTGGAGGCCAGGGAGGAGTAAACTTTAGATCAAGCTGTTGACATGGCAACAAAAGCTTTCACCATTCAAAAGAAAATGACAATGTAGACCGGACGATTTTAAGTGGCATTTTTGAGACAGCAATGTTTGAAACTGTTCTGAAATTATCAACCTATTACGTTTTTCTACCACTGAATTATCCACTCCAGGTTCATAAATGACTACATATAAGTTTATTAAAATTAAATTTAAAAAGAAATAAAGAAAATTAAAATTCTTAGTGGCGGTAGGTATATTCCTGATTTTCAGTCTTTAGAATTAGTTATGTTTACTTAAAAAAAAGAAAGCAATTTTAAGTCACAATGATATTAGTATACTTTTCATATGGACAAACCTAATATATACTGGAGTCAGATTTATATATAAGTTAAAATAAATTATTATTAGAATAACATTTTTATAACATATAGTCCCACTAGGACAATGAAGCTTATTGTTTTTGTTGTGACTTTTTAAAATGGGAAAGCACACATTTTAGGAATATCAGTTAATAGTGGCTGTACTTCATTTAATAAAGCTCACTGTTTATGAAGAACATCCTAATAAGACCTCAGAGTGATGGCACAAAATTCAGATGGCTCTACAACATCATTTACATATAGTTGTTGCTTATTTGAAGAATAAATTTAGTGGGGGAAGGTAGTTGTAGACTTGTATAATAGGAAGTACAATGGAGAAAGAGAGTAGAGAAAGGGGGATAAAAAGTACTTGAAAAAAGAGAGGGGGTCAGATAGAGAAGATATAAGAACGTCAAGAGAAAAAAATAAATATTTGCTTGATTGTCCTAGAACTAGCTGTTATTAAAGACAGAGAATAAATTAGAAGACTCTGAGATCCCTCTATGCTCTAAAAACTAAATTGAAATTATAAGTGACCATGATTTTATTTAGATTCGCCTTCTGGAAAAACAGACAACTAGATAAAGGCAGAAATGGTGGTTTGAGTGAACATTACAGAAAGCAAGAAGAACAATTCTGGAACAACAAAGCCTGAGCTACTCAGTCAGACCACAGAAAAGTCAAATAGGGTCACCGTCATAAAACAGGACTATTTTAGCTCAAACAAATCCATTCTAGGGCATAACTCTGAATTAGCACAGGCAGAATATCCTTTCCAGAGTGAGGTGGATCACAAGCTGCCACCATGTTGCATCCCCAGCCTCAGTGCCTGTCTCCTACAAATTCACCCAGTCCTGTCCCTAACTGTCATGAATACCATGTTCTTTGTTGCCTCTCTGGCTCTTCTCTCAGACTGGCAACTCTTCCCTGAACCCCACTCATTCCTCTCCCTGGGGAAGTCCTCTCCATGCTATAAAAACAAGATCTAAGTCCATCCTCTCTGAAGACTTCCTCTATATATTCCAAAGTAGTTATTCTGTGGTTCTTCCAAAGGACTTTGGACATGACTCCACTAAATTATGCATGCACTGCATCACAATTATTTTTTCACTTGTCTTCTTTCACCCCCTACTTAATGGAGAGTTCTTTGAGGGCAGTGACCACATCTTTGTCGCAGCTCAATACATGGCTGTTAACAAAAGAAAGGAATGAACGAAGTTTGACAATATCTAATTCCAACAATATCAAAATATGCAGTCCCTGCTGAATGCCTAGAAATAACACCATGGATGTAATGTGTGTGGCCTGTACATCTGGATGTGAGCCAAGGTCCAGCCAGAGTCCCCTGCCTGTCTGTGTATATCAGCCACAACCTGAGCTTCACAGATTCTGGAGCCTTCACAATCAATCCAGATGGAGGCTGCCTCCTTCTTTTAAGGTCTTAGGATCTCTTTGTGGTGCAGGTCATCACACTACAGCTGTTTCCAGGAACGCCTGAATGCTACCCAGCAAAAAGAACTCTTCAGACCTTACGCTCAAACTTACTTACCACTAAAACTGTACATCTAGACACTTATGATTTGTCATCATACTTTCCTATCTTTTCTGCTCTCCTCAGTTACTTCTAAAACATTCCATTCCCTCCAGATGTCGCTCTCCTTTATCCCTATCTTTGCTCCCAATACATTTCTTTACATTCTCTCCTTATTTAAACTAAACTTTTCAACTCCCTGCTACTCCATGATCTTTCTGAAGCACCCACATGGCAAACTCCATCTCTCAAAGATTTCAACTGGTCACTGTCTTAAAATCTTTATCCAACAATTTTAGGAGTTTCCAATCTTTATCTTGATTGGGTCACAAACTTTGATATTTGATCACTTACTCCATGAAATGCCATCTTCCTGTAGCTCTTGTGACCTGACTCATTGCTTCCTTCCTATTTCTTCCCACACAATACTTCTCTCTGGGACTCCAGAGCTGTATATCCAACTTCTGTCTGGCATAGCCATTAAGATATCTCCCAATCCCTTCAAACCTGAGTGTCCAAAAGGGAATCTATCATCACCTCAGCAGACGGTTCCCCTAGTTCTACTCTTGGAAACTCGACCTCAGGAAATTGGTGCCACCACTCACTATTGGATATTCATAATCTCTTCCTCTCCTTCAGCTCCCACATCCAGTTGATGACTGAGTCCTGTAGGATCATTAATGTCTCAGATCCATCACTTCTCTCCATGATCATTTCCACCACCCTGGCACAGACACTCATCATAACCTCCCTGGATCACTGCAATTGTTCCCACTTGATCTTACTTTTTATAGTTATTTTAAAATACATATTTTACAATTTATATCTCCAGACTGTCACCTTTTAAAGTAGGCCTTTCCTGACAAACTTACCTAACATAGGTACCTCTCATCATTCTGTATTACAGCAATTCTTTGGTTTCTTTCATGGCACTTTGAAGAGTGTGTAATTATTTTATTTGTAAATGTATTGTTTATGATCTCTCTCCCTTCTCTACCAGACCCATGATGGCTTAGATCACACCAATCTTATTTAGCACTGTCTCCTTCGCATATAGCAATGATATTACACTAGCAGTTAAAAATATTCATTTAATTAATGAATTAATCATTGTCCACTGTAGTCTAATCAATGAGCTATTCAGTTGGATATTGAACACAGCAATGTACAAAATAGAAACACTACTACCCTCACTGAATTTAGAGTCCTTCTCTCCAGTCTACAGTCCATATTATATCTAGAGATTTTTCCAAAATATTCCTTCCTGTATTATTTCTCTCTGATGACTTTTGATCTCTCATAGGTGAAGTTCAAAATTCATTAATATGGTGAACTAGGACTTCCAATATCTAGCATTTACCTACTTCCCCAGTCTCTTTGGACATCTAAACATTCTCATTTGAATTCTGTGCTTTAACTTGATTAAAAAAAAAAAAACTCTCTAAATCCATAGCCCATGATATGCTTGCTCTCTTACCTCTTAGCCTTTGTGCAAATGTTTCCTCTCTTCTTGGCTCTTCCCCACTCTCACATGCCCTAAACCAGGCTCATGTCAGTTATGGTATTAGTTTGTTCAGGAAGAGTTTAAGAAGCAACCCCTGGTATCCCTGCTATATTCCCCCACAAAACCTTTTACTTACCTTATCATAGCACCAATGACCCTGAATTTAAAGTATAATTAAACTCTGTGAGGCTGTTTCCTTCACTCTTGTGGTCTTATACCACAGTATCTCGTATCAAGTCTAGCACACAGTAGAAACTCAGTAAATGTTTTCTTATGAGAAACAATTAGAAATAAATCTCCACTTAGGAATAGAAGAATAAGTTAATGAATGAGTACATGAAAGAACAGGTATTAGTTAGGAGTTTATGTCTCCCCTAAGTACCTGTAAATTCAAGCCAGTTGCCATAAGGAAGAAATTTCCAAACTAGGATGTATATACCTAAACAGAGAACAGTTTTCGGTCTTTGAAATGGGTTTTGAGAGATTACCCTGGGAAATTAACCACCATGTATTCAACATGATTTCGTTAAAAAAAAAAAAGTTCCTCCTTTACTATAGCAGCAAATAGTTCAATGAAAGAACACTTTCTGCCATTAGAATTGAAAAGAAGATGGAAATGGAAAAGAATATAACCCCTCCTCCGCCCGCCCCCCCCCAAAAAAAATCAGAGCTATGTGCTGATATTTATAGGCTTAAAGCATCAGTGAGTCTGGTTTAGGTAATTCAGAGAGTGTCCCCAAATGGAAAACCCGGGTCACAAACTAATTTATTTATTCTGAGCTACACCACAAATTAGAAGGCAGTACTGAAACATCTTCAAAATTATGTCTTTTTAGAAAAGCACAGAGAAGCTGTTTTTGACTCAAGCAATTGAAGAATATTAATTCTTTGTTATTTGAATGGATCTGTCACACACTGACACACTGTATTTGTCATTTGATATGTCAGTGTGGCTAGGCTACAGTCCTGAATTATTCAGTCAAACCCTGACCTAGGTGTTACTGTGAAGGTATTTTGTTGATGTAATAAAAGTGTTTAATCAGTTGATTTCAAATAAGGGAATTTTCTTAGATAATTAGGTAAGCCTGATTCCATCAGCTAAAAGGTCTTAAAGCAGAGCTGAGGCATCCCTGGGAAAGAAGATATTCTGCCTGTAGATAGAATGTGCCTGAGAGCTCCAGTCTGCCCTCCTTGATGGCCTGCCCTATGGATTCTAAACTTGCTTATTAGCTAGCCCCTACAATCTCATAGCCAATTGCTAGCAATGTATCTTTTCATATGTATATATCCTAATGGTCCTGTTTCTTGAGTCCTGCCTGATATACACATTGTCCTCTGGGTTATTAAGGAATTTCCTGGAAGCCAGGATAGTTAGTGGAATGTAAAAATGAAACTGGGGGAAAAAAAATAACTGTATAATTAACATTTAGGAAAAGTTTAGAAACAACACTGTTGTTCATTTCTTATTGTTTATTATCTGAACTATTAGTTCATAGAAGGTTAAGTATAGTCATGGACTTTTGAAAAATATAATTTGAAATGTCTGATTAAAGTTTGTGGATTTTTTTCTAAAAAGATCTATTTATTTATTTGAGAGAGAGAGAACAAGCACACTCAAGCAGGGGGAGGGGCAGAGGGAGAAGGAGGGAGAATCCACAAGCAGATTCCCCGACTGAGCATGGAGTTTGATACAGGGCTCAATCCTAGGACCCCGAGATCATGACCTAAACGAAAATCCAGAGTTGGGCTTAACTGACTGAGCCACCAGGTGTCTGAAAAGTCTATGGATACTTTTTAAATGAAAACTTAATGGATTCTGTTCTAGCCACTTGTTATATTACTCAGCAATTAAACTGAAGCCTTAACAGGACCTCATGGTTTAAAAAAAAACAACAAGTCTTCTGATAATCAAATTGCTTTTATTTGGTCATAATTCTAACCTAATAATTAAGTGATCAGACTGCTCCTATCTAAGAGACCCAAGAAAAATTTCATTTACTAAATTTTTTTCCTTTTATCTTAAAATAAAAATCATCCATCTGCTATATGAAGTGGTTAAAAAAAAAAGAAAAAAATCCTTTGCTTTATTTTGTTTTCTATCATCAGAGATAAGTTTGTCTCTTCAAGTTGTACTGGAGACACACAGGTCACCATATACTAATGACCAAATGTCAGAACTGTCAAATCCAAGAATGGGGATAAAAACTCTCTGGACCAAAGACAAATTCAATAGTCATTACTTTCCAAGAACTCTAGAGATGCCTGGATTTTGAAAAATGCTATAGCAAGTTAAACCAAATGGGCTCTCCCCACTCTCACCCCCCCATAACTCAAATACAAGGTAACACTGATAGAAGTTGAATGAGTCAGTGGCGCTGAAAGCAAGGGGAAGACCAGTGTAAGTAGGTTGTAATTACTTTATACTGAGAAGTTTTTTCTGGAAGAGTCACATCAGAAGAGTGGTATGTGGAACAGGCACTCTGTTTTACCCCATATGCTTAATTTATTGTGAGGTTAAAAAGGATCTTTCCCATTCCTGCTACGGATCTCCATTCTTCAGTACACACGTGCCTGCAAGGGCACCACAGGAGCAAGACACAGTTCTCGGTGCCAAGCAAGCAACCCCCGCATTTGGTGGATGGTTGAACTGCCTGAAATGGGTCTCTTTAATTTGTACAGATCTATTCACATTAAAGAATTAGTAAGTGAATAAGCCCTTTTTCAAATACTTTGCCTAGCGAGGAGGTAGGCGGTAAACTCAGGATGGCTGGTTAAGAGGATGTTAACTTCCACAACAGTGCCAGGGTTTTGTTCTCCCTATGCTCTTCCCTCTTCCTCCCACCTCAAAGCCCCTCTCTGTCCCTGACGTGCCTACCCATATCCAGCCACTTCCTAGCATTAGGAACAACAGAGCAGCAGGTTTTCTGCCAACTCTGGTTCCACCGCTGAATCGTCTTGTGTTACTCCAGTGTGGCAGGCAAAGAAAGTATAGGATATAGAATTAGCATTATTATTATCATCATTATAATCTTATAGGATCTTGCAGTGTGTCTCCTTCACACTGTGTTAAGAACTTCACATTTATTTTCTAGTTTAATACTACAGCAACATCACAAATGAGGGTTATTATTCCTCCTATTGCACAGATTTTATAGAACTATGAGAACATGGAGTTCAGGAACATAAGTTAGAAGCTGTGAAATTCTGGGCAAATTACAAAGCTACTGTGATTTGAGTTTCTCCCTTTCACCCTTTTAGGACTTGCTTCTAATTCTAAGCTCCTTCCTTTTGATTTCTTCCCCAAACATTCCAACTCAATTTTCTCTGAGTCACTGAAAAATTCTGAACATAGAAAAGCCAAGAGAACCTCTACGTTACAACTGAAAATGTAATTGTTTATAATTCCACCTTAATCTTTCATCTCAAAATAACAGTACCTTCAAAAAATACAATACAGTTGTTTTTTTTTTTTTTAAAGATTTTACTTATTTATTTGATAGAGGGAGACACAATGAGAGAGGAAACACAAGCAGGGGGAGTGGGAGAGGGAGAAGCAGGCTCCCCGCCAAGCAGGGAGCCCAATGCGGGGCTCGGTCCCAAGACCCTGGGATCATGACCTGAGCTGAAGGCAGATGCCTAACAACTGAGCCACCCAGGTGCCCCTACGATACAGTTGTTCTTTACATGTAATCACATTGTGCAGAATGGCAATGTTCCATTCCTCAAGATTCCTTTCTATTTAAAACATTATTATAATATCACTACATTTCTTAAACTCAGTTGGACCCATAAAGCTGAAATGTTTATTTCAACCTCTACCTTCCCTACACTTCTGTCCCCTACCTCCTGACATCCTAAAAATGCTTTGAAAGTAAAGTATCTACTACCCATCAGCAATATCAGGCTGAAGTGAATCATAGACTCCATATTAATAATACCAATTGGATTTATAACATAAATAAATAAAATCCTAATGAATTGATAATCATATGTCAATGGTAATGCTTCAGACATTCTTAACATCCTCCTTCCATGAATGATCTATAACCTTTCATCCTAAAACATCATTCTGCTTTGTACAACTTGCTTCTAGTTCATTTTCCATGACTCTTTTAAATCTATGTTTGTTTGTTTGTTTGTTTTCTAAAACCCTATATAGTAGAATTAAAAGGTGTCTTAAAAGCCTGGATCTATGGACTATCAACCCTTTATGTGACGTTCCATTTCTTCTTTATTCTGTGAAATCACATTTAAAGTACAAAGAAGTGAATGAAGTCAGAATAGAAAAAGTTGGCAAATTTTACCAACCTTCACCTACTTAATCAAAAATGTCCCAGATCTTTAAACCATTTTGGGACCAAGTTAATTGCATTCTCTAGGACAAATCATCCCAGGTGGATGATTTTCTATTCTTGCCTTTCTGACTCTTAACCTAAAATCTGGAGCATTTGCTCAATTTTCTAAAAATAAAAATATCTGTTAACCACAACATGGTCACAGAAAACAGCATAGGATTTGGAGCTAATGATTCATTTTTGAATTCTGGTCATCCCAACATCAAGCTTCATACTCTTGAGCAAATGAAATAACTTGAGTCTCTATTTTTTGTCTATAGTGTTAATAATATCTATGGGGTTGCTGTTAGGATTAACTAAAATAATCAATATAAGATTTCTATGAACTGTAAGGACATTAAGAGTAATATAGAAAGGTTACATTAAGATTTTCACCCATTGGGCGCCTGGGTGGTTCAGTGGGTTAAAGCCGCTGCCTTCGGCTCAGGTCATGATCCCAGGGTCCTGGGATCGAGGCCCACATCGGGCTTTCTGCTCAGCAGGGAGCCTGCTTCCTCCTCTCTCCTCTCTCTCTGCCTGCCTCTGTGTCAAATGAATAAATAAATAAAAAAATCTTAAATAAAAAAAAAAAAGATTTTCACCCATTGATGATACTTTTATATCATCATAGAATATTGAAAAATTTCATTGCTCTAGTCAAGTTACCTTGAGTTTTTTTAAAAATAGACTATTTTGCTTATAAACACTGGTAATTATAAAAATTTAAATGAAAAAGCTAAACTGAGAGCTGGAGACTCAAAGTTACAGCACAAAATGAATATCTATGATTGACAAATACTGGCAGTCATGTATCTCTCTTCCAGGGAGAAATATATAATATAATTGAACAACATAATAATACATTTATATGTACATGAAATATACATATATCTATTATAAAAAGATTAAAGTCCTATCTTAACTTCAAAATGTTTGACAACAACAAAATTACAACAGTCAATTTTTATTCCAAGATGAGCAAAAGGGAGAAAAATTGGCGGGGGACAAAGTAAGATAAATTTTTATTTAGATGCTATTTTTATTAACCAAGCAAACAAAAAAGAAATGCAACATATATGTACAGGACATTAGTCTTGTTAACATTGTTTCTTCTTGTGAATAACAAAAGTTTCCTGTTTGTGAGTGACTTAAAATTGTGAAAAGATCATTCTAATAAGTTAACATTTTATGCTTTTAATGCATATAATACTTATTTTCAATACCAAAAAAATGTGTACAATTCTTCCAATAGAAACTCTTTCTCTGTTTACTTTAATAAAAGTTGAACAAGTATTTAAGAAATGTCAGTTTGGAAGTAGGTCACATTATTAGCCTTCTTGGGTTACCAATATGAAGCATCAAGTTGCCTAATGGGGAGATTACCTATTTAATATGCCTGTATGATCTAAGTCATCATAACCCCTCAGGACTTATGTCCTTCTTTACTCAACCTTCAACTACCTATAATTCTACACAGGCAATGTCTTATGCCAATAAATTAGGGTAACCTTTCAGGAAAAAAGAGAAGTCACAGAAGGATAACAGGGAGTCTAGGGGCTGCATACAAAACAAAGAAAGAGGTCACTTGCAACAGAGGAGAGGAGGAAACAAGGAAAATCATCAGAAGCTGATTAAAAGCTCCTATATACTGAGTCTACTGTATGTCAAGGATGGTGCGTTATCTCTGACTTTTTGAAACAATTCTTTAGGGCAAACACTATAAGCTCCATTTTGCAGACAAGAAAATAAGCTCAAACAACTTAACATACAATAAGTAAATAACTTGCGATGGTCCCACAGGCACTAAGTGTTTGGGCTAGGATCCAAACCCAGATCTGTTTGTCCCTAAACGCCTTTTTCTTCTCTCTCTCATTCAAACAAGTTGCCTACCTATTTTTGAGTAGCTTCTCAATTTTAAATAGATGGGGTTTGGATAGTGGTTGACAATACTATGACCAATATTATGACAATATCTAGGCATATCTCTATGTTGTATTGCCCATTATTCCTTCTTTCTACAGGAAAGTAGGAGTTGAAGTGTCACTTAACTAATAACTGTGCAAGTACTTGAAACAGAGCTCTGGGGAAAGTTTACTTGAAAGACCCAACAACTTCTAAGGCTGTATCATAGGACTAATGGGATCAAATCTATTTTAGAAAGAGACAGAAAGAGACAGAGGGAATACGAGTGTGTTTGTTAGCCAAGCCCCAAGGGGGCCCCAAGACTATTTACCAATCGAGCCACAAGAAGCCAGAAAGAGAGTAATATGTAAGCATAGCTTTGTAACCTATTCAGGAATATTAAGGAATAATAACCTTGTCCACTGATCATAGTTAGGTCTCGGGACACTTCCCTTCAATGGGAATGTCTATGAAGAAGGCAGGGGACTAGCAGTGGGACTGGTCTGAAAAAACATGAATAAAGTTGCCCTTCTCTCTCAGGTGCACAATCTTCTCTCCCTGTGGCATTGACTCTACCTCCTGCTTCTGTATCTGTTGTTCCTCACCACATTCCTGCCTTAGAGTCAATAGCAGAAAAGGCCCCCAGTATAGGGTCCTAAAATGACTGTCCTAATTTTGTTTCCTAGAATAGTCATATTGACCATGCCTTACAGATGCCCACCATTCTCTTGTCTATGGCATACTCCTTACTTTGAACTCCTTCTATGTCCACTTAAAAGATTCCACATCCTACAGAGATCAGGGAAACACGATTATGCTACCACAAGGGGACCTCTGCTCTCACTGCACTAGGAAAGCATACCCATGACTGGACACATGCCTGTACATGTGCAACATGTGAGAGAAGAAGCAGGTGAGCGGACAAATACTAATTGGGGAAAGCCAAAGCTGACCCCACTTTGGTTACAATTCAAAGATGGTATAGTGCTTTCAGTTTGCCTTTAGAAAACCTATTTGTCCCAGAAAAGGATCGAAAATAGACAAAGGGCTGGATCTGATTTAGAAAGGAAGAAAAAGTAAAGCAATTTAATTTCAATGTGCCATTTCTAAGTATAGTTATTGAAGATTTTTTGCTTTTCTGCACTTAATTCCTCAGGGAGAAGAATATACTGCATTGTTATGATAACAATTCAGGTCCTGACTGACTTAACTAAAAAGTAAACTTTAAAAATCTCCCAATTCACAAACCTTCTGCAACTTTCACCATGCTATTTCTGTGGCTTGAACCTTTTGAATCAGCTGTCATATCAGCTAGCCATTAAGTTTGCTTCTTAGATTTTCACTCACCTGAAATATACATGCTGAGTTAATAAATCCTCAAAAAAGAATAAAGAAAAGGCAGAACACTGTAAAGCTTTCCAGAAAATAAATGTTACCTTTTAAAACAAATTTTGTATACCATGAAAGAACTTAAAACAGTGGTTCAAAAGGAAAAAAAAAATGGCTTTGTAAAAAAAGGGAATCATAACTCAATGATTTCCTTTGTCATTTAAAAAAATCCTTGAATATTAAAAATATTCTGTACATTCAAGCACATCTTAAACTGAACTTCAAGGCATCCCAAAGCTACTTTTCAAAGTTAAAAACTTCATTAATTAGAAGTAGCTTAAATTATCAAAATAATGAATCTCTGGATATTTTTTAATGCATGTATTTTTCATATATTAATTAATTCATTAACAAAATACTATATACTGTGTAAAGGGGCCCCCTCTGTGTAAGACCTAAAATGCAAGAGCCCTATAAAGACAGAACCCCTGTCCTTGCAGGATATTAGGATACATGAACTGCAAAGGTAGGCTCTAGAGTGGCCAAAAACAGGGCTGCTGCCTTACATCTCATCTCTGTTCCCTTGTACCTATTCTAGAACTCTCAACACACACAAAAGCACCCCTGCTGCATTTTTGTGATGGTGAGCATTCCCAAAGCACATGGAACCAAGGTTTTAAATTGCTTTCAAGTTTTATTTATTTATTTATTTATTTAGTAATTTAAAAATTGAAGGTTTCTTTTATAACTTTTTTACATTATTAATTTATTTAGTAAACTCTTTTTAAGGAACACTTAAATCTTAATTGCTTTTGAATTACCATAAAAATTAATGATATATTTTTAAAGATTTTATTTATTTATTTGACAGAGAGAGAGAGGGAGATTACAAGTAGGTATAGAGGCAGGCAGAGAGAGAGGAGGAAGCAGGCTCCCCGCTGAGCAGGGAGCCCGATGCGGGGCTCGATCCCAGGACCCTGGGATCATGACCTGAGCTGAAGGCAGAGGCTTTAACCCACTGAGCCACCCAGGCTCCCCAAATTAATGATATTTATTATAAAGAAGTTCTCAACGGGGGTACAACACACTCTAATATCAGACCCACCCGCCAATGTGCTGCCCTGGGTACATCCATCCATACTCATCTCATGGACGCTATCAAGTTACACAAAAAGGTAGAGGGTAGACTAAGTGTTCTACAAATTATTTTATTACAGTTATATGAGATCATTCCAAATGAGGGTGTACTTATTAAGAAAATTGAAGGAAAATATGTCCAGATGGAGATTTTTCTGGGCTTACATGTACTTTTTGTGCTAACTTGGAAAGCTTATAAAATTAGAGTAAATTGGCAAAAGCTTTCATCAATAAAAACCTTTATGCTACAGTACTCCTGCCCATTGCCTTTTTACAGCATTTTATTTTTTTTTTAAGATTTCATTTATTTATTTGACACAGAGAGAGATCACAAGTAGGCAGAGAGGCAGGCAGAGAGAGAGGAGAGCAGGGAGCCTTGTGTGGGGCTCTATCCCAGGACCCTGAGATCATGACCTGAGCCAAAGGCAGAGGCTTTAACCCACTGAGCCATCCAGGCGCCCCATTTTTACAGCATTTTAAATGGGAGTAGTAGATCTGCATTTTTCTTTCTTCACTAACATCATCAAGAAGCCCAAAAATAAGAGGTTTGTGAAATTCCTGCTAATCCACTTTATAAATTAACACATGCGTAATGGTAGAAAGAAGACTGGCTGTTATCAGTTTGACAGTATCTAGTTATCACTTCTTTGAAAGTTGTAGGTGCGTGCAATTAACACTCAATAAGAACATTATATTCAAAAATAACACAATCTACATGTGTTAAAGAACAAGGGAATTCACTCTGATGAAAAGTTTGGTGTAAATAGTGACTGAAGAAAATATACTTGTTGATGTGAAAGATTTTTGCTATGCTTACACTCAAAAGGGTAAGAGAATTAACAAAGAGTGACTATAGTTGACACTCCAGCATCCAATTTGGGGGAAATTTAGGTAAGAGATAAAGTGGGTCATAATCTTTTCTGATTTTTCTCCTGCCTGTGGAATTCAAATTTAGAATATAGAATCAAGTGTTAAAATTTCAAGAAGTCTTAAGAACCATGTTAAATCAAAGTTAGCTAAGGCTCCTCTGTACATACTATGCTTCAGACACGAGTCAGATAATCTCTGGAAACAAGTTTAGATGCCATCAAGCCCACTGATTCGTAAACTTGGCCATAGTAGAGAGAGCTGGCTGTCCAAGGAGAAATTAGCACTCCTCGTTCCAGCATAAATCCGTCACTGGGAAGTGGCTTCCGGGGCTACGTTTCCCACACTCCTTGAACCTAGGTGTGTCATCTGACCGAGTTCTAGTCAATGGGGTCTAAGAGAAAGTGATGTGTGCCACTCCGCATGTGCGCACTCCTACATGGACCTTCTCCGTCTGCTAGCCGGAAGTGCCTGATGGTTGACACAGCGACAGGATGAAAGCAGATGAAATCTCAATGGAGGCACCTGGGTGGCTCAGTCCTTAAGCATCTACCTTCGGCTCAGGTCATGATCCCAGGACCCTGGGACCAGCCCCACATTAGGCTCCCTGCTCAGCGGGAAGCCTGCTTCTCCCCTCCCACTCCCCCTGCTTGTGTTCCCTCTCTCACTGTATCTCTCTCTCTCTGTCAAATAAATAAATAAATAAAATCTTAAAATTAAAAAAAAAAGAAAGAAATCTCAATAATAAGGAAAGGAGGACAACTACCTAGGAACCCATGCATCAGACCAGGAAATAGACGTCCCTGAATTAAACCACTAAAATTCAGGGATTTGTTTCTTATAGTAGCAACTGTTACCCTAATGAACAAAATGCTTTACAACAGAGAGAAAGCCTGTGCAGTTTTTAAAAGTTCTTTCTTGATTCTCAAGCACGCAACCCAGCACCTATCCATGGCTCTAAATCTGTAAATCTCAACCCAGAAAAAAGAGAGGACATTCGTGCCCGCAGAGGAAAGTGGCTTATCTAGAATTACACAGCTGAACCGTGGAAGAATCCAGGCCCCCTGAAGAGTTCAGCCTAAAGGAAAACAAGAAGCCTGGACTTCATAGTAGAACCAGCAGGTATATATTTTGAAGCCAGCTCAGGTTAACACGATACATGCTTGTTTCAATAATAATCACTAGAAACTCATTGTATTAAGAATTGTAGATAATGTTTAATTCAATTTAACAAAACTTTACTGCAGTTCTGAGTGCTGGGCTGTGCTGAGCAGTTTAATTTCTCTTATTTCATGTAATCTCCCGAGCAACCCTGTAAGATAGGTATTATGATAGCTGCTTTTGCTGAGGAGACAACTGAAGTTCTCAGAAGGAAAGGAGCTTGCTCGAGATCCCACATTCATTAGTAACGGTCTGTAGGGCTTCCAACTCTATAGATCCTATGCTAACCAGCTACCAATGCGTTCATGAGAACACTGGAAAAATCCTGACTGTATATACTTGTAATGAACATAAAAGACATGGCATAGCTGCACAATTCATTTGGTAGGTATGGGGCATGTATGTTTAGGTTTGTATAGGTATTGGTTTATGGTACAAATAATTTGTACTCAGAGCATGCATGTTTGTGCGAATGTTCACTAGGAAATGCACTCTGGCTATAAGAGTCCTGCTTATCTGGGTCATCCAAGCTTTAATATACCAGGCACTGACAGTCCCTCACTAACTAGGGCCTACTAGGTATAGTTCTGCCTTAGCTTCCAAAGTCTCTTTTGTAGGCCCTCAGGCACACAGGAATGCCCACATGACAGCATTATCTAGTGGTTGAGAGCATATACCCTAGAGCCAGACTCTGGGTTTAATTTCTGGCACAACCATATACTAGGTATAGGATCCTGGGAAAGTCACGTAACCTCTCTGAGCCTTGGTTTCCTCATTTGTAAAATGAGCATAATAATAGTGCCTATCTTAAATGTACTGTTATACATTAATACTTATAGAAGCCTTCAACTGCATCTGGCACATGGTAATCTGCTATACAGATGTTTGTTTTAAAATATAATGGTCTACGGCTATACCACCCTGAACGCACCTGATCTCATCTGATCTCGGAAGCTAAGCAGGGTCGGGCTTGGTTAGTAATTGGATGGGAGACCGCCTGGGAATACCAGGTGCTGTAGGCTTGGGCCGCCTGAGTGGTTCAGTGGGTTAAAGCCTATGCCTTTGGCTCAGGTCATGATCTCAGGGTCCTGGGATTCAGCCCCGCATTGGGCTCCCTGCTCGGCAGGGAGCCTGCTTCCTCCCCTCTCTCTGACTGACTCTCTGCAGTCTTGTGATCTCTCTCCCTCCCCTCTCTCTGACTGACTCTATGCAGTCTTGTGATCTCTCTCTCTCTCTCTCTCTCTCTCTCTCTCTCTCTCTCTCTCTCTGTCAAATAAATGAATAAAATCTTTAAAAAATAAAAAATAATAATGAAAATGCAGAGCATTCTCTTGACCAAAAAATCTAAGCAATGAAAATCAGAGACATTAAAGAGGTACCATATGCATTCCTAAAGTGATTTATATTAGTAACTCAAACTTTAACACAAATAGAAAGCCCAGTTTTTTAGTTACTCCACAAAACATCTCCTGAAAGTGCTTTGCAAAGACAAGCTATGACCAAATAAGTTTGAAACATAACCCTTGGCAGCTATGAAATGCACCACTCAAATCTCCTATTATAAAAGCACAGATACACTACCATGTTTGCACAGAGGAGATGCTTTCCACAGGCTCCTCACAGCCAATAAATAAACACACCAAAAGTACTCATGCAAGACACAGGACCCTTTTGATGGATAATTTTAACCTGAAACTCCCCATCAACCTTACTTATTAAAATGTTCTTAGAACTTCACTGCAATCTGCGACTCCTATTTATGTCTCCCTCTGCTCCCTATTCTCTATAGATTTCAGACTGTGTTGTGGTCTGAAGGCTCTCCCCTTGCCTTATTATTATTAAACTTTTACTTCCCCTCTCCTAAAAAATCTCCTGAACATCTAATCCCATCTGGGCATTTATTTCTTAGAATGCATGAACTATCACAAATGGGGACAGGAGTGATACGAGAAAACAGAAAGAAGGAGTTTGAAGAGCCATTCTCTCTCTGCTGAACAGAAAAAGAAGACACTATACAACTTGATGTGTGGACTATGAAGAGTCCCTGCTAGAGGTGGTAGTCCAAAGGCTAAAGACTTCGTTAGTGGTAATGTCTGTGGTACAGACATTCAGCATTTGAAAGAGATGGTGGAAACAATATCTATGACAGGCAGTTGTCTGGTTGCAGTTAAGTTAAACTGATGCCACGCAGAAGGACAATGAGAAACTGAGGGCCATAATAAGCAAAAGAACCTCTCTGGCAACTTGCAAGGGGCCCTTACCTCCTGCAATGGAAGACACACATAGATGAGCAGCAAGCTGAAGATCAAGCTGTTAGAGTCGCAGGGCTACAGAAACGTTTTAATATTTGGCCAAGGCAAGTCTGTTATGTTAGGTCAAGGCCCGACTGGGAAAATCTAAGATGAAACGTAAGGTAAAGATATCTGAATGGATGCCTCTGAGGATGTTGGCTCTGCAGAATCCCCTGAATCCTCAAGGCTTGACAAGACAGCCCCACTCTTCCACAGAAAAAACTAGCACTTCTCTCATATTTACAAAAGCTGCAGAAATGTCTTCTCCACCAGGCAGTGGATACCCCCTCAGGAGCTGCACCCCCCCACTCCTGGCTGTCAGGCAGGCAGCTGAGGTTAAATCCCATCCTAACTATGCTGGAGATATGCTGGATCTGATAGGAAAGGAAAGAGATGATACACTGAAGGTGCTGCAAGAATTAGCTAGCACATACTACAAAGAGCCGGGCAATTACCCCTGGGATTGAACTGGAGGGGGCTTAATGGAGACTGTCAGAATATAAGGCTGGATTTGCGAGAATTCATTGACTTGGGGGAATGGGATTTAACACCATGGCAAGGATGCCAGGGGACAGGGATTTATGCTTTGTGGTGGCTTCTAGAAGTCTGGAGGAAACAAGAGCCAATCCTGAGCAACGTGGATAACTTTGAGTTGTCCTGGCAGATGGTAGAAGGAATGAAGAAGCTGAAGAAAGTAAGCATTCTGTAATGGATACATTACATATAGTAATATAGCCAAGGAATTTTGTTACATGGGAAACCCAGAGGACATACCAACCATTAGGAATACACTAGTTAGAGGGATATCAGCATCATGATGGGGCTCTGATGGGGCTTTACCTATAGAAGCCAGGAAACTGAAATTACTGTACCAAAGTTGTTGGAGGAGCAGTCAAGGGGGCTAAGTTAGAGGAAGCTGTGAAGATGGTTTTACAGTATGTCATTCTCAGAGAAGCTAGAAAAAAGCAAGATCAGAAGAGCAAGAAGGGTGAAGAGAAGAGCTTCAATAAAAAGTCACAAACTCTTGCTCAGTTCACAGACCTAAGGCAATTTTCAAATACGGAAACTTGAATGAAAAATTGACTTGTGTTCTTTGAGGAAAGGATCCTGTCTATTCTGTATCTGTGTCTCTGTAACTGTATCTCTGTAACTGTAACACTGGAGAAAGTGAATACCCATACATTTCAAGGACTAATAGACATAGGGTCTGATTTGACAATGATACCTGGAAACCCAAACTATCATTATGGCCTCTCTGTTGAAGTGGGGGCTTATGATGGCTAGGAATACATGAATACCCAGATAGTGTCCAGTTTACAGTGGGGCCACCAGGTTCATGGACCTACCCAGGGGTGATTTCTCTAGTCTCTGGGTATATAATTGATATTGATATATTTGGCAGTTGGAGTCACCACATTGTGTCATTGGTCTTGGGAAAGAACAAATGGAAACTTCTGAAATTGCCTCCACCCCACCTCCAGTCAAAATAGTAAATAAAAAATATATTTTATCCTAGTTGCAGGAGACGGAATCACTATTAAAGTACCTATTGCCGCTATTAAAATCCTAAAGGACTCAGGGGTGGCATTGCAATCACCCCTATTTAATTCCCTAGGCTAGTTCTTGCAGAAGTTGGATGGATCCTGAAGAATGACTATAGACCACCGGAAGCTCAACCAAGTAGTAGCCCCCATATCCACAGCTGTGCTGGATGTGGCATTACCAGAACAGATTAGTAAGGCTTTAAAAGTAGTATGCTGGGCGCCTGGGTGGCTCAGTGGGTTAAAGCCTCTGCCTTCAGCTCAGGTCATGATCTCAGGGTCCTGGGATCGAGGCCTGCATCAGGCTCCCTGCTCAGCGGGGAGCCTGCTTCCTCCTCTGTCTCTGTCTGCCTCTCTGCCTACTTGTGATTTCTCTCTGTGTCAAATAAATAAATAAAACCTTTAAAAAAAATAAAAAAATAAAAGTAGTATGCTGCCATTGTTCTGGAAAATGTGCTCTTTTTATTACAAATAGAAGAGAGGACCACGAACAGTTCCCATTCACATGGGATGAACAATATTCATTTATAGTTGTACCTCAAAGCTATTATTTCTCCCATATTCTATTTTAGCAAAATCCTAAAAGATCTGGATTGTCTGGCCATCCTACAGAACATCATTTTGATCTGTTACATCAATGACATAATTCTGCTGCAAAAGAATAAGCAAGAAGTCACTAGTACACTGAATGCTGTAGTATGCCCCAGGTGCTACAATGAGTCAATGACTCCACTTCAGAAAGTTTTCTGGGATCTAAGCCCATTTGGGCATTGGCTTTGCTGAAGACTATCACTAAAGTAGTGCCATATTCCCTTTTTGGAGCACCACATTTCTCTGTAGAATTTTAAAGATTCTGAGAAGTATATGTAGTTAAATTAAAAAAAGAAAAAAACTTGTTTAACTTTGTTTAATCCCAAATTTCCAAAACATATTTTACCCCTGAATCTTTTTTGAATTATCAAGAGTGAAATGCCCTTTTGATGAAAACACTGCTCTTCTCAGTTGTTTCTTACTGCTTGGTGTGTATTGATCTTATTTTCTCTGCTAGATTCTCCTAGTTCTTGCCATTTCCCATCTGTTCTACTCTCCTAGATCTATGATCTCCACAAAATATCTCTTGCTTATGCTCTCCCATTGGGAATTCTCTTTGGAATTCTGATGGAAATTTTAGCCTGTCTCATTATTTACCATATTCAATTCCTAGACAACTTATAGGCACAGGTGCAATTTCCTCAAACTAAATTGTAACATTCTAAAGGGTACAGACTGCTTCTTTTAGTATTTTTGTGTTCTGTTTTATCTTTCATAGGATAAAAACCACCAACAGAGTTTTTGTAGATTTTTTTAAAAATAGTTGATTGGTTGACAGATTACAGGACAATAATATTTCTGCTTCCATACTTATTACATATAAACTAGCTCAGTGGTTCTCAAATATTGGTGTGTATCAAATTCATCTGGAGGCCTTGTTAATCATAGATTACTGGCCTTACTCTCAGAGTGTCTGATTCAATAGTTCTGGGTGGCTCTTGAGAATCTTCATTTCCAACAGTTCCCAGGTAACAATGATGTTTCAGGGACTACACTCTGACAACCACTGAACAAGATAAATGAAAATAGCCTTTCTGGTAATCCTTGTATTAATGACCATATTTTCTCAAAGAAATTTTGTGATACACAATTTTAAGGTGACATTTATTTTTTGTATGTGACATTTAAAACTGGAAATGTGACTACCTAGCACTTAAAAATCACAAGTCTCATGAAAGTGCTCATCTGTTTTATCCTCTATCATGTACCAAGGAAGAGCCTTGTTCTTTCTATAATACCTATGGTAGCTATATAATTTACTATCCAAACTGGAATACCTTTGTTCAGGGAAATACTAAACTGAAAAAAAAAAATGCTGGGGTTACAGGCATACACCTGGACTCTCCCCAAAATATCAGGATATAAAGTCCCTATTTGTGGCTATATATAGCACCCTCAACACCTCCTGTCCTTGGATCTATTCCTTTCTTCATCAGTCACCAGCATTGGTATCCCATGGATTTACTGTTCTAAAAAAAGAAATGAACAAGTCTCCATCCTATCATTTATTGCTGGTCCATTCCATCTATATCTGTCTCTCCAAGTTTATTTTCTCTCTTTTTTTTATTTTAAAGATTTTATTTATTTATTTGACAGAGAGAGATCACAAGTAGGCAGAGAGGCAGGCAGAGAGAGAGGAGGAAGCAGGCTCCCCGCTGAGCAGGGAGCCTGACGTGGGACTCCATCCCAGGACCCCAAGATCATGACCCAAGCCGAAGGCAGAGGCTTTAACCCACTGAGCCACCCAGGCACCCTATTTTCTCTTTAATACTATTTCACTATGTATCATTCCCTTTATTGGGGCTTTTCAGAGGAGAACTAACTGATAAAGGACAGAAATCAGGTAAGAATCAATACTGTTTCTAATCATAAAATATATCCATAACCTGGTCACTTTTCCCCTCTACTATTCCTTCTACCCTAGTCTGATCCCCTTTTCCTTCTCCCCTGGATGAGCAATAGGTTCCTACTTCTATCTGTGCTCACCTTGAGTACATTCTACACATAGCAGCCAGAAGATCCCTTTTAAAATATCACTTAAATTATATGTATAATTGAAAATTTTCACAAAATCACTAGCTTTTAGTACCGACAATTCATTTTAATGTTTTTTATTCTATTATATTTTTTATTGCAGATCACAACCCACTAAACTGATTTTATGACCCACCAGTGGGTCACAATACGTGTTTGAAAAGTACTGGTTTAGGAAGAGGTAAGAATAGTAAGAGTGCTGAAATTAGGTAGATAAATTGGATAATAAGAATAAAGGGAAAAGCATGATAATTATTGTATTAATGATTTACTTATATATACTGGGTATTTTCTATATTCAAGGAACTGTACCAAATTTATAATGCCTTGACCCTTTTAATCCTTAGACAAATTGACAGGTGAATAAAATTTTTAAATTTTAAAAAGGCAGACAATGGCCCCATTTTTCCTATTTCAACTTGCTGTCATATAATTGTCATGGCCAATATTTGTTTCAAAATGTTATCATAAATATTTTCAGTAAAAACTATCTCAGAACATTATTATTCTATGAATTTTCCCTTTTCAAGAGGCACATGCCAGCGTTTGGAGAAAGGCTTAGAAGGCAATAAATCTTATTTATGTTAGAAGATAACCAATTTTATGTGTGAAGAAAGTATTCCGAATGATTAGTTACTTGGTCTCATTTTAATACAATCAAAAGATTGTGACAGATCAATATGTTTATTCCAATTTTCAACTTCTCTTGTGATAAACAGTCCTTTCCCCAACTTGTTTGTGTGCAGTGTGTTCCTTTTTAAGCACAGAGAGAAACCATTATATATTCAATAGAAAAGCTTGTAAATGTTAATCTGTCATGGACCAGAGATTGACTGACAGGAAAGAACAAAAGGTGACACACTGCTGTTAGTTCAGCATAAGAAAAGGAAAAGAAAATGGAGCTTACCAAAGAAGCCTAGAGGAATGAATAAAATATTTGAAAAAGGAGGGAAATGGGAGAATGTTAAAAAGACACTATTGGACCAAAAGATTAAAGAAAAAAAGATGGAAAATAAAAAGAGAGAATTCAATGTTTTCTCCCTCCAATTGAAGTAAAATCATGGAGCACAGTCTCATATAGAGGAGCTTAAGGGACCGTGATAGGACCAGAAATCCAGCGGGCTAGCAGAAGCAAGCCAAATCCTCTTTGAACAACTTAAGAAAAAGGGCTGAGCAAGAAAGGGTCTGGAAGTTGTAAGTAAAAGCAATAAAAGGATTGAATAAAGAAGGAACCTCTTCAAAGAAAATAATTCTGTCACCACCTGATTCAGTCATGGTGCAGCCTTTACTGTGCCAGACACTGTGCTGAATGCTTGGGAAACAAATACACATAAAATCTGGTGCTTGCCCTCAAGGGATTCACAATTCTATTGGGAGTATCGCACTACTACACAGATCGTCACAACACACTGAGGTAAGTGGTAGGACAGAAGAATGCACAAGAAGCCATGAAAGGAGATAAAAAAAAGGGGGGGGGTGGGCACGTGGATGAGCATCCTAACTCAGACTAGGGAAGAGGCTTGGGAGAGAATGAGTCAGTGACCTTTCTTAAAAGGGAAGTTACTTAGAAAAGAGGGCATAGAGTCCTTTAAAAACAGCAGGGATTGAACACACACAGGTACATAGGTGAAAGAGAGAATTACAGGTGCACAGAGAATAAGGCAGTTGTCTGACGTATCGAAGATGTAATCTGGGGTCATGTCAAAGAAGCCATGAATAGGATGCCAAGGTGTTTGGACTCCATCCCAAAGACTATAAGTCACATTAAATATTTAAATTAGGGGAATGAGGTGTTTTGATAAAACAATATGAAAAACAGATGGAAACAGAGACAAGATTGGGGGAGGTAAAATCGCAAGGACAAAGTAAAGAGAGTCAAATAGGAGTTGTTGGCAGGAATCCAAACAAATGATGAAGGCTAAAACAAAACAAAAACAAAAACAGAAATGATGAAGGCTTGAACTAAGGTAGGAGCTATACAGATAGAGATAAGGGGACACAGCCAAAAACTACTGAAGAGATAAAATAGCAAAACATGGGGACCAAAGGTATGGGGGGGAGTGCGCACGCGCAGCTTATGGGTGTGTGTGTGTGTGTGTGTGTGTGTGTGTGTGTGTGTGTGTGTGTGCAGCTTTCAGATGTGTGTCTTGGGTGACAGCACAGTAGTTTGGAGTACCTTTCCCGAAGACAGTAAATTAAGAGGAAGTACATATGCGGGGGATAGGAGGAAGATGATGAATTCATCTTCAGATAAAAGATGTGGGGTTCTTCGTGCGTGATTTGTTTTGTGTTGCCTAAAGATGTTCAAGTGAAGATGTTTAGTGACTACACAGATGATGGTTGCAGAGTTTAGGAGAGATTACTGTTGAAGGCTGAATCATTGAGACTGAGTGAGATTCCCCCAAGGACAGTGGAAAGAGTCAGAAATAAAGCAAGTGAGGAAGGAACTTGTCAAATAGCAGCATTTAAGGAGCTAGCAGAAGTAAAGGGAGGGTCTATGGAGACTCAAAAGGACGTTCCAAAGCCAAGAGGGAATATAATAGAGGGAATAGTAAATGGAGAACAGAATTAGAGAAGACCAGGAAAAAGAGAATGTTTAACAGAGACAAACTCAGCAAAGGAGCAAATAAACAAGGACAGAATGTACCCATTAGACATAGCAAGTAGGAGGTATTACCAGACAAGTTCAGGCATAGAATGGCAAACAACTGATTACAGTGGATTAAAGAGTAAATTGGAGATACCAGGGCTTTTATTCTACTGCCCCTTTACCACAAAGATTTGGCCCATTATAGCATCATTGGTTTATTACTGGCTACTGCCATTTGAAAAGAAGCTTTTGCTGGAGGTGTCAATATTTCTCCATTTTCCATAAAGGACCCTTTGTTTGTTTTGATGAGAATACTTTAAGTTCTACTTTCCTAGCAAATTTCAATTATTAATACAATGTTATTGACTATAGTCACCATGTTATACATTAGATCTTCAGACCTTATTTATCTCATAACTCAATATATGTGTCCTTGTACCAACTTTTCCCTATTTCTATCACTCCTAGGCCCTAGCAAATAATTTTCTACACTCTCTATGAGTTTGATTTTTTGTTTGTTTCCACATATAATTGATAATATCCAGTATTTGTCTTTGTCTTTTGGGCTTACTTGCCTTAGCAAATGCCCTCCAGTTTCATTCATGTTATTGCAAATGACAGGACTTCTTTTATAAGGCTGAATAATATTCTTATATATACATTACATATGTTACTTACATGTAATATAATCATAATACATATAATGTACATATCACATTTTAAAAATCATTCATACATTGACAGATATATAAGTTGTTTCATACCTTGGTTATTATGAATAATGTTGCTATGAACATGGGCTTACAAGGAGATATCTCTTTGAAATAACGATTTCATTTCCTTTGGAAACCTGGAAGTTGGATTCCTGGATCATATGGTAGTCCTATTTTTAATTTCTTAAGGAAACTCCATATTGTTTTCCATAGTGGGTATACCACTTTATATTCCTACCACGTTGTACAGGGCTCCCTTTTCTCCACATCCTCATCAGCATTTATTACCTCGTCTCTTTTATAATAGTTATCTTAACAGGTATGAAATAATATTTCATTGTGGTTTTGATTTGCATTTCCCTTATGATTGATGATGTTAAGAACCATCTGAAGTTCCTCTTGGACATCTATATATCATCATTGGAAAAAAAGTCTATTTAGTCCTTTGTCCATTTTTTAAATGGGTTGTTTTGTTTTGCTTTTTGCTATTGAGTTGTAGGAATTCCTTTTAAATTTTGAGTAGTAACCCCTTATCAGATATGTGATTTGAAGATATTTTCTCCCATTTGGTAGATTGCCTTTTCATTTTGTTGATGGCTCCCTTTCCTGTGATATCATCCCACTTGTTTATTTTGGCTTTTGTTGTCTTTACTTTTGCAGTCATATCCAAAATTCACTGCCAAGACTAATGTCAAAGAGCTTACCACCCGTGTTTTCTTCTACCTATGCTTTCTTTCTAAATCCATTAAGGGCTGATTTTTGTGTATGGTGAAACATACAGGTCCAGTTATTTTGCATGTGTTTATCCAATTTTACCAACACCATTTATTGAAGACTATCCTTTATCCATTGCATATTCTTTACTCTTTTATAAAAAAAATTAACTGAACATATATTCATGGGTTTACTTCTGAGCTGTTATTTTCAATTCATCCATGTGTCTGTTTTTATGTAATACTGAATAATTATGGTTACTATAGCTTTGTAATACAGTTTGTAATCAGGAACTATGATGACTCCAGCTTTGTTCTGTGGTTACTTGGGGTTTTTTGTAGTTGCATACAAATTTTAGGACTGTTTGTTCTGTTGCTGTGAAAAAGGCCATTGGAATTCTGATAGAGATTGCATTAAATCTATAGATTGCTTAGCGGTATTGAGATTTTAACAATATTAATTACTCTAATCCATAAACAAGAAATGTCTTTCCATTTATTTGTGTCTTCTGCAATTTCTTTCATCAATGTCTTTACAGTTTTAAGTGTATAGATCTTTCAACTTTTTGGTTAAATTTATTCCTAAGTATTTTAATCTTGTTGATGCTTTTTTAAATGGGATTGAGTTCTTAATTTTTCTTTCCAATGTTTCATTTTCAGTGTGTAGAAATGCAACTGATTTTTGTGTGTTGACTTTGTATCTTGCAACTTTATTGAAATTGTATATTAGTGATAACAGTTTTTTTGGTGGAGTCTTCCAAAAGACCGTTGGTGGACTTCTTTTATGTATGTATAATATCATGCCATTTGCAAATGGAAACAATTTTACTTCTTCCAACTTGGATGCCTTTTCTTTTTCTTGCCTGATTTCTCCAACTATACTTTCAGTACTATGTGGAGAAAGTGATGAGACTGGACATCCTTGTCTAATTCTGATTTTAGAGGAAAAGTTTTCAGTTTTTCACTGTTGAGTGACATTTCCTGTGGGTTTCTCATGTATGGCCTTTATTAAGTTGAGGTATGTTCTCTATTCATAGTACTTTCATATAATCTTTTGTATTTCTGTGCTATCAGTTGTAATGTCTCTTACTTTATTTCTAACTGTATTTGAGTTTTCTTTTTTCTTAGTAAGTCTAGGTAACAGTTTGTCTATTTTATCTTTTCAAAAAAATAATTCTTAGTTTAATTGATCTTTCCTATTGTGTCTTTAGTCTTGATTTGATCTTTATTATGTTCTTCCTTCTGCTAACTTTGTGCTTTGTTTGTTTGTTTTGTAGTTCCTTAGGCTTAAAGTTAGATTGTTTATTTGAGGGCTTCCTTTTTCTTGATTTGTACATTTATTGCTACAAATTTTCCTCTTAGAACTGCCCTTGCTGCATGTCATAAATATTAATATGTTGTTTCCCTTTTCATGTGTTTCAAAATATTTTATTCCTCTTTTGATTTCTTCTTTGACCCATTGGTTGTTTAGAAACACATTGTTTAATCTTCAGTATTTGTGAATTTTCCATTTTTCTTGTAATTGATATCTAGGTTTATACCATTGTGGTCAGAAAAGATGCTTGATAGATTTCAATATTATTAAATTTATTAAACTTTGTTTTGTAGCCTAACACCTGATGTATCTTGGGAAATGTTGCATGTGCACTTGAGAAGAATTTGTTTTCTGTTGCTATTGGATGGAATGTTCTTTTTATGTCTGTTAGGTCCTGTTGATCTAACGTGTCATTTAAGTCCAATGTTTCCTTATTGATTTTCTGTCTTGATGATTACCCATTGTTGAGAGTGGGGTACTGAAGTCCTCTGCCATTACTGCATTGCTGTTTATACAGCAATACAGATCTGTTAATAGTTGTTTTATATATTTAGGTTCTCCAAAGTACTATTCTTAGTTAAGGGGAAAAATTCTTCAAAAGCTCATGTCAAGAGACAAATTACTTTTCTGTCCTATGGTGTCAGTGAGGCATGTCCACCTGACAAGAAAAACAGTCTTAATTACTAGTTTCATTAGACATTAGTTTTCAAATATCAAATCCCACATGTAATGACTAACAAGGAGTCAGACTTGAGATAGGTAGACTCACAAAGACAAATACAGATATAAATAGTTAAGATGAAAGATAAAAATAATATTAGAGCTATTAAAGTTTGCAGCAATAAATAAAATGAACTAATTCTGGGACCTTCTTTTAAACCCATGCTTCCCCCAACCCTTTCCCAGAAAATTAGATGCACTTAAACTCCCATTTCAGATTTCCAGTCATGTCTACAATACTGCATCACATGGAGGTTCCATCACAATCTTGGAATTTGAGACAGTAGGGTCATTCTATGCATTTGAATCTTCAGAGCAAATAATAATCTCTATATACTCACTTTTAGAGGTGGTTCACATTGATCATATTTTCATTCTATCTTCCATATCTCTTACCCTCTATTTCACATTTCCCATCCCTTTATCCTTTGCACTTCATTCTGGTTAATATCGTCAGATTTCTCTCACTGAAAATCTCTTCAGTTGTATAATGATCTATATAACCACTTCATGAATTTTAGTTTCAGTGATACCTGGTAGATTTTTTTATTTTATCAAATCTTCAAGCTATTATGTCATTGTCTTATTCTCTATGTCTTATTCCTCTTTTTGTTTTTTAAATCATTTTAACAGTACAGTGATTACCACATGACCTGTTTACAATTTCTCTATTATCTCAAGTTTCAAGAGAGCTATTTCTCTTAAATGTGTGTTGGCTGTCTCCCTCAAGGTGTAATATTTCCTTGTGTACTTTCCATTTTTTTTCTCATGGGCTCATTTTTAGAAGCATTTTTTTTCCCCTTGTACCAGTCCCATGTGCCCTGGATTGGTTGTTACATAATTGTTTTGTCTTTACGTCTTCAAACCCCCAGTGTGTTCATTAGTTCGGAATGTTTTAAATTTTATTTTTTCTCTTAAAGAGTTCATAAAATAGCTTCATACCCCATGCCTATTTTTGGTTCTGACCTAAGACTTCAATTTTTCATTGGATTATTTCTTTCTTCCCCACCCAAGCCCTTGGCAGAGTCAAATTCTTTGTTGCATCTTTGGGCAGATGAGTAAACTTTCCCATTTATTCTTTAACTCCATTCTTGTAGAGGTCCAGCTTTAGCATGGTTATTAGTTCTCATTCCTTTACGTGTGTCCAAGGTCACATATCTCATTCCAACAATGGGCATTCAACTCCACTCATTAGTCCCAAGGTCCTATACAGAGACTTAATCTGACATCCCTGCCCTCCAGTCTCAGAGCTATCAAAACAAACATTAATTTATCATTCTGGTGTTAAGTTTCTTCTGACACCTAGCAATTCCCTTCCTTTCCTCAATACTCATAATTTTTAATAAATTAAAATATACTTAGAATTTTTAATGTATTAATACCAAGAGAAAGACTTATATTACCTCAGGTGATAAAGGCCTAAAAAAGTTGCTCATAGCAGATATTACCATTGTGGAAAGGGCCAAAATGTTGTTTCTACAAAGAATGCAACATACTCATGGCATTTGAAATCAGAATATAAATTTAAATCCAACATTTTTTTCTTTCCCTTGTCTTTGGAGACATGTCTTTAAGGAAGTTGCTGTGGGTGATATCAAAGAGGTTACTGTCTATGTTCTCCTCTAGGATTTTGATGGATTCCTGTATCACATTGCAGTCTTTCATCCATTTTGAGTTTATCTTTGTGTATGATATAAGAGAATGGTCGAGTTTCATTCTACTGTATATAGCTGTCCAATTTTCCCAGGACCACTTATTGAAGAGACTATTTTTCTTCCACTGGGTATTTTTTCCTGCTTTGTCAAAGATTATTTGACCATAGAGTTGAGGGTCCATATCTGGGCTCTCTACTCTGTTCCATTGGTCTATGTGTCTGTTTTTGTGCCAGTACCATGCTGTCTTGGTGATCACAGCTTATAATATAGCTTGAAATTAGGCAACATGATGCCTCCAGCTTTGTTTTTTTTTTCAACATTTCATTGGCGACTAACATAACATAATAAATATTAGTAATAATAAATAATAATAATAAAGTATTTTAAGAAAAATAAATCCTAACTTTCCTACTAATCGTAACAGTACAATTAAATCACATACCCTCACTGTGCTCTAGTTTTTCCACTAATATAATGTGAGGAACAGAAATAATTTTGACACATGTAAAGAACTCTAAAATGTGAAGAATAATGATAATGATATAAAAGCATCTTCTATTTTACTTGAGACCCTGGGATCAGGAAGTGAGAGTGGCAATATTTCAGGATGACCGGCCAGGATGCTTATAAGAAACATACAGATGGAAGAAGAGTTCAGAGGCAAGAGAGTCTGAAAGGTCAGCTCACACATTAAGCTCATGCTTCAACAGGAATAGGACTTCCTACAGGAATACGNCCTGACAAGAAAAACAGTCTTAATTACTAGTTTCATTAGACATTAGTTTTCAAATATCAAATCCCACATGTAATGACTAACAAGGAGTCAGACTTGAGATAGGTAGACTCACAAAGACAAATACAGATATAAATAGTTAAGATGAAAGATAAAAATAATATTAGAGCTATTAAAGTTTGCAGCAATAAATAAAATGAACTAATTCTGGGACCTTCTTTTAAACCCATGCTTCCCCCAACCCTTTCCCAGAAAATTAGATGCACTTAAACTCCCATTTCAGATTTCCAGTCATGTCTACAATACTGCATCACATGGAGGTTCCATCACAATCTTGGAATTTGAGACAGTAGGGTCATTCTATGCATTTGAATCTTCAGAGCAAATAATAATCTCTATATACTCACTTTTAGAGGTGGTTCACATTGATCATATTTTCATTCTATCTTCCATATCTCTTACCCTCTATTTCACATTTCCCATCCCTTTATCCTTTGCACTTCATTCTGGTTAATATCGTCAGATTTCTCTCACTGAAAATCTCTTCAGTTGTATAATGATCTATATAACCACTTCATGAATTTTAGTTTCAGTGATACCTGGTAGATTTTTTTATTTTATCAAATCTTCAAGCTATTATGTCATTGTCTTATTCTCTATGTCTTATTCCTCTTTTTGTTTTTTAAATCATTTTAACAGTACAGTGATTACCACATGACCTGTTTACAATTTCTCTATTATCTCAAGTTTCAAGAGAGCTATTTCTCTTAAATGTGTGTTGGCTGTCTCCCTCAAGGTGTAATATTTCCTTGTGTACTTTCCATTTTTTTTCTCATGGGCTCATTTTTAGAAGCATTTTTTTTCCCCTTGTACCAGTCCCATGTGCCCTGGATTGGTTGTTACATAATTGTTTTGTCTTTACGTCTTCAAACCCCCAGTGTGTTCATTAGTTCGGAATGTTTTAAATTTTATTTTTTCTCTTAAAGAGTTCATAAAATAGCTTCATACCCCATGCCTATTTTTGGTTCTGACCTAAGACTTCAATTTTTCATTGGATTATTTCTTTCTTCCCCACCCAAGCCCTTGGCAGAGTCAAATTCTTTGTTGCATCTTTGGGCAGATGAGTAAACTTTCCCATTTATTCTTTAACTCCATTCTTGTAGAGGTCCAGCTTTAGCATGGTTATTAGTTCTCATTCCTTTACGTGTGTCCAAGGTCACATATCTCATTCCAACAATGGGCATTCAACTCCACTCATTAGTCCCAAGGTCCTATACAGAGACTTAATCTGACATCCCTGCCCTCCAGTCTCAGAGCTATCAAAACAAACATTAATTTATCATTCTGGTGTTAAGTTTCTTCTGACACCTAGCAATTCCCTTCCTTTCCTCAATACTCATAATTTTTAATAAATTAAAATATACTTAGAATTTTTAATGTATTAATACCAAGAGAAAGACTTATATTACCTCAGGTGATAAAGGCCTAAAAAAGTTGCTCATAGCAGATATTACCATTGTGGAAAGGGCCAAAATGTTGTTTCTACAAAGAATGCAACATACTCATGGCATTTGAAATCAGAATATAAATTTAAATCCAACATTTTTTTCTTTCCCTTGTCTTTGGAGACATGTCTTTAAGGAAGTTGCTGTGGGTGATATCAAAGAGGTTACTGTCTATGTTCTCCTCTAGGATTTTGATGGATTCCTGTATCACATTGCAGTCTTTCATCCATTTTGAGTTTATCTTTGTGTAGGATATAAGAGAATGGTCGAGTTTCATTCTACTGTATATAGCTGTCCAATTTTCCCAGGACCACTTATTGAAGAGACTATTTTTCTTCCACTGGGTATTTTTTCCTGCTTTGTCAAAGATTATTTGACCATAGAGTTGAGGGTCCATATCTGGGCTCTCTACTCTGTTCCATTGGTCTATGTGTCTGTTTTTGTGCCAGTACCATGCTGTCTTGGTGATCACAGCTTATAATATAGCTTGAAATTAGGCAACATGATGCCTCCAGCTTTGTTTTTTTTTTCAACATTTCATTGGCGACTAACATAACATAATAAATATTAGTAATAATAAATAATAATAATAAAGTATTTTAAGAAAAATAAATCCTAACTTTCCTACTAATCGTAACAGTACAATTAAATCACATACCCTCACTGTGCTCTAGTTTTTCCACTAATATAATGTGAGGAACAGAAATAATTTTGACACATGTAAAGAACTCTAAAATGTGAAGAATAATGATAATGATATAAAAGCATCTTCTATTTTACTTGAGACCCTGGGATCAGGAAGTGAGAGTGGCAATATTTCAGGATGACCGGCCAGGATGCTTATAAGAAACATACAGATGGAAGAAGAGTTCAGAGGCAAGAGAGTCTGAAAGGTCAGCTCACACATTAAGCTCATGCTTCAACAGGAATAGGACTTCCTACAGGAATACGGGACAGATGGGGAAAGCAGCAGGATGTCAGAGTGGCTCAATCCAGAGCTGTAAAAGACTAAAAAGGCTGATGGGAATCCCACAAAAAAGTCAAAACAGGCCAGGTCACTAAGGAAAACAAAAATAGTCTACTTGCATAGGAATCAGATCAAGGATCTGAATGTTTAAAAGCCTTAAGAAACATAAAAGAAAACTTTCTTCAATTAAGTGAAACAGGTAAAGCAATGACAAAATGATACTTAGGGGGAAAATGTCAATATTTAAGAAGCAGAGGTTTTGGAATCATCATTCTGCTAAATTTCAAATATTTCCCATTGTACATATTTGTATTAAATTTAACACTCAGATCATTATTGTATATATTGACTTAGCTTCTGACTCCACTACTACATTATATTCTCTTCAAGGGAAGGAGCAATTTCTTCATTTCCAGACCTTGGCACAGTGGCCTAGTATAGAGTCTACTTTCAATAACTGAATGTTGAATGGACAAATAAGAAAACTATGACAGGAGGGCCCAAAAGCCATGGAAAAGAGGCATGTGCAATGTTAAATGAAATCAAGACTTATGAAAACCAAAGAGCATCTTTCCAAAGATCTTTGGTACCTTGGAAGTGGCAGGTTATATTATAGAATCACCAGCTCCCCCTCTGAATACACAGAGAGAACAGAGGCCTCTGGAAAGTGGAAGAAAGCAAAGGAGTAAGTGCTCTTTTTCAAGGGAGTGGAAGAGGGCCAACTGTGCAACTCACACCAGTCAGCCAGGTTCCTGAAAAAAGTAAAGCAGAAGTACTGTAAACGAGGCCTCGAAGGAAGACTCACAGAACAACTGAAATAGCTCTGGGAACAGTAAATCATGCCAAATCAAATTATTTTTGTAATGGAATGGCAGATTGTGTAGATCAAAGAAATAACTAACGTGATTTTATTAAACATTGGTGAGGCTTTTGATTCAAATGCCATAGTTACCTACTAGTTGGACACTTTGCTTAATGATGTTCCAAATTACAAGGAGAAAAAATATATATATAATTATTAATAAAATTAAATATTAAAACTGTGACATTGTGATTTGTAAGAAATATGTATTTGGTCTTTGTCCACTGGTCACTAGCTCACAGCTTCTAAAACCCATGCAATTTCCTGTGATAAGGGCCCTAAAGTTGTTTTTGTTATGTTAATGAGGTGACTTCATAATATAGGTCACCTATGGATGGGGGCTGGTTGCCAGGGGAAACAACCATGAGATCATCAGAGGGTTGGAACTTTCAGCTCCACTGCCCATCTACCTCTAAGAAGGGGAGAGGGGCTGGAGGTTAAATCAATCACCATTGGCCAATGATGTAATCCTCATCAATCATGGCTATGTAATGAAGCTTCCATAAAAACTCAAAAGGATGGGGTTCAGAGGGCTTCTAGGTTGGTGAACATGTAGAGATTAGGGTAGAATAGCAAGACTGGAGGGGCATGGAAGCTCCAAGCCCTATACATCTCTTTCAGCTGGCTGTTCTGAGTTATATCCTTTTATAAAGAATGGGTAATCTAGTAAGTAAAATGTTCCTTTGAGTTCTGTGAGCCACTCCAGCAAATTTAACAAGCCCAAGGAAGGATCATTGAAATCCATGATCTATAGTCATCACATCTAGATCTATAGTCATCTATAGTCATCGTATCACCACAGGTGATAACCTGGACTTGCAATTGGAGTCTGAAGTGGAGATGAGGGAGGAAGAGGAACAGTCTTATACAACTAAGCCCTTATTCTGTGGAATATGAAGCTATCTCCAGGTAGATGGTGTCAGAATTCAGCTAAATGTTAGGACACGCTGGTAGTATCTGAGAATTGTTTTTGGTGTGAGAATCCCACATACACACACACATTGGAAATTGAGTCTCAGAACACCTAAGGAAAAATATTTTTATAGATTATATATACTACATAGTATATATTTTATGTACTTTATAAATCTATTTTTCAGCTATCACATATATTTTTTTCCCAAAAAGTCTATTTTCTTGCAAGAAATTAATGCAAAGAAAAAAATCCCTTTCTGAAAACACTTAGAATGACTGTGATAAATAGGTGCAGGGATAAACATAATGGACCTTAGTTTTACAAAAAAAAGTTACCCTAGACAGGACAGAAGGCTTGCTATTTAACCAACTGAATATTCAATTTTGAGAGCTTTTTAAAGAGTAAAATAAGACTATAAGTAAAAATAAGTAAACAATTATTCTACTAACCCCCAAATGATACTGTATTTTCCTGGCTGTCCTTACTAATTATAGAAAATAATTTTAAAGAATTGTTTCTACTTATTTGGCTTTTGTTTTGTTTTGTTGCATTTGTTTTCAAATCAAAACAGCTCATTGTAAATACCTTTTGTGCCTCATTGTTACAGATTTTTTTCTTTTTGTTTCTTAGAAACCATAATTCACATTTCAGTGAAATTAATGCCAATATTAAAAGAACATCATTTTTTATCATTCATGAACTATGTCTCTGCCTTTCATGTATGGAGTGCGTTACTAAGTACCATAAATCCTTTTTAAAAAAGATGGTCTTTTGCCCTGTACAAAAGAATAAACTCCTAAGACCTTTAAATGACATCTTCACAAATGTGCCCCAATGCAAAGCTTACACACAAGTAAGGAGAGTAACAAAAAATTAGAAATGAATTCTACTTGATCAAAGACTTGATGGAGTGGCATGAATTATAAATGTCTTCATTTGGAAAATACTATACCTTCTAGATGTCTATTGGAAAATAAATATTCTTAATGCAGAATCTTGATTTATTTTATAATGACTTAATTTCTTTCTTTATTCTGAAAAGCAGCTGGTATCAATACAAATATTTCATTATGGTTGTTGATTAATATATTCTAGCTCTACAAATGTTTGAATGAAATCACATTCAGATGTTTCATATGCAAAAGCTAGGATGTTTAGAGCTTCAGACCCTCTAGACTTTAAACACAAGCAACCAATCTCTTAGAAGTTAAAAGGAGTAGGGTAATCATTAATGCTGATGAGCAGTATTTCTCATTCTCCTCCTAGACACATAATAATATTCCATTTCTTCCCTCATTCTAAGTTAGATGTGGCCATGTGACTTGTATTGACCAATAAAATGTTAACAACACTAATATTTGTTTTTTCTGGGCAGAAGCCTTTAAATTCCCATCTGTCTGCCATGATATCAAATAGTGGAGTGTCCCTCATTTATATTCTCAAGTGAGGACAATGTAGAATATAACCAATTACGATTATAACTAGTGTGAGCAATAAATAAGCCCTTGTGGCTTAAAGCCACTAAAATTTTGTGGGTGTTTTATACCAAAGCATAATCTAGCATATCTTGATTAAAATAGACATCTGAACAAGAAGAAGTGACAACTGTAAGGAAAAAAGAAAAAGGCTACAAAACTACAAAATGTGGCTGGCACTGATTTAGCAATTAGGCAGTAGGTAGGGAAGAAACTGTTAAGCAGTGGGAAAATGTCTGGTAATAGCGTCAACTGTAATAATTTGATAGGCAGATCAGGTACCCAATGAACTTCAAACTCTTAGAAAAGAGGATTGAGAAATAATACATGTGACATATGTAGGTAGCTACTGGCTGCCCTTGGCAAAACATTGTAAGGAAAAGATTTGGCCAGGAGAAAAATAACTGGTTTGGAAACAATGAAAAATAATCCAAAGAGTTCTCAAGTTCAGAAATATGGAGAAGAAGCAACTACTTCCTACCCCAACAAAAAATTCAAAGTCTTTGAGAAACAAAGGCCAAGTAAAACTCAGCCTTGCAGGCAAAGATCAAATTAGCTGTAGCACTCATATAAATTCCTGAATGGGTTAAGAGGTCTCCAATTGAGACCTAAATACAGGTGCACCACTGGAAATGAGTGGAATGGTGTTGCTTTCTTTCAAGTCTAATTGGTACAAACGATCTCCAAAAAGTAAAGATTTAGAGATACATTAATGAGAAAGTTAAAAAATACAGCTATCCTAAGAACCATGTTTTACAAAGAACAATGGATAGGATTACTATCACAATATGCTGACTGGAATCTAATAAGACATTCACAAAGCTTTCAGAAAATATCATTTCCATAGGAATCACCAGTCTGGATTGAAAAAGACTACCACTGGCTTAAATCAACCCTTGAACGTTAACAACCTACAGGCAGAAAGTGGACTTAGGAAGCTGCTCAGGCCTGAAAGAAGGCTTACACTTCTATACCAATTTTTCAGATGTGCCCATAAATAATCATGTTCCATAAAGAAAGGGAAGGGAAGGGAAGAGAACGGAAGGGAAGGGAAGGGAAGGGAAGGGAAGGGAAGGGAAGGGGAGGGGAGGGGAGGAAAATTAGAAGGAAAGGGAAAATAAACGGAAAAAGAAAATAAAAGAAAGAAAACAATTCAAAATAGAGTCCCTTGTGCTAAGCCCATGTCATCACACCAAGACTTAATACCTAACCTAACTGCAGTCTCAAACTTCAACAGGAATGTAGTCTTAACCACTCAGTCTGGAGTTTACTGGTCAGCACCAATAAGGTAATCTGCCACATAGGCCCTTTTTATCCCCCAAAGGAAGATGAGGTAATCTGCTCTTACCTTATCCCTCCCCCTTTAAAAATCTTTCCCTTTCTGTAGCACTTTAGAGCTCCTTTCTACTTGTTAGATGGGATGCTACTTGATTCATGAATCATTTAATAAATCCAATTAGATCTTTAAAATTTACTCAGTTGAATTTTTGTTATTTAACAGATTTTAGGGGTGTCTTCTTTGGGAAGAGTTAAGTATATTTTGCAAATAGTAATAAAAATAAATTGATCATTTGTTGAACAAATATTAAACATTTTTCATTAATATTTAATTGAAGAATGAATATTTCTGGTTGGCCTTCTTTCAGACACATGGTAGGATTACACTTCCCTTCATAAGACAGTGTACCCAGCAAAATGTGAGTAGAAGCTATGTGGTCTCTTCAGGGTGAAAGTTTTTAAAGGAAACACTCAAATTAATGCAATCCTTTCCTGTTTCCATATTAACCAGCAGTCTTACAGATCATGAAAGCTTCGTCAAGCTATACACTCCTGAATGAAAACAACAGGAAGCAAAGCTCCACAAACCTGAGATGATATGTAATGTGAGCAATAAATAAATCCTTGTTGTTTTAAGCCACTAAGATGTTAGAGTTGCTTGTTACTACAGCAGAACATAACCTGTCTGACTAATACAAGATACAGAGTTATAAGAAATCAATGCTTTGCTTACTGCAGGCATTGAATATAGATATGGTTAATGGAACTGAATTCATGCAGGCACTTTAGTGTCAAGTAACAAAACTCCAAGTCAAAAAGAATGCAAATTAGTGAATTCTCACAGCATTCAATTAGGTCTGATCCAGATAATCCATATATAGGTAATTGGAAAACAGAAAAGAGACATCAGCACAAGACTAGAATATTTCTCAATATAGTAAACAATAGAACTTTAGGCTTCCTCAGAAAGCAGTGAGTTTTCAATCAAGCAAAAACAAAATGAATATGTCTGACGCACTGAACAGAGTTCTGTCTTGGAAGGGAAGTTGAATGAAATTACAATAACATTTTCTTCTGATTCAAAGATTCTCTGATTGCAATGATCTCGCCCTCTGTCCCTTTCAAATCAATTTAAAACAAGATAGGTAGAAGCTATGTGCCTAGGCTGAGCCCAACATTTATGATAATCCTATTAAACTTCATCATCTGACAAGTGTTATTTCATGTCTGAGGTGACCCATTTGAACTGAATTCCTGGCTAAATCCAGCCTGTTCCAGGTCCTACATTTTACAGTGCTTCAGGGTGCTCAGTGGGGAGGAGACCTATTTAATTGCTGACTCCAATTGTGATTTACAGACTAAATGACCTGATTATTGCCATACATCCTAAGGTATACATTTCTATTTTCAACTTTGTTCCTCACTTTATAGAAACTGCACAAAGAGCTTATCAAAATCTAAATGTTTTTGCCATAAGCAAGGGACATAAGTTAGGGTTATAATTAGAACTGCCAACATCAGGAGTCAGACTAAGGAGAGAAAACTGATAAAGGAGAAAAAAGTAACTGAATTAGACAAGATAATGCCAAGCAATCACCTAGGCACAAAAACTCTAAATGATGATCACAAAATTACTTAAGAGAGGTATAAGAAACAATTTTAAGACATTACATACAAGACATACAAGGCTTAGAAAAAAAACATAGGGACCATCTAAGTTAGGCCCTCTTTATAGATAGAAACTAAAATTTGGGGATCTATTTCATGTGATTTAGCTGTATAGCTGATTTCAAGACGAGCAAATACCTTTTTTTTTTTTTTTTTACTGTTTTATCAGCTACTATTCAATCGCTTCTCGGGATTTGGCTAAGATCAAGTGTAGTATCTGTTCTTATCAGTTTAATATCTGATACGTCCTCTATCAGCTACTATTCATATCTTCTTCCCATTAATCACTTTTTTTTTTTTAACCACAACCCTAAGAATTGGGAAGTGGGATAAAAAGGAACATTGTCTTCCAAAATCTATTCTTCTTTTCTTGCATATTTAGAGTTCCTACTTGAACACAAAGCCAATCAAAAGAAAAAATAAACTTGTCAATCTCTCATGGAGATTATAACAAAGTTCTTGTCAACAGGATGTGAGGGAAGTGATAACTGTGTACAACTTCCATGTCCTGTTCTTAAAGGAAGAAGATTGCCACTTGTTTCCTATTCTATTTCCAAAATTGGAACAGGAATAGAATAGTGAGCCCCTTGAGCCCTCCAGATGGGAACAACCTCACGGAGGATGATCAAACAACAAACTGGATGGAACCGGAATCTCTAGAAGACCTCATGGAGTATAGAGCTCCCCTACTCACCATGAACTGCCTAACTCCAGATTGTTAACTGTTAGTTTCATTTTTATTGTCGTAACTAAATTCATATTCTAATTAATAAGGCAAAATAAGTATTCCTATTAAGAATTTTATTAGGAAATATTGATATGCAGTTTGCTTAGGATACTTGATCATTGTTTAGTGCCTTTCTTCAAAAAAACCATTATAGTCAAATGTTTTATTGATTTAACCCCAGCATGTATGACTTACTTTATCTTCCCCATGTCTCATTCTGATCCAGGGGAAAACAAAAACAAAAACAAAAACCACACACACACACACACACACACACACCTGATATGCCAATATGCAATGCTAGAAATGGGTAATCATTTCATTTAGCAAAGCTAAGAAAATTTTTTTCTGAGAATGGATCCTACAGGAATGAGCTAATACCCAAAACTTGAGAGCACATTTATGTAGAGGTTTGTCAAGTATTTTATTTAAAGAGCAACAAGAAAGGGCAAGTAATTATTGCCATTAGAGTTTTGCCTGTTCTAATAGGACATGCAAATGAATGATTTTTTGAAGTATATTTCTAATCCAGATAATGCTGCTTGTACAGCTGTAACTGACTTGGGGAGAACTGAGGGATGAAATTAGCTAATTTCTTGCAATCAAGACAAATTCAAAAGAGGAAACATTTTATCCACCTGTCATTTGGAAATTTTACTGAAGAGAATTCTAGAAAACATATTTCAAAGAAAAACAAGTTGGAGGAAAAAAATCATGCTAGTAATTAGGCTTCTTGTCTTTCCTGCTTATTAATGAAATAAATCTGTTTGCAAACCCTAGGCTGTAAAACTGTGTGGTTTACCATAAAAGAATTTTTAAAGTGTATCCTATGAAAATGAGATGTGGGTGGAAAGGTAAGGTTGAAAGTAACAAAATGGAGTAATAATCTTTTATGCTATGTATAATCAGTTTCTTTTACTTTCAGTGGAATGAGAACTTGAATGAACTATGGAAATGCTTAATGTAAATTTTCAGAACATTTTTTATGACTAAAGCACTTATCCCTTTCTCAGTTATTCTTCCTTTTTAATCTCTCTTTTTTAAAGATTTTATTTATTTATTTGACAGAGAGAGAGAGATTACAAGTAGGCAGAGAGGCAGGCAGAGAGAAGAGGAAGCAGGCTCCCCGCTCAGCAAAGAGCCCGATGCAGGGCTCGATCCCAGGACCCTAATATCATGACCTGAGCCAAAGTCAGAGGCTTTAACCCACTGAGCCACCCAAGCGCCCCAAATGATCTCTTTACTTCATTTATATCCCTCTAATTCTACTCCCATGTGTTCTAAGAACAATCTTTTTCTAGAACAATCTTTAATTTACTCTTACTAACTATATTCTTTCCATCCATTTTTATTTAATAAAGGATTTATACTGAAAATTGGTTACAAATTGATTACCGTTGTCAATCCTCCTGACTCAATGTTTGTCCACTTCCTATTCTCACCTGTCACTAGATTTAGATATTCGGTCCACAGTACATTTGACAAAGGAAGGAAAAGGAGTTAAAACTATCCTACTTACTAGTGGTCTAGGAGAAGGAAAAAATTGACAGCTTAAGCTATAATGATATTTTGAGTCAAGCTATGAATTTCTCACACTCTGCTGTTATGCTGATCTCTGCCAATAATTTTCCATTGGAAGTCAGTCAATAAAAATATATTAAAAGTGGCTATTACATACCAAAGGCTATACATATAGTAGGAATACAACAGTAATCATGGTGAAGTGAACTTGTATTCAACACAGTGATGAATTAAAGATATACATCTTCTGGATGTTAAGGGTTTTTTTTAAAAGGTAAATTGCATTGTTTCTTATTTGATTGTCATCAACAAATATTTATAAGCAGAAATTTTATGCTAGACACTGTACCAGTACTGAGTACTCAACAGTCATGTCTTCTAACCATAAGTTCATTATCATAGTAGGCTCATTTCCTACATAACTCTGAACATGTTTCCTAGTCTGGAAATTCTCCATCTTCTTCCTTCCATCAAGAAATTTGGGTGTTGAGTTTGATAAGTCCTTTATAGATCTTGGATATCAGCCCTCTGAAAGGATGTACCATTTACATCGATATGGATAGAACTGGAGGGTTATATGCTAAGTGAAATAAGTCAATCAGAGAAAGATAATTATCATATGGCTTCACTCATACATGAAATATAAAAAATAGTGCAGAGGGTTATAGGGGAAGGGAGGGAAAACTGGGAGGTAATCAGAGGAGGAGCCAAACCATGAGAGACTCTTGACTCCAGGAAACAAACCAAGGGCTGTGGAAAGGGAAGTGGGTGGGGGGATGTGGTAACTGGGTGGTGGGCATTAAGGAGAGCACGTGATGTGATGAGCACTGGGTGTTATACCCAACTAATGAATCATTGAACACTAAACCAAAAACTAATGATGTACCATAATATGTTGACTAATTGAATTTAAATTATTAAAAAAAGGATATACATATTCTTTCATTTCTTTTCTCATTTGAAAACTGGCAGTTATTTTGTTTCTTATTTATCTTGAACATGTTCATAAGTTAGGGTGATGGCATAAGACATATTTTGTTTAGTGAACTGGAGCTATCATGAACACTTCATTATTTGCTGCCTCAAAAACTTCATTTTTCCACCATTACTCTTTGGAGAGTTTGTGGGATTTTGTTTTTGTTTTCTTTCTTTCTTTCTTTCTTTTTTTTTTTAGAGTTGGCAAGTTATGTGTGAACATTTCAACTTTCCTACCCTCCTTCTAAGCTCATTTTGTATTCACTGCAATCTCTTGCAATACTTGTTATCCATGTGCACTACACATCTATTTGTGTACCTAAGGTGTGTATTGCAAATTATCCTCAGTTGATGGGCAGTGAAAACAGTGTCATTCTTTTCTTGGCTTAAGTGTTCCTCAGTAGATGTTTTGTTATAATTTTATATTTCATAATCCTACCAGTTTTGAGTACACACTGAGGTTATTTCTAGTTAGGCCAGGATTATATATATTTTGGCATTATAACTAGAGCTAATCAGAAAGGTCTACTTTTTAAAATATTCGTTGAAGGTGGGTTCCTACTCAAGAACTGATTTTGCTTCAGGTCATTAGTTTAGTACTATTTTCTTAGAGTAGTACTATTTTCTTAGATAATTTTATAGCTAAAGTTCAGCATGTGAAAAGAACAACCAGCCTTTGGGCTGGAAAGAATAAAGTAAAACAAATTAGTGAAAGTTCTATGCAGAAAAACCATTTTACATTCATGACATTTGGGTGCTACAGTCCATCTTTTTTTTAAAAAATGAAAAATACTAAAATTGTGACACATTTCAGGACAAAATAAGGCAAAAAGTATTAGCTCTTTCTTAAAATAGTGAGGAACTTATATCACCCCATGCAATATAGATTTCACTTTAATTCTCTCAAGGGCTCTAAGATCTAATTTGCTTTGTGTGTAAAGGCAAAAAAAATGTTCATGTGTTTTTAAAAGATGTAATTCTCTAAGTATAACCTATGATCTGAGAGTCAGTGAAAACTATTTTTCTCTCCTGCAAAGTCAATAGAAATAGGCCAAAGATCAGCTTTGCCCCTTTATCATCAATGAAAATAATGTGTAATTAGAAAACTGAATTCCTGATATAAACAGTAACAAAATCTAGTAAAGCCCTTATATAACACGGTCCTGTAATGTGAAAAAAAATCAGTTAAAATAAAATATCTGAATAAATTAAGCATGACCTAAAGAAATAATATAAAAATATTAATAACATTTTACAAAGATTTATAAAAACTCTTAAAAGATAAAGGAATAAAGAATAGGAGAATTAAGGAAGGGTTCTGAGTTCAAACAGCAAGCATGACAATGGGCATCTTATTCTTTGATTTTCTCTCATGTAAATGAATGAGCAGAGTGTTCAATCTATTGACACTATACTAAAATCAGCCCTTTCCTTCTTCAAATACTTAGCTGGGGTCATCAAGGTCATATCTCTAGCTAAGCCTTGTCTTGCCTACAGAAACCAGTGCATTTCTGGGGTCTGAAATATTCTTGCTGCCTTAGGTCCAGTGTTGGTCCTGAGAATGCACATACATATAAGACTGCTGATTTTATTTTCTTCAATATATTCTATTCTTCCAATTTGTATAACTGGGGTTCTCTGGTAGTTTATAGTCTGCTACTTTACTTCTTATCTGAAAATAGATTACTAAGAGTCCACGCATCTGGATTTTGACCACTGTCTATTTCTTATAAGAATCTCTTCCAAGTCAATATACTCAACCCCATTTTCACTCCTATGGTTCCAGCCCAGATTAAAATCCTTCCTTGGATGTACTAATGGCTTTGAATTAAAATCACAGGGCTGCTCCTTACTCAGTTTTACTTTAAGCAGTGCCAGTGAATGACGTATATAATGAAACAGTGGAAAAGTTGGTCTATAGCAGATAGTTCCAAAATGAATATATCAACGCAATGTCTGATTAGGCATTTAGTATCCAAGAGAATGGACTTTCAATGGGGACATCATTTTTTTTAAATACAAAATGTAGATGATCAAGGTCATTATCAACAATGATTAATCATGTTGACAATATTTGCCCTTGATATAATATGAAGAAAATGGTACTTTACCTCTGTGGTCTTACTCCCCAAAATCTACAACTGCAGTCAAATTATGGAAAAAAAAAATCAGACAAGTCTGAGTTGAAGAACTTTCTACAAAATATCTGACCAATACACCTCAAAACTGTCAAGGTCATCACATATAAGGAAAGTCTGAGAAACTGTGACAGCCAAGAGGAGCCTAAGGAGACATGACAGCTAAATGTAATGTGGTATCCTAATACAGAAAGTGGACATTAGGTAAAAACTAAGACAATGGGAATAAAGTATGGATTTTAGTTAATAATAATGTATCAATATTGATTCATTAATTGTGACAAAATGTACCATACTAAGGGAAGATGTTAAGGGAAATCGAGGGCTGAGTTAATAGGGGTTACCTATACTATCGTAGCAATTGTTCAGTAAATATGCTCTAAATACAATAAAATTGTCCTAAAAAGTAAAGTTTATCAAAATAATACACAAAAGGGAAGAATTCTATAGTCCTATTATAAAAATAAGTTATCTGTATTCCTATAGGGTGCACTGCTTACATGACTAAGAAGTGGTCTTTGAGTCATTTTCCTTGGCTGAAACTTTGTTTTAAAATGTATTTTTCAAGGCAAGGACTAGAAATAGCCCCATTGAAATCTCAAAACACTGACGTTTAATGAGAACATCAGTAAAAACAATCAAATGAGGGCGCCTGGGTGGCTCAGTGGGTTAAAGCCTCTGCTTTCGGCTCAGGTCATGATCTCAGGGTCCTGGGATCGAGGCCCGCATCGGGCTCCCTGCTCAGCAGGGAGCCTGCTTTCCCCTCTCTCTCTGCCTGCCTCTCTGCCTCCTTGTGATCTCTCTCCCTCTGTGAAATAAATAAATAAAATCTTTAAAAAAAAAAAATAAAAAAAAAAACAATCAAATGAAAGCAGAGATACCATGTAAATAATCGTAACTGATAAGGGGATTAAATTATTGTTATCAAAATATCACTCAAAAGTTAATTCAACTTAGAATAGTTTCAAATATGTCAATATCAGGTTTTAATGTGATATAAAAATTCTGAAACAGAAATCTAGGAACATTAAATTTAGTAACATTAAACATATGAAAAAATATAAATACATTGAGAATTTTAGAAAATAACAGAGCCAGATCTTTTAAATACACATTTCATAGTATCCTAGAGGAAAGAGAAGACATTTAACTCGTGCAGACTATTTCAGAACATATCAAATAGAAAGAAAATGAAGAGAATCTAAAATTTTTAAGTTTAAAAAAGTGACTCAGCCTATTCTACTCTAGCCTGCTGAGTTGTCAGAGAAAGTCACAATGGGAATACATGTCAACTCTTGTTACTCCACCAGGTTGGGATTAGGAAATCATTTGTTGGAACAATGCTCTAAAGGTCAGACATAGAGGGCTCACTTACGTTGTTCCTTCCTCTCCTGGTGCTGCATTAGGAAAATAATATACAGACTTGAAGTCAAATACTTAATGCTTGAAGAAGAAAAGAAAGGGGGAGAACAGACTTTCCGCGCCCTGACACAGACAAGAGGACACAGACAAGGAGATCCACCCTTTCTGATTGCTCTTGGCAAGATCCCATCAAAGTGCTGCCACAACCTGACAGTGTGCGAGCAGCCCAGAGGCAGCCCAGCGCCACTCAAGAGAGTCCTGCCCCTGGGGAGAGGGACGGACAATCACACCCCAGTCTGCCTGCAGGCCCTGCCCACCACCAAAAGCTTCTCAGGGGACACCACAGGGAAAGTGCCTGCAGTTTGGGGCTACTTCATCTCCGTTAAGTTCCTGGTCTGACTCAACTCAAGCCCAAGGCAGCCCCCGACTGGCCCACTAACGCCATGGGGACCAGACTCTGCCCACAACAGGCAGAGAACCATTGCAGGCATGACTGAAGGCAAATTCACAGCTCTGCCACAACAGTAGGGTGCATACAACACACAGGGGAGACCCCCTGAAGTGCTAGATTCTGGGGAACAGGGGACATTGCATTGCGGGACCTCTTCTTCATAAAGCCACTACTTCCAAGTGCGGGAGACATAGCTGACTTTCCTAACACAGAGAAACAGACACAGCAATAGACAGAATGAGGAGACAGAGGAATATGTCCTAGATGAAAGAACAGAACCAAATCACAGCAAGAGACCTAAGTGAAATGGAGATAAGAAAAATATGTCCGACACTAAATTTAAAGTAACGCTCATAAAGATCCTCGCTAGAATTGAGAACGAAGTACAGAACCTCTGTGAGACCCTCCACCAAAAGATAGTAGTCATAAAGAACCAATTACAGCTACTGGACTCACTGAATGGAAATAAAAATAGACCACCTGGAATAAATAGCAAACAAGAGGAAGGAGAAGAACAGATCGGCGACCTGGAGGACAGGGTCTTGGAAAGTAATCAACCTGGGCAGATGAGAGGGGGAAAAATACACAAAAGGAGAATAGACCTAGGGAACTCTGACACTGTCAAGCATAACAGTCACATGACAGGGATCCCAGAAGGAGAAGAGCTTTCAGGGGGCAGATTTGTCTGAAGAAAGAATAGCTAAAAACTTCCTGAATCTGGGGAAGGAAAGAGAAATCCAGATCCAGGAGCCACAGAGAGTCCCCAACAAAATCAACCCAATGAGGTCTGCACCAAGACTCAAAGTAAATAAGATGGCCAAAAATAGTGATAGAGAGAATTTTAGAAGCAGCAAGAGAAAGGAAATCAGTGACATACAAGAGAAACCCCATATGGCTATCAGTGGCTTTTTCAGCAGAAACTCTTCAGGCCAGAAGAAAGCAGCATGATAAATTCCAATGGCTAAAAGGAAAAAAATCTAGAGTCAAGAATACTCCACCGAGCAAGGCTTTCATTTAGAATAGAAGTAGAGACAGAGTTTCCCAGAAAAACAAAAGTTAAAAGCAAAACCAGCCACATCCCTGTCACACAGGATGCCTTTGGCTTGTGGATCCCAAATTCACAGTCCAGTCGCCCTCCTGCCCGAGTGAACATGTACAGCCTGCCACCTGCTCAATGCCAAGTCAACACGCCTTCACCTCAGATTGCCAAGGGCTCAAATTGACACTCTTCCCCTCAAATTCCAGTCCCTGTGCTCTAGTCTGTGCACAAGTGAGCATAATTTTAATAGCAGAGTGAAGTGACCCAGTGACCCTAATTCTGTGGAATATATCATGGATAAGAATATGCATAGATGAAAATATCTCCAACAGGCACATCAAAAAACAATACAAACAGTATTATTCTGGTTAGTAAAAGAAACAAACCCAGGAAAAATAAAACAGGATGAAACCAAGCAGGGAGACACCATAAGAGACTGTTAAGCATAGGAAACAAATCAGGTTGCTGGAGGGGAGGTGGGGGGGTGTGAGGTAGCTGGGTGATGGACATTAAGGGGGCACTTGATAGAATGAGCACTGAGTGTTCTATGCAACTGATGAATCACTGAACTCTACCTTTGAAACTAATAATATACTCTATGTTAATTAATTGAATTTAAATTAAAACAAGGAACCCCCCCAAAAAAAGAAAAAGAAAAAAAAGCTCAGACTAAGTCCATTCAGTAATATAACTAAAATTTACAGCTAACATATATTACTTTAATGACATGCAGGGAAATTCTATGAAGCATTTAAATTCTATTATCTCCATTTAAGGTTGCAATAGCCCCACATGGTACATACTGGTATTGGTGCCACTTTGTAGAAAGGTTACAAAACTTACTCAAGATCTCTTTAGCAATGAATATGGAAGCTGGGGTTATAATCCAACTGTTTCTGATTCTTATGGCTGCTAGTCAAAAACTATTCTATTAGAGTAATTATTTGATGTAAATCACTGGTCAATTTAGATACATAAGTTAGTTAAAAGATTTAATTATCTTTTCTAAGAACTTACTAAAACAACTAATTACTTTGTATATAATAGATACAATCTCCTTGCTTGGGAAACTGAAAGCACTATAGTATTTAATTTATCTCAAAGGGAAACTTACAGACTTTTTTCTTTTCAAATATTTTTGAACTGTTGATTCTACAGGAGATATATCTAAGTGATCTAAACCAAAATTTAGTAAATCAGTATCTCTGAGTCTTCAGTACTGATTTCCTCAACCCACTTGCCTGGAGAAGCCCATGAGGAGACGTTAAAACTATACTATGCTTTTTAATCCTCAAAATGAAGGTGAGTCTATTGTCCACCAACTCTAAAGGAGTAATGACAACACATCGTGACTTAAAATCATGCAGACCAACAGATCTTCTAATATAGTAATCTCTCATAGTTCCTGATAGGTGGTTCTGTAATTTCTGCTGGACTATTTCCAGTTAAAAGATTCTCACTAACTTTAGAGAAACATATCTTATTGAATAATCACAACTGCCATCATTTATTAAGTGTTTACTATGTGTGTCAGGTACTAAATTGGACTTACCTAATATCAAGTATATATTTTTTTAAAGATTTATGTATTTATTTTATGGGCGCCTAGGTGACTCAGTCAGTTGAACGGCTGCCTTAGGCTCAGGTCATGATCCTGAAGTCCTGGGATCAATTCCCACATCGGGCTCCCTGCTCAGTGGGGAGCCTGCTTTTCCCTCTCCCTCAGCCTACTGGTGCTCTCTATCTCTCTGTCAAATAAATACATAAAATCTTAAAAAAAAAAAAGATTTTATGTATTTACTTTAGGAAGAGAGAGCAGGGAGAGGGGCAAAGAGAGAGGGAGAGAGAAAATCTCAAGCAGACTCCCCACTGAGCATGGAGCCTGACACAGAGCTTGATCCCATGACCCTGAGATCATCATCTGAGCTGAAACTAAGAGTCAGGCACTTACCAACTGAGCCACCAAAGTGCCCCTCAACTATGTACTGAATATCTACTAGGTTCCAGGCATTGTTATAGCAGGACTAGAAATTCAGCAATAAGCTAAACAAAGGTCTTATCCTTACCATGCTTACATTTTATTATTTAATCAACAAGATAACTAAAATGATGGGTACTATGTTTAGTACCAATATTTGTCTCTTAAAAGTAAGGAAAGAGGTTTAGAGGTTTTCCCAAAGCCACAATGTTGCTATAATATATAGATGTACATAAACCAAATGTTACAGTATATTTTGTAAAATATAGCAGTATATTTCCAAAGCCTACTGTAACCCACATTATTTTTAAGGAAGATATTAGCCCTGGAACACCTGGGTAGCTTAGTCGTTGGGCATCTGCCTTTGGCTCAGGTCATGGTCCCAGAGGCCTCGGGTTGAGCCCCCACCACTCCCCCGTCAGGCTCCCTGCTCAGCGGGAAGCCTGCTTCTCCCTCTCAGACTCCCCCTGCTTGTGTTCCCTCTTTCGCTCTCTGTCAAATAAATAAATAAAATCTTTTAAAAAAAAAAGGAAGATATTAGCCCTTCTTAAGTCACTAGGAGGATATACCATTCACATATTTTCCTTTTCAAAGAAATTGTGTAAAAGAATTGAAAATTCCAGTTTGTGATTAAAAAAAAATCCAATGATCCAGAAGAAGATATTTTGGATTTATGAGATGGATTCTGCACTTGTACTTATTTGTATTATATTGTTTTATTTTTACTAATAACCATTTTAAAGGACTATCAACAAAGTCAAATATTCCTGTTTTTAACATACTGCCATCCTCAAGGTCTTATGGATAATATAAAAAATTCTAGCCAAGAAACATCACATATATAGGTATATCAAGGCACTGGTGATAGGCCTTCCTAAAGCTTTTTAAATGGATGACATTTAGAAAAAAGTAGAGTTGTAATAAGTGTCTTCTAAAATTTTCAAAAAAACTCAAGTAATAACAATGCTAGCAGAGGGTATTTATGTCCTTTAATGGTAGCAATGCAAAAGTTTCATTGTGATCTTGCTTTAACCTTATTATCATAGTACCTTTAAAAACAAGACCATGACATGACTAAGAACCAAACTTATTTTTAAAAGGTGGGCTACAAATGCAAGTACTGTGGTTCTGTTTATACTACTGTAATAGACAGCTTCTAAAATAGTTTTACATTCTGGTATTCATTTTCTCATACAATTCCCTCTCCTTGAGGCACTGACCTAGCGATTCTATTCTAATGAATAGAATATGGCAAAAGTGATGGGATATCACTTCCATGATTAGGTTACAAATAGATCATTACGACTTCCTTCTCTCTCTCTTCCTTTCTCTCTCTTGTTCTGTGTTACTATTTCTCACTCCTGATCTAGAGAAGCCAGATGTCCTGTGAACTGCCCCATGGAGAGGTCCATGTGGCAAGAAACCATCTCCAGCAAACAACCAGCAAGAGCCTGAGATCTGGCAACAGCCAAGTGAGTGACTTTGGAAGCATGTTCTCATCAACTTGGGCTTTGAGGAAATAAGATATTGGATAGATGAACATTTAGCCTTCCACAAGTCTTCCTCTACAGAAAGTCAAGCTTAGCAAATACCTTTCTTTCTTCACAGAAAACTCAACACATAAAGCCTAGAGGATACAAGAATAAACACCACTAATTTAATAACATGAAATATAGTCAATAAACTCAGTGTTATCCCCTTGAAATTGTAAGCTTCATTAAGTGATTTTATAGCAATCAATGTAAATTTTTCCAATAGGATGTAGTGTCAAAAATCAGTTAATTGATTTAATAATTTTCAATACTGTATTTTGGCAAAACATGCAAGCAAGCTGCTCTTCCTTCTGTATTACACCTTGGAGATATTGTGGGTTCAGTTCTAGACCACTTCAATAAAGTAAATATTGCAATAAAGCAACTCAACTGAATTTTTTGGTTTCCTAGTACATTAAAAGTTATATTTATACAACACTGGAGTCTATTAAGTGTGCAATAGCATTATGTCTAAAAAAACCACAATGTCACAATGTATATACCTTAACTTAAAAACACTTTATTACTAAAAAATGCTACCCATCATCTGTGCTCTCAGCAAGTCACAATCTTTTTGCTAGTGGAAGGTCTTGCCTCGATGTTGATAGCTTCTGACTGATCAGAGTGGTGGGTCCTGAGGGTTGAGATGGCTGTGGGAATTTCTTAAACTAAGAAGACAATGAAGTCTGCCACATTGACTGACTCTTCCTTCATGAATGACTTCTCCGTAGCATGTGATGCTGTTTGATAGCACTGTACTCACATAGAACTTCTTTCAAAACTAGAGTTAATCCTCTCAAGCTCTGTCACTGCTTTATCAACTATGTTCATGTAGTATTCTAAATACTTTGCTATTATTTCAACAATCTTCGCAGCTTCTTCTCCTGGAGTAGATTCCATCTCAAGAAACCACTTTCTTTGCTTATCCTTAAGAAGCAACTCCTCATCAATTCAAGTTTTATCATGAGATTGAAGCAATTTGGTTATATCTTCAGGCTCTACTTGTAATTCTAATTTTTATGCCATTGCTACCACTTCTGTAGTCACTTCCCCCACTTGAACCCCTCAAAGCCATCCATAAGCATTAGAATCAACTTCTTCCACACTCTTGTTAATGCTGCAATCTTGAACTCTCACCAGGAATCGTGAATGCTCTTAATGGCATCTAGAATGGTGAATTCTTTTCAGAAAGCTTTCAATTTACTTTGCCCAATTCACCAGAGGAATTACTATGGTGGCTATACCTTTATAAAAATGTATTTCTTAAATAATAAGACTTGAAAGTTGACTTAATCCTTTTATCCATGGACCACAGAATGGATGTTCTTTCGCAGGCATGAAAACAACATTAATCTCATTGTACATCTCCAACAGGGCTCTTGGGTGACCAGGTGTATCATCAATAAGCAGTACTATTTTGAAAGAAGTCTTTTTTTTTTCTGAGCAGTAGGTCTCAACGTTAGGTTTAAAATAGTCAGTAAACTATGTTGTAAACAGATATGCTGTCATCCAGGCTTTGCTGTTCATTTACAGTGCACAGGCAGAGTAGATTTCACATAGTTCTTAAGGGCCCTAGGATTTTCAGAGTAATAAATGAGACTTGGCTTCAACTTCAAGTCAACAGCTGCATTAGCCCCTAATAAGAGAGTCGGTCTTTCCTTTGAAGCTTTGAAGCCACGCATTGACTTCTCTCTAGCTATGGAAGTCCTAGGTGGCATCTTCTCCCAACAGAAGGCTGTTTCATCTACATTGAAAATCTGTTTTTTAATGTAGCCACCTTCATCACAATCTTAGCTAGATCTTCAGGATAACTTGCTGCAGCTTCTACATCAGCACTTACTGCTTCACCTTGCAGTTTTATGATATGGATATGGTTTCTTTCCTTAAACCTCATGAACCTACCTCTGCTAGCTTCAAACACTTCTTTTGCAGCTTTGCCACCTGCTAAGCCTTCATAGATTTGAAGAGAGTTAAGGTCTTCCTCTGGGTTAGGCCTAAGGTAGTGCTATAGCTGGTTTGATCTTCTATCCAGACCACTAAAACATTCTCTATATCAGCAATAGGACTGCTTCGCTTTCTTATTATTCGTGTGTTCACTGAATTAACATTTTTAATTTCCTTCAGGAATTTTTACTTTGCATTCACAATTTTGCTAACTGTTTGACACAAGAGGCCAAACTTTTGGCCTATCTCAGCTTTTGACATGCTCACTAAACTTAATCATTTCTAGCTTTTGACTGAAAGTAAAAGTCCTCTCGCTTAAACACTTACAGGACCTTACAGGGTTCTTAATTGGCTTAATTTTCAATAGAAAGCACTATTTTCTGTTCCTCTGGCAACAGGGAGGCCTGAGGAGGAGGAGCAAGAAGGAGAATGGTTGGTCAGTGAGCAGTCAATATACATACACTTATCAATTTAGTTTTCTCATATATATATATGTGGTTTGTATTGCCCCCAAACAATGACAATAGTGACATCAAGGACTACTGATCTCAGATCACCATAACAAATATAATGATAATTAAAAGTTTGAAATATTATGAGAATTACCAAATTCTCTGTGACATAGAGATATGAAGTGAGCAAATGCTATTGGAAAATGATGTGACAGACTTGCTTATTCCAAGATTGCCACCAACCCTCAATTTATAAAAAATGCAGTATCTGTGAAGTATAATAAAGAGAAATGCAATACGGTAAGGTGTGCCTGTACCTTGTTACTGAGACATTTTTTGTAATTCTGGTTCCCTTGAGTTTTTAGCTAGGTTTGCAATCCTTAAAGGAATTGACAAGAGTGAATTTTAATAACTATACAATGTGCTACATTTGGTGAAGAAGAAAGAAAAAAAATATACCTGTTTATCTCCTCATTAGAGAAGAATGCCAAACCCAGACGCCCTTTAGGTCATACTCCCTAGTTATTGTGTAGTGTTTCCATAAGTCTCTGAAGCTACATCTACAATTTGAAAAATTGCCTATGGTAATTTCTTGGAAGTATACTTTTGCAGGAAGAAAATTATTACTATGAAAAAGTGTAAAAAGGAATGTCCAAAGCACACTTTTTTCAATCTTCAATGTTATTTTAAAAAGATGTAGAAACCAAGCTCATCTCTAAGAGATATCAGACAAAAAGCAAAGATCCAAATTCTCCCAAATATGAGAACACACCAGACACCAGACATTGGCTGTAGCTACAACTAGGACTCTGGTTAAGTACCTCAGGAAAAAGTATAAATTTCTTTTGTGCAAATGTCAGCCTTCCACAGTATATAGCTAAAACTCTAGAATAATAGTTCAATTAGAAGAGGTTATTGATTTTTACTCTCTAGAATAGTTAAAGCAGTAATCCAAAATTATTTTACTATCCATCCAAATTATAATAAAGAGAAATGGGACAGGAATAGGGTTACCAAGATTTAAGGCCTTTCCAGTAGGAAGAATCTTCACACTGGAACACCCCCCTTCCCAATACTTTCACCTCCTCTAGTCAGAACAAGAAATGAGCTCATATGAGAAATAATGATGGCCAAAAGGTAGTTGGGTGACATATCCAAAATGCTGAAATAAGAAGATGTTGATCAAAAATCTTATATCCAGCAAAACCACTTTTCAAAAATGAAAGTGAAATAAAGATATTCCCAGATAAGCAAACACTGAGTCAATTCATTCCTGGAGGACCTACCTCACCCACCAAAACTAAGTTAAATAAATATTAAAGGAAATAATTTAGGCTTAAAGCAAGTTACCCAAGATGGAAATTCAAACACACACATACACACACACACACACACACACACACACACACACACAGAGTGCGTAAGTAAAGGTAGTCAAGTAATTATAAAAAATAGTATAAATGCATATTTCTCCTTCTTTCTACACATGCATATAATTTTATTTGGGAACCTATAACATAGGCAAGTGGAATTTATTTGACAATAGCACAAAGGTGGTGGGTAGAAACAAAGTTGTATCTGGTATACAAATGACACCAGGGGATAACTTGCATCCCTAGGGAAAAAAATGTAGAGAATCTGAGATGGTAAATCAACTGGCAAATATGAAAATCCCAAAGAATATATACTTATTCTCTTTTCTCTTGTCAGCTTCTATAATAGGTACAACTTATAAAGCAGTAATTATGACAATGTATTACTAAGTTTTAATATGTGTAAATATAATGTGTAACAATAGCACAAGAAGAAAAAGGAAATAGAGCTGTATAAAGGTAAAATTTGTATATCTCACTGAAATTAGGTTAGCATCAATTTGAAGTGGACTCATAAGTTAAGATTATATGGTAAGCCCTAGAACAACCACTAAGAAAATAATTTTTAAAAATATAGTGGAAAAAATGATTATAGGAGCAATTGAGGAACAAAAGGACATGAAACATCGGGAAACAAAATATAAAATGGTAGATGTAACTCCAACTACATCAATAATTACATTATATGTGAAAGGATTAAACAATGTAATCAAAAGGTAGAGACAGTAAGTCTAGATTTTAAAAAGTAAGATCAACTACATGCTGTCTACAGGAAATATTTTATATACAGTACAAATATGTTAAAAATGAAAGGATGGAAAAATATATACAATATAAACAAGACTCATTAAAAGGCAGGAGTAGCTATATACTTATCAGGAAAAATATAAGCTTTAAAACAAAGAGTCGCTTGATATAAAGAGGAATATTTTCTAATGATAAAAGCATCAATCTATCAGGAAAATACAGCTACTAGAAACATACATACACCTAGCAAGAGAAACTCAAAATACATGAAACAAAAATTAAGTTAAAGGGAGTAGAAGACAACTCAACAATAATAGTTGAAGACTTCAATATCCCATTTTTCACAATGGATAGAACTAGACAGAATATCAACAGGAAATGGAAGACTTTAACAACAATATGAAGAAACTAGACCTAACAGGCATTTAAGGAAACTTCAATCCAACAACAATAGACTACAAACTCCCCTCAAGCACACTTCGAATATTCTTCAGGGAATGACACAAGCAATAACACAAGCCTTAATAAATGTAAAGGGATGAAGCCACACAAAAATGTTCTTAATTATAATGAAATGAGTTTAGAAAGTGAAAAACACAATCTCTGAAATTAAAAAAGCACATGGTGGGATTAAGAACAGATTAGACATGACAAAAAAAAAAAATCTGTGTAACCAAAGTCATAGCAATAGAAATTATAAAAAATGAAGCAAAAAAAGAGAAGTGAAAAAAAGACATATAATTTTCCCGTACAAAAATATCAAGCAATCGAACATACATATAACTGGAGCCCAAGACAGAAAGAAAAGAAAGGCATGGACAAAAATAATATTTGAGGAAATAATAGCCAATTATTTTCCAAATTTGATTTGAAAAAACTATGAACCACATCAAGGCTTATAATCAAATTGCTGAAAACAAGTGATAAAAAGACATGCTCAAAACAATCAAAGGTTAAAAATATACGTTCAGGGCGCCTGGGTGGCTCAGTGGGTTAAAGCCTCTGCCTTCGGCTCAGGTCATGATCTCAGGGTCCTGGGATGGAGGCCCGCATCGGGCTCTCTGCTCAGCAGGGAGCCTGCTTCCTCCTCGCTCTCTCTCTCTGCCTGCCTCTCAGCCTACTTGTGATCTGATCTCTCTGTGTCAAATAAATAAATAAAACCTTTAAAAAAATATTAAAAAAAAATATATACATTCAAGGAACAAAGAATTACAGCAGATTTTTCATCAGAAGCTATGCAAGTCAAAAAAATATGAGTAATATCTCTCAAATATTGAAAGTAAAAAACCACCACCATTCAACCTAGAATTCTATACCAGGTAAGTNATTCAAGGAACAAAGAATTACAGCAGATTTTTCATCAGAAGCTATGCAAGTCAAAAAAATATAACTGAGTAATATCTCTCAAATATTGAAAGTAAAAAACCACCACCAATCAACCTAGAATTCTATACCAGGTAAGTTTTTTTTTTAATTAAGGTAAAATAAAAACATTATAGACAAAAGGGTGAAGAAAATTTATTTCAGCAGACCAGCCTCACAAGCAATGTTAAAAGACATTCTTCAGAGAGAAGAAAAATAATGTTGAAGAAAGTATGGATTTACACAAAAGAATGAAAAAGTAATTATATAGCTAATTGGAGAAAGTATTTTTTCTCATTTTTAGTTTCTTAAACAGACAATTGACTAAGCAAAATTAATAGTGTATTTTACACTTTATAACAGAATTAGAAGTAAAATATGTGATCATAGAACATATATCAAGAGGGAGAAATAGAAATATACTGTTATAAAGTTCTTTTACTATCTATAATATGGCCTAATATTCTTGGAATGTGGACATTAATAACAAAGAAACTTATTACAAGCCCCAGATCAACTATTCATAAATTAATAAAGAATCATAGCTAGTAAGTCAAAGATAAAGATAAAATGGAATGTTAAAAATATTTAATTAACATACATACATATATACACTATTGTTTTCAACAAATGGTAGGTTATTTTTAATGGAGAAATAATAGTCCTTTCAACAAAACAGTTATGGAACAACTGGATATTTTTAGGTCCATAAAAGAGTATTTACCATTATCTCACAACATGTATGAAATTTTTTTTTAAGGTTTTATTTATTTATTTGACACAGAGAGAGAGATCAGATCACAAGTAGGCAGAGAGGGGCACCTGGGTGGCTCAGTGGGTTAAAGCCTCTGCTTTCGGCTCAGGTCATGATCTCAGGGTCCTGGGATTGAGGCCTGCATCAGGCTCCCTGCTCAGCGGGGAGCCTGCTTCCCCCTCTCTCTCTGCCAGCCTCTCTGCCTCCTTGTAATCTCTCTCCCGCTGTGAAATAAATAAGTAAAATCTTAAAAAATAAAAAACAAAAAACAAGTAGGCAGAGAGGCAGGCAGAGAGAGAGGAGGAAGCAGGCTCCCCACTGAGCAGGGAGCCTGATGCAGGCCTGGATCACAGGACCCTGAAATCATGACCTAAGCTGAAGGCAGCGGCTTTAACCCACTGAGCCACCCAGGCACCCTCACAAGGTAGTCATGTATGAAAACTAACTCCAAATATATAATTTAATCATATATCTGAATATAAAAGGAAACACTATAAAACTTCTACAAAAATGTTTTGATGTTGGAATAGTAAAGCTATCTTGATAGAGCACAATGAACGTAAGTCATAAAAGAAGAAATTAATAACTAGACTTTCAAAATTTAAACCATTCTATCATCCAATGATCCTGTTAACAAAATCAAATTTTCAGACACATACTAAGAAGAAATAAATGCTATATATGTATTTTTCAAATGATTTGGGTCCAGTAATTATAAAGAACTTTTACAACTTCATAATAAGACTAACAACCTGATAACAAGATGAACATATATATCTACAAAAGATTTCACCAAAAAAGATATTAACATGGCAAATAAGCACATAAAAATATTCAACTTTATTAGTCATTATGAAAATGCAAATTAAAACCACAAAGAGATCCCACTGCCCACCCACCAGAATAGCTAAAAGTAAAAAGACTGACAATACTATTTTGGTGAAGATGTAAAGGAAGGAGAACTTTCATACACCACTGGTGGAAGTACAAAATTGTACAGCCACTTCAGAAAATAATTTGGCAGTTTCTTATAAAGAAGCTTATAAAGTGAAATATAGACTTGCCATGTGACCCATAATCTCACCCCTAGACATTTCTTCAAGAAAATTAAACACATACGTCCACATGAATACTTACACATGGATGTTTATAGTTGCATTGTTCATTTTAGTCAAAACTGGAAATGACCCAAATGTTCATCAAAAGGAAAATGGGTAAGCAAATTGAAGCATATCCATGCCATACAATGCTACTCAGCAATAAAGAAGCTACTAATATGTACAACAGCATGGGTGTATCTAAAAATACTTTGCCAATTAAAAGAAGTCAGACATAAAAGACTACATTCTATATGATTTCCTCTATACAACATTCTAGAAAAGGCAAAAGTGTAATGACAGAAAGCAGGTCAGTTGTTGACTGTGTCCAGAGGTTGGAGAGGAATGCTGGCCAAGGGGCATTAGGGAACATTTTAGTGTAATGGAAATATTCTATTCCATGATTTACATAGTTATGGTGCTTACATTACCATATAGAGTTGCCAAAGCTCATCAAATGAAACACTTAAAATTGGTGGATTTCAATAATCCTGATTTGAAATGTATATACCCTTCAAATCCCAAACATAATGAATTAGAATCTGAAGAAGGTGGAGCCTAGGAACTGATGTTTTTATGGTTTATGATATAGAGAGACAAGCAGCTGACAAGCAATTCAGTCATCAAACCCCAATTTCACAATTAGCAAAAATAGCAGTTCATCGTCCAGAGATGACTGGACTAATATGCCACCTGTTTAAATACTTCCTACTCTGCATCTTGATTAGTCAGAAAACTAGGACATGATTATGCTTTCACAGGACAGGTCAACAGGCCAGCTTGGGCATCAGGAGAGGACAGAAATATAAGACATTACAGAGCTTCAAATAGTGTTTATTACTATTACTACCATGACTACTGTCAATATTATTATTATTCACTACTTTCAGATATATCTTTACTTTTGAAAGAAAACCTTGAAGGCAAATAAATTATAAGAATTAAAAAAAAAAACAGAGCTAAAGTGGCAGAAAAACAGGCAGTAGAGTCAAACTTCATTTGGTTTTTCCTTTCAAATATGTCCTGAAAGCAATTCATTCATAGTAAATCCCACCTGGCTGCAAAGCACGGATGCAGGCATCGGAGGGTAGTGGTTCTGAAACTTAACTCATCTTCAGTCTTTAAAGAAAGAAGATCCAAAGTCCTTCACCAAGAAATTCCATCAATGGCCTGGGGTGGGATCCAAGAATCTGCATTTCTAAGTGCCCCTGCTGCTTCTGTTGTGCAGTCAGTTTGCAAATAAACTATCACAGGAATTACAAAAAGTGTATTAAGATAAATTCCGTGTTATCTTCATTCAGCCTCAAAGACAAACTAGATTAAATCATAATGACTTCTTTTTCCATCCATACAAATTGAGCCAGTGCCTTAAAAATACAAAGGGCACCCAACACACTCCAGTGTTTCTAGTACCCGAAAGGCAAGTAGAGACCAAGATATTAGTCTTTCAGTTTTCAGATGTCCATTATCCGAAACACGGAAATAGGTATTGGTGTAAATAAGAGTTAATCATTAAAATACAAATCAGCCAACCAATTATTGTGAAAATCCTGAGCATTTCTGTGGCTGAGATCTAAGCTCAAAATACTTGTCAGTATCCTGCAAATAGTGTTTACTCTCCAGCGCACTCTAAAACTAAATCCCATCTCCTTCCCTAGAACACATTTTCCACAGTCTTTTTCTAACAGTGTAATCTTCCACAAAGCTCTCGTTAATCTGCCTGTGGAGGCGTGTTTTAAGGAAGGGATTGCCTGTCAGCAGGTTAGCAATCATTTTCTGCCCTTGGGAACCTAGAGAAGACCAGGTTATGTTCTGTAAGTCGGACCATCACACATCAGAAAATGCTCATCAGCTTTGCCAGCCTCTTGATTTTAATCCATTTTGGTGGAGGTCACGCTTCAGTGAAAGTCCACATTTGCTTTATAATATATAACCTTTGCAATTTTGTTTGAAGGCTGAAAACTTTAGATATTTTCCCCGTTTTTTTCCATAACAGAAAGACGGGATCTAAAATAATTCATTTTTCATTAAAAAAAAAAAAGTGTGTGAAACATAACACCAAGGTATATCATCTTGTTCAAGGGTATAAAAGTCACTTTTCCAAATATGTGTTCTTGGAAAAAAAAGATAAAAAGATTGCCTTGTAAAAAGCAAGAAACAAAAAATTAAAAAACAGGAATTTCCTTTGTTTTAAAATAAAACTGTTGACAAGATTATTGACAAAGCAAGAAACGACAAATGTTGGGAGAGGATGTGGAGAAAGGGGAACCCTCTTACATTGTTGCTGGGAATGCAAGTTGGTGCAGCCACTTAGGAAAACAGTGTGGAGGTTCCTTAAAAAGTTAAAAATAGAGCTATCCTATGACCTGGCAATTGCACTACTGGGTATTTACCCCAAAGATACAGATGTAATGAAAAGAAGGTCCACATGCACCCCAATGTTCATAGCAGCAATGTCCACAACAGCCAAACTGCGGAAAGAGCCGAGATGCCCTTCAACAGGCAAATGGATAAAAAAAAGATACGGTCCATATACACAATGGAATATTATGCAGCCATCAGAAAGGATGAATACCCAACATTTGCATCAACATGGATGGAAATGGAGGAGATTATGCTAAGTGAAATAAGTCAAACGGAGAAAGACAATTATATAGTTTCATTTATTTATGGGACATAAGGAATAGCATGGAGGACACTAGCTAAAGAAAGGGAAAAATGAAGCAGGGGAAATCAGAGGGGGAGACGAACCATGAGAGACTTTGGACTCCAGGAATCCAAATGAGGGTTTTAGAGGGGAGGGGGCTGGGGAAATGGGTGAGCCCAGTGATGGGTATTAAGGAGGGCATCTATTGCATAGAGCACTGGGTGTTACATGCAAATAATGAATCATGGAAAACTACATCAAAAACTAATGATGCACTGTATAGTGACTAACATAATAAAAAAATTATTCAAAATAAAATAAATAAAATGAAACTGTAGCCTTCTTTCCAGATAAAGCAATTGCTCCTTTTCAGCCATTTTTTAAAAAAAAAAATGTGCTTAATGTTGTTTGCTGTGCTTTCAACTCAAAAACCATGGTGTCAGTGTTTTCATGGATCAAGTTTTACAATGAATTTCTCTGTAGTGACAGATAATGGAAAGTGGGTCTAGTGGGTTAGAAGATAAGAGTTGGGAGAGATAATAAATAAAACAGCACACACCAATCAGGGATAGGCATTTGAAATGTAAGGACCCTATATTTAAAGTTTGATTGGCCAGGATTTAATAGGGAAGGGGGGGAATGAAAGGTTATTGATTTTATGGTCTTTATTGAATGTTCCTTTTGTATAGTGGAGAAATTAGAAGATGAGGTCATAATCCAAATAAAGGGAGCTAAGAAATATACAGTTACATACGGCATACCCAAGATATTTAACCAAAAGGTCCTAACAAGATAAAATATAAACCTGCTATAAGGGCTTCCCAAGATGAGGAAAATGGTGGATAATCTCAACACTTGGCGTAAGACTAAAGCCAGAAATCTCTCACTCACCCTCTGAGGAGAGTGTGTTGTTAGGTCCTCACAAGAGATCTACCACTGACACTCAGCTATAGTTTAATAGGTGAGTAGGCATTTTATAATTAGAAAAATACAACAACCTGAGAAGCAAATAAAATGAGTTCTAATTTTACAGATGAATTCTAGAGGTAGACGCTGACTGATAAACATCAAACTTTACCAGGCTAGGTAAAACTTACAGATCCTGGAATGTGAAAGGAAAATCAAGGATCACAAAATGAAACCAGCTGTTCTATGACTCCCCAGGCTTTCTGACAAAGTTATTGAATATTTACCACATCCAAATACTGTTAGGCATGATGGGAAAATGAACAAGTACATAAAACCTGTTCAATTATGAGAAGGTTATAATTTGATATTTATGCATCTGTATGATCTTATGGTATAGAAGTAAGCTTGAATCTTGTCTCTACCACTTGTTAAATTTAGGAATTTGGGATGGTTGTTTAACTTCTCTACTTTCCAAATCAATCTGTTAAGACTGCAGATATCAAATATTAATAGCCAAACACTCAATAAATGGCAGCTCTTATTATCTGCTCATACACATAAACTATACTCAGTTTCACTTTCTTCAAATAAAGGAACAACATAAAAATTAGAACAAATTGATCCATTAACAATTACAATTTTAATAAATATAACTTAAGATTTTAGAGAAATATCACCCACTTATTCCAAATTGGCTTCTATATAAGTATAGTTCCACTGATAGAAACTACATGTAAAGAGAATAAGACTGTGGAGTCTCATGTTATGATAAAAAATAATCAACTTGAAAAGAATAGTCCCTTTACTGAATCATCATATAAAACACAACACTGAGAGAGAAAATGGATTCAAAGAAATAGAGAATAATTAGAAATGTAAAACTTTCTTACAGAGATACTTCAGTTGATTTTTCCAAATAAGGTGAATCTAAACCATAAGATAGATCTCTAGAAGAGAGAGAAAACTGAAAGGAAACTATGGGTAATGTTAATATCTCTTAAATAAAACAAGCACAGCTTGACACAGTATAACTTAGTGATAAAGAGTATGAATTCTGAAGCCAAACTGCCTAGGTGCAAATCCCATCTCTGGCTTTACAGCACTTTTGACAACTTTACTTCTCTATACAGCAAAGCAGGAATAATATTAGCACCTTTCTCATCATACTGTAATGATAAGTTAATGTATACAAAGTGCTTAGAACAGTGCCTAGCATATAGTGAGGCCCAAACGAATGTGCTCATCACCACCATCATCATTAAAATTATAATTATAGATATGTTGAGCACAATTCTGAGAATCATGTCAAAAGAGACAGTTTCACTGAACCAAGATGGAACTTACTTTTTGCATAATGACTAACCTGTGGTTGGGTTAATTTACTTGGTGACAATGTTCTGCCAATTTTTCCAAAGTTGAAGGTTTGATTTTCCTATGGGCCTGCTGGCTACATTCCATGGCCACATTAAGACACTAATACTGGCCAGCTGTATTCAACAAATCCTCCTGGTTTTAATAAAGTGGTGGGTAAGACAATGTAAATAGATTAATATAAATTCATGAGTAACTTTAGAAAAAACGAACCTATAAATATGTTCGTGTTGACAATAGTTTAGTCATATGGTCTTAATAGGTCATAGGTTGTTAATTTTTGTAGAAAAAAAATAGTCTCAGGACAAAAAGTGACTTAAACAAAATTGCATGATTACTTCGTGGCAGAGCTAGAGCTCTCAGCCCATAAAACTTTTTGTTTTGTTTTTCCATTATCCTATATTCATTAAATATAGAATGTTTTTATTATCTTTGAGAAATTCCTGTTTAAAAATTCTATTTCTGTTAATTATAGTTTATTATGCCATTATGAAAAACTTAGCCCCAACAACAGAGGTGGGATTTTAAGGCCATGGTAAGACTTCATTATGAGAAAAATGGGAAGATATTTTGAGGTATTGAGCGCATAAAGAGTGACATTACCTTACTTAAATTTTTAAAAGATCACTTTGCCTTAAGAATAGATGATGGGGTGGGGTGGGGTGGCAAGCGTCAATTAGGAGGCTATTGCAATAACCCATGTGAGCAATGATGGTGCCTTGGACCAGCAACGAGAACAGCAATAAGTGGTCAAAGTCTGGATATGTCTGAGGGGTGGCACCAACAACATTTCCTCTTACGTTATGTGAAGTGTGAGAGAAAAGAGGAGTCATGGAGGTAAGTGGCTATAAATCTTCATTCAGGAAGCTCTATTTTTTTTTAATTAATGTCTTTTGCTGCAATCTAAACCATGACTTACTTATCTTCACCTCTATGAAAAGAGGTCCATCACCATCTACACAATGTCCTCTTGTAAATCTGGCAGTAGCCAGAATCAGACCATGTGCTGTGAAAGAAACCAAACAATGGTTCCTGACCTCAAAAGAGTATCATCATTTAGTAAATAAAACCCCTTCGAGTAGCAGGGAGATATATTTGATGACACTGCATATGTAGCTACAAGTTGCAACTTGATGTTAAACTACAACCCTTCTGAACATGCCTGCAGAAATGAGAGAATCAAGCCCACCAAAAGTCCATTGCCATGAGTGACAGAGGAGACTTTAGGATAGGATTTATCCCTCAGAAAGTGGGAGAATCAAACATCTGAAGGGAAAACTAATTCTAGGTATGGTGTAGTGTTTCTGCTTAGCTTGGTTCCTTGTTCAGCCCCCTATGGACTCATATCTGAACCGATATCTCTCCCAGGGAAGGGAGATAACTTTGAACCAAGAATAAGAATAGGCCATTTTCCCCCTAATCCTCTAAGATGTGAAAGCAACGGCCAATATCACTCTGATAGACCCTCGAAGAATATAGCCCAGAAAGGCAGAGAAGCAGGAAGTGTGGCAGAGCTTTGGCATTTCAAGGGCTCAATGAGTCACTGGCAATACCCTGGTACAGGGAACAGCATCCTCAGAAGTCCAGGTGTTCCCTGCCACGACAGTCCCTAGAATGTGTCAGTAGGACCCAGGAGAGGTAGGGCAGAGAGAGAGAGGAATAAAAGAGGTAGATATCACATGTAGCTGACCTCTTCATGAGCAAGCATGCCTGAGACTCAGAAAAACTTGTATGAGTTCAGCTATATTGCAGGGAAGCAAGAGCCAGAGAGGTAAGTTTACACTGCCATCTTTGTTCAGCTTTTAAATGATGATGGAATGAATCCTTTACGTTTCAGTTACTCACTGCAACATGTGTGTAATTATATTTCACTATTAGGCAGTCTGTATATCCCAAAATTCACATATTTGCCACATCTCCTTAAGATCTCCAGAATCCAGGTAGATAGTGTCTTCATGGATACTAAAGAGAATGAATTTTGAAAAAAACAGGCAATTGTTCTTTCGAAAATGGTAAACATGAGAATATTTTTAAAACATGTGCCCTTCATAAAAGCAGTCATTTTACAAAATGAATAAAAAGGACTGAATATCTGCAGGCCACCTGTCCTCACACATATATTACCAACTTATTCTGCATAATATTTCAACAATGCTGCTTACCTTCTTTTCAGTCATAAAGGAAATAATATTCCTATTTTAAATACTTGTTTTTAAGACTTGCTTTCTTAAGTGGCTTCACACAACTGCGTCACATTGAAGAAGTCAAAATGACATTTTGTGGCAGTGTGTCAATTATACTTAAATTCAATAATTTTCTTAATCTTGAATTGTATTTTGATCTTGATTCCATATCTCCTCATTTATTTAGTTGTAGATCCTACCTTCTTCTCTAAAGTCTTTGAAGTATCCTGTACCTCTAGTTCCAGATGATGATGAGATTTGTGTTATTACTATTGTAGTCATTACCACAAGTTCAAGGACAGAGGGAAAGGTCTGGAGAGGATGTCCATACCATTACTACTCAGCTTCCTAGAGAAGATGACCATTTGAGGTATTTCAACAGGTGAGATACAGATTTTATTCTAGCCAACAGAGGAGATGGAAAGAGAAAAAGCAATCTGGGAGATGAATGTGATGAAGTCAGGGATCAGTGGAGGCTTTCATTTAGGTAAACTCAGTAGGTTCCTTAGAAAAATTTAGCAGTTCCTTTGTGCAATATTGTAAGTAAGCAAATTAAACAAGATACCTGTTATGTTAAAAACCCTATGAAAAATACAATAATACTGAAAATCTAATCCCACACAAGTACATATGATCTAGAAAGAAGAGCAGAGACTTTAGAAGTCACCACCTGCTATTTCAGGAGTCACATGCTGAAAGCATCACTCAGCTATCCCATGAGTAAAAGAGCACATTTTCAAGTTCCACAGTTCAGCTATATATTTTCACTCGCATTTAGCCAGCCTTTTAAATTTCGTATCTTAATATATATTTCCATCTTCACTGTTACTCTCCATCCACCAGTACTCCATTAAGATCTTTATGTTTAGGAAGCGTGAAGACATAAGGATGTGTGTGGTTTGGGGACTGAAGGGTTGAGAGGGGCCAGAAGCACATGAAAAGAATAATTCTTCAAAACAAAACATTATGGCAACAACTTCCCACCTTTCTCTGAAATAGTCTCATCATCTTGTCATTGACTACCTTGCTCTTGTCTAGCAGGAAAATGATGATAGCCCCACTCTCCATGATTCAGACTTAAGGTTCAGCCCAGAAGAACACATCTCACCCTCTTTGGAGTCAGGAAATCCAGATTTGTGAGAGCAAACATATGTGGGCCAAACTGTGTGTGTGTGTGAGAGAGAGAGAGAGAGAGACAGAGAGACAGAGACAGAGAGAGAAAAAGATTGAGATTTACCTTCCAATGAGTGAGAACTCTCCCACGACGCCCAGGCGCCTCATGGCACTCAGGAGGCCTCGGACTGTCATGCCTTCGCAGAAGCAGACCACCACTCTGGCCTTGGGAAGCCTCTCCCGGAGCTTGCGCAGGAGTCGGTCAAAGCTCTTTTCCCCAGCATTGCTGTAGATTTTGTCTGAATGGGCGATGCAGAGGCCTTCCTGGGCAGCCAGCTCTTTGAAAGCATCCATTCCGCTCTCCCCATAATTCCCTGTCCAGAAACAATCGGCAGATGTTCAAGACAACCTGGCAGTGCAGCACTTACAAGCTGGAATAAAGACTCATTAGTCACAAGGAAGGGAGAGGATAGACTTGCCAAATAATTTGTAAATGTAACTGGAACTGAAGGAAGATCTGGATGGATTCAAGAGAGTCATCAAATGCAATCAATCCACCAACACTGAGAAGATAATGAGAAACTATCGAACCAGGGCATCCACAGTGAAACAAGTTTTGAGAAATGAAGGACTACTGCCCCATTTTACAACAGTGATTGGTAATGGTTGTCACAGGTTTTAGCAATGTGGGAGAAGTCAGCACAGGGTGGTAGGAGGTCAACCAGCACAATGAGAAGGCCTCAACATTTGAGGGCTCACTTCTGCTGGCTGCCCGCTAAAAGGCAGACACTCACCATGGTGGCAAACCCTGCTATACTTCATGAAAAGTAAGCTAAACAAATGGAACACCTGGCCCGGCCAGAATAATCAGACAAGAAGCAGCTATGTGTTTTAGTCAAAATCCACCACCCTTTGATGAAGTGACAGGATTATGGGAGATTTTGGCCTTGTGTTCTGGTTTTTATTTTAATATCATTCTTACAATAAAATATACTTTAAAAAAACTAAGAACTAATAGGAATCAATGAAATAAAGCAAATATCACATTATGCCAGTTTCCCATTTCACTATTTCACTGATGACTTTAGCCCCCATCTTAGCGTCCTCTACACTTCTACTCCTTTCCCCAAATTTGGGGATTTTGACACCTGTGTCCATCCAATAGCATGTCCTCCAAGATTCTCAACCCCCTCCAACCAATGATACTTCCTATAACCCACCTACTTCCAAATGTTTCTAATATCTCTGATTGTGAATGTCAAATATTCTAGTCTCTTTATCCCCTCTTGTCTTTCAAGCTCATATATTCTACTACATCCACTCCAACATTTCTTCAACCTTATCACAACCTCAAATCCAATCACCAACCCATCTTCCTTTCCATTCTCCCTCTCATTTGCCTCTTAGCCCAACTCATATCTCATAGCCTGTCTGCATAACCACTCCCTTACAAATTCTTTAATTGCTTTGTGTGTTCGTGACAAACCCCCAATGCTAGTTAAACCCAAGCATTTACCTATTCCACATCTACACCTGAGGACCTAAGTGTGTCTAGAAAAAACTAAAGATCTTGATGCCTGGTTTTATTAAAAATTCATGAGCACTCATGCCAAAAGCAGCATTATCAGTAGTACAAAGAAATTATACTACATCTCTTCCATAAATAAAATATCCTAGTCTCTAACATGACTATTTCATCTTTACTCTTCCCTCCTTAAATCTCCAAACTCTGACCCCACCTCTGACCCTCATCTCAGCTGGGATCCTCATTTCATATTTCAATAAAGACACAGAAAAAATCAGACACAAGCTAACTCAGCCATGCACCCCATCTACAAAGCTTTCTTTGTTGGCATTTATTTCTCTGGCGTTCTTCCTATTGTAAATTTGAGTGTTTTCGCCTCAGGATAGAGCCAACTCCTACTCATAAATACTAGGTTTAATAGCTTTTTGTCTATTCAAGAAACTTCTCCTGCAATTGTCCCCTCTCTTTATAAAAATCAGTTTTTTCCTTCTAATGGTGTTAATCAAAAATAAAAAGTAAAAACCGTTGCACTCTCTTCCCCACTTAAGTTACTACTTCATTCTCTAGTCGTATTCACAGCAATGATAAAAGCCAACCAAGGTCAATGTGTTTGCTTCATCATCTCCCATTCTCTCCTTTACCACTCTTCCCATTACCTCAGAAACTTCTGCTGTCAAACTCTTCTCCTGTCAAGGTCACCAAAAATTTCCCTGTTGCCTATTTCATGATCTGTTCTCTGTCTTCATCTTCATTAACTGCTCAGATGCACTCAACAGCTGATCACAGCCTCCTTGAAACACTCTAAGTCTCTGTGACACACCTTCTCATGGTTTAGTCACCACTCACTGACTACTCCTCAATGTATGTGCTATATTTTTCCACCCCTGCTCAACCTTGAACATTTTCATGCCACAACCTTCTGCCATGAACTCTTCTTCATCTCTACTCTCACCCTAAGTACACTCATTCAGGCACATTCCTTCAAATAACATTTAATTATTATAATTGAATCCCAAATATTGGCCTTCGGACTAGACTGCCCTTTGAAGCAAAAGATTAGAATATTTGATTGCATCCTTGATATATCCATTTATTTTTTATTTTTTTTTAAAGATTTTATTTATTTCACAGAGGGAGAGAGATCACAAGGAGGCAGAGAGGCAGGCAGAGAAAGAGAGGGAAGCAGGCTCCCCGCTGAGCAGGGAGCCTGATGCGGGCCTCGATCCCAGGACCCTGAGATCATGACCTGAGCCGAAAGCAGAGGCTTTAACCCACTGAGCCACCCAGGTGCCCGATATATCCATTTATAGCTATCTCAAACTTAACATATCTGAAACTGAATGTTTTCCCTCTCTCTCTTGCAAACCTGCTCTTTCCAGACATCTATGGTTAGTAAATAACGCCATTACCCACCACATTGCTCAGTAACAAAGTTTAGGAACTCTCAAATTCTATCTTTCTCTCATGTTCCAGATCCATTCCACAGACTCTAGGTCTCAAACATTTCTAAGCCAGTCTACCCCATTTTAACCTCTGCCATCTTGAGTCAGGTTTCCTAAAAACAGAGCTGAGATGAAGATTCTTGTTCAAGTTATTTACTGAAAAAGGAGCAAGAGAATCTGTGAAGTACAGGTGGGGGATGCTAAGCAGGAATGTCATCTCAGCTAGTGATTATTTAGCTTTAGTCTGATTCCACAAGGAATCATAAGGAAGGGCTACAGCACAACCTGTAGCACAGAGTTAGCCCCACCATTAGGCAACTGAACCCTCTAGTCAATCAGTCATTGGCTAAGGTCCATAAGAAAGCAGGGGAGGTATAGCCTCCCAGGAATGGGTCAGCTGAGATGTATAAAAGCCTAGTTTCACAGTAGCTAGGAGAGTGGTGCACAAGGCAGACAGGGAATCCGAGCAGGCCATCAACAGCATCCTCTATTCTAAGTAACTATCAGTGCTTTCCTGGACAATTGCCCTACCCCCTGATTGTTCTCCCTGCTTCTACTCTTGTTCCAAATAATTCATTCCACACATAACAGACTGATCAGTTAAAATGGAAATCAGATTATATCACTCCTCTTCAAAAAGCTTCAATCACTTCCCAACACACTTGGAATGATACCAAAACTCCTTCCCATGAACTCCCCGCCTTTACGTGGACTGAGCCTTCCAACTTCCCCAACCCCTTCTCTGCCCAATTCTTCTCCCTCACTTCTCTAGACCCATAAATGTCTTTAGAATATCCTAAACTCATTCATGCATTTATATTAGCTGTTCATATCACCTGAAAAGATGATCTTCTATGGATGTTCTTGTCAATCTTATCTCAATATAAATATCACCCTTTCTGAAAAACCTTTCCCGATCAGTTAGCTTAAAGTAACCCTCCAGAAGATCCTGATCATCTCTTGATTTTATCTTAGAACATATGTCTGACACTTTTTCTTGTTAATTTTTCTCTTCCCCCTAGAATATAAGCTCCATGAGAACATCTTTTTATGATTTATCCAATGATGTGTCCTTAATCCTTAGAGTAGTTCTAAACACTAAATGCACAGTAAAAGTGCATTTGTTTTAACAGTACAATAGAGAAAGAAGAAAAGGTTATAAATGAGCAATTTCAACAAAATAAGTAAAAGTGGGTGATATGATATGAAAAAATTTATTTATTTGACAGAGAGAGACACACAGTGAGAGAGGGAACACAAGCAGGGGGAGTGGGAGAGGGAGAAGCAGGCTGCCCACCAAGCAGGGAGCCCGATGTGGGGCTCGAGCCCAGGACCCTGGGATCTTGACCTGATCTGAAGGCAGAGGCTTTACGACTGAGCCACCCAGGCACCCCTGTATTTGCCTTTTAATTTAACCACCTTTAGGGCTCCTGGGTGACTTCCTTCAGCTCAGGTCATGAGGATCGAATCCTGCATCGGGCTCCTAGCTCCACGGGGAGTCTGCTTCTCCCTCTGACTTTCTCCTCTCTCATGCTTTTTCTCACTCTCTCTCTCTCAAATAAATAAATAAAATATTTTTTAAAAAATTCTAATTTAACCACCTTTAGTGGCCTAATCCAGTCCAATGAAGCCCAAATGTTAGCATTAATGTGTCACAAAGTCCTCCGCTCCATAGACTTTGGAACCACATCATGGCTCAGACAAGAGGCAGTGACTGATTATAAGGGAGAAAACTGTCGCTGGCAAGTGGCTGCTCATCTGTCGGCAGAAGAGGGTTTGAGGAGGACATCAGATGCCACTTTCCCATAGTAAATGCATGTTCAAGAATCTACAACACACACAGACATCACTAGCCAACTCTCTCAGCAAAGGCACTATCAGTCTGTCAGAAGATGGTGTTACAAGGGCAGTAACTTTATTGCTAAAGTGCCATCCTTGGATTTCAATCACAGAAAACTATTTTATTCCCTTATCAAAATACATGCAGACTAACTGAGCAAGAATGTTCTATGCATTCAAATAAGAAAATCTTTTTTTTTTTAATCTAGTAAAGGCCTTAAATATACTCTGTCCAAACACGTCAGGTTATAGACAAGGAAATTGAACCACACAGGAGCAATGGCTTATCAATGAGTGCGAAGCTTATTTGTGTTTAGACTAGAGCAGTTTTAAATGGCTTGAGTCCTAGGTTACTGCTCACTTTTCTTAATAGCTAAATCAATTAAATGTGTATGTTTTCATGATAAAAAATGTCTATATAGGTCAACAGGTTTCATGAAATATTTGTTCCACTTTCTGTATTCATATTTTATTTGGATAGCAACTCTTCATTATAGAAATTGATAGCTGAATATCATGCACTGGGTCATGTTTCAACTGCCCATTTTCCTCATGATGCCTAAGACTCCAACGTAGAGCAGTTCTAACATAGGAAGAACAACAATAACTTGTACTTTTATAAATATTTATAATTTAAAATTTATATCAATAAATATTACCTTATTTGATTCTTAGAAGAGCCCTATTGTACTCATCATATTGATAATAGTGCTAGAAACAAAAACCATAAAAAATGGGAAGAAAATTGCTGCCAGGAAGTTTAAAATCATGTTACTTTCATTTAGTAGCAACAGAACTAATGACATGGCATGAACAACTTTAAGTAACTAATGAAGGTGCTATGGGTTAGGATTCAGGAAAAGCTGCCTACAGATGTGCACTTGTTGGAAAGGATATAGAGAAAAAGTAACCCCTGTACACTGTTGGTGGGAATACAACTTGGTACAGCCATTATGGAAAACAGTATGAGGTTCTTAAAAAAAAAATTTAAAAAGAACTACCATACAATCCAACAGATATATTACACAATATGCATATATTTAAAGGAAGAAAAATCAGTATTTCAAGGAGATGTCTTCACTCTCATGTTCATGGCAGCATTATTCACAATAGTCAAGATACGAAAACAACCTAAGTGTCCATCAGTGGGATGAACAGATAAAGAAAATGTGGTCTATAAATATGATAGAATATTAGCTATAAAAAAGAAGGAAATCCTGGCATTTGCAACAACATGGATGAACCTGGAGGACACTATACTAAGTGAAATAAGTCCAACATAGAAAGACAAATCCTGCAGGATCTTACTTATGTGTGGTATCTAAAGGAGTCAAATTCATAGCGCCAGAGAATAGAATGGTGGTTACCAGGGGTTGAGGAGTAGAAAAAATGAGAAGATATTGGTCAAAGGATACAAACTTTCAGTTACAAGATGAATAAGCTCTGGGGATCTAATGTAGAGTATATTGACCAAATAATGAAATATATCATTATATATAATAATACATAGCTAACAATATATATTATATACTCGAAATTTGCTGAGAATGGATATTAAACATTCTGACCGTGACACATACACACCTAACTATATGAGGTAATGGCTGTGTGAATTAACTTGATAGTGGTAATCCTTTCACATAGTACATCTTAAGTATATAAAATTTTGTCAAATGTACCTCAATACAGCTAGGTTGATACCTTTATTCTGAGTTTTAAAATATAAAAAGACTTTCCACAAATAGAAAGAAAATTAGGGGACAGGTACTCTTTGCCTCTCTACCAGGTCATGAGCAAACAATGCCAGACTGAAACTAAAATACTCAGCACTGAGCCAACCCTCCGCCTCCCCTCCTCCTTCCATTCTGCTGTGCAGGCCTCCTCTTGCCTTTCCTGACACTGAAGAACTTATTTAGATACTTCTGTGTGCAACCCTGAAGGAAGCTGTGAATATATAAAGAACTGACTCTTAACAAAACTCTCAAAAAAATAAAAGGGCCATGTAATTGTAAATACTCAGACTTGATAGAGAGCTGCATATTTTCATTCAATTAGCAAATAAGTTTATTGAGCTCTCAACTTGAAAAACATCCTGGCTCTATACTTTTAGAGAGTTGCCAAGAAATATCAGACATGGGCTCTGCCTTCAATTTGATGAATATTTACTTTGTGTCTGGCACTGTGCTATGCACATTAGCACTTCATTAATTCATCACAACTCCATATAAAGGTTAAAACTCCCCTTTTACAGATGAGGACACAGAAGCTCTAACAGGTAAAGTAACTTGCCCAAGATTATAGAGCGGTGGATTTAGGATTTAACATCTAACTCAGAAGCTCTTGCTTATCACCATTTCGTACTGCCTCCTACACGGACTTATGTATAGTAGTGAGAGCATGACACAAGCAGAAAACTACAACAATAATAAGTTATAAATGCTACATGGGAAATGAAAACACCATAATACGAAATTACAGAATAAGAAAGTAGACGTGATCAGAGAATGCCTCTTTGACAAACACAGGAATGCAACTGGACTTTGAAGAATGTAAGCAAGAGACTGGCATTCAGAGTGAAGGAGAGCAAATGAGAATCCACAAAAAAAGATTTTTAGACGCAAGGAGCAAGAAGTCCCACTGGAGCAGAAGGTTCCTGGTTTATAGAAGGACACTATATAACGGATCCCGAGGGAAGCAGCTGGCATACCACTAAAGATTGCAACATGGAAATGTGCTATGTGTTGCTGTGTTGTCACAGATTTTATAACAGACTTTATCACTGTTTTAACGCTGCCTAAAACCTAAGGCAGGAGAGAGAAAGGGAAGAGTGGCATCTGACAAAGCCCCTGAAATATAATAATAAAATATGTTGAAAAATCTCAATTTCTATCTTATGTGACAAAATAAATTAAAGAGTAAATCAAGATTTTCTATAAAACTAAGCTTCCAAACAAAACTTATGGGGAAATATATGAGAGACAACATGGGGTTTACAAAGAAATTCACATTGTTTGCAAATTAATTTTTTTAAAGATTTTACTTATGTATTTGTCAGAGAGAGAGAGAGAGAGAGAGAGCACAAGCAGGGGGAGTGGCAGGCAGAAGGAGACACAGCCTCTCCACTGAGCAGGGAGCCCGATGTGGGACTCGATCCCAGGACCTGGGATTATGACCTGAGCCTAAAGTAGACACTTAACCAACTGAGCCACCCAGGCATCTCTTGAAAATTAATTTTTTTTAAAAAAAAGCTTAGACACAATAGAATTAGATATTATTGTCTGTACAGAGCAAAGTTTAAAAAGGTACTGAAAACAGTGGTAAAAAACAGAACTATCCCGAGAGAAAAATAATGGCTATAACTCTGAATATCCTAAGCTACCTATGATTTGAAAGAAGTTATATAAGATTATTACCCAACTAAATCAACAGACATTTGTTCATAAAAGATTGATTTGTAGTGGTTTGGTAGCTAAGTTTCATTGAGCAAGCAATCTATGGAATAAAATTGTCTTGGATTTCATAATCACTTGTATGAACTGCCACCATAGCAAAAAATAGGCAATGAAGACTAGTCCTTACACTGATCATTTCTTTTCTACTCTTAAAATACTGGTGTTATATTTAAGAAACAATCTGAGCTCCATTTAGTGGCTATAATTGACATTTCAGCCATCATGTTGAACCAAGCTCAAGCCCTGTTTTTACATCTTCACAAATTATCCTGGTCAAACGAATACATTCAACATCATTCATACCTATATATTTATACAACAGTTATATGAGGAAAACATTCATACAGGGAAAATATATAAATAATTCTTCACTCTCCTTAATGAAGGAATGCTTTTGCTTTGAACGATCCACCGGTATTACGGTCTAGACTTCCTTAATCCCCTCTTTATTTCATGCTTACATACCTTCTATACCTTCCTTGGTATTCCACAGCAGTCCCAGGCTCCGGAATAACGAAATCCCCTGGGTTGTGAGCCAGTCCCTGTCTGAGAACTTGAAAACTGATTACTCTGCCTTCTGGACAAATAAGATAATAACCAATTTTTAAAAGAATTATGATGAAAAAAAGTTGTTTTCACAGTGCCTTCCGGAAACCCACTGCAATAGTCAATAACTATCACTATCAGGAAATCCTTTTTTATGTAAATTTCTTACAATGAAATCTAAATTCATTCCCTCTTCATTTTTAGTGAAGAAAGATATCAGCTTCTTTGACCTTTTTTTTTTTTAAGTCCTTCTGGAAACACCAATTTAGTTTTCTCTTCTCCTAAAAAAAAAAAAAATCCCAGCTACTTCGACCTTTCCTGGCAACCTTGTGATTTGTCTGGTTCTCCCACTTCATATCTAAAAAATGTTATGGCTCCCCTGCCTCCATCCACATACCTGCAGTCAGCATTACAGGTCTGGTCAATCAGAAGTGAGTCATCACCTGCCTTAGGGGCAGTAAGGAAATTTGTATGCAAGGTCAGTGCAGGAACTTCCTCACACAGAGCATTCAAAGGAAAAGGGAATTATTTTTACCAGCAATTTCATGGCCCTACCTCTAATAATCCCAGTCTGGGCAGGTAGAGTTATAGCACCCAGTGGAAGGAGGAAATTAACCAAAAAGTGACTGTCGTCTCTATGCAATAGGATTGAGGCCAAGTAATCTTGCCCTTTTGCTACACCATGTTTTCAGGTACACATTACAGCTGAGTGAACAAGAGGATGAGATCTGGAGGTAGATCAACCTGGTTTGAATCCTGGAGCCTCGGTGAGGAGATAGATAGCCTCAAAGTGTTTTCTTTGAGATTTGGTTTCCTCTTGTATAAAATGGGAATCATAATATGTATCTCGAAAACTTGTCATCATTATAAAATCATGTGTTAATGAATACAAATTTTCCAGAACATACAAAAAGTTCAGGGAGTGGTGTCTATTTTTACTTTCCATCCATGTCTCTCACAAGTTGTAGACTCTAAAATTGGACATAAGCTTTAACACTGACCCAAGGGCTTTAGATTCCTTTATTTCCACATTCCTATTTATAAAACCCAAGCTCGTGATTTTTTTTTTTTTTAACTACAGTACTTCGCTCTCCAGTCATGGTCACCTTGTTCCCAGGTTGTCCCCAGTTAATTCTTTCTACCACACGTGCACAAAGCAATTCCCTCCCTATTTTATTTTTGGCGTTCATGCAAAGCATTCAAAAGTCTATGTTTGTCTATATTGAGTCTCTGTCACTGAGTCTTTAAGTTTCAGCCATAAATGCCTCATTGTATCTATTTTGGAGCTTTATGCAATAACCCAGTTTGTTGTTTCTCTCACTCAAATCCTTTATGATATGGAAAAAGAAGTTAAAAGAAGAAAAATGTAAGCGATATAAAAATACAAAGAGAGCATTATTCCTGCAGAAAAGCCACATTTTTCCATTTCAGTTTTCACATGAAGGAAACAGGTTCACAGAAGCAGTCCCTATGACACCTGTCCACTCCTTCTATCTGGTATCATATAGACAATCAAAACTGGTAAAATTGTATATAGCAACGAGTTCAGATAAAGTACCCCAAAATAAACACACACGCTAAAACTACGCATATATTTTAATGATAACACAGTGTTGTCAAGAGTTCATGGAAATGAGCACTCTCATATGCTACCAATGGTAGTATAAACTGTTCCCATCTTTTTGGTAGAAAATGTATAGTACTGATACTTTAAATTACATTTGTATTTTTTAACTCAAAACTTTAGTTTTTAGAAATTAATTTCATTGTCCACCAAGTTCCAGTTATAAGGCTATTCATCGCAATACATAACTGGAAAACACAACAGAAACAAAAAAAACAAACAAACCCATGCTCTATAATAGGAGGTAGGTTAAATAATTATTGTGTATTTACATTAAAAATGTATGCAACCATTTCCAAAGGTGATATAAAATTATGTTCAATGTCATCAAAAATATTTATGTTATATTAAGTATAAAAAAATTTTTAAATAGCATGCAAAGTGCAAATTTTTACATTTTAAAAATACAATTTTACTTGTATTTATATTTACATCTGTAGAAAGTAAAGAATATGCATAAAATACTAACAGTGGTTTTCTATAGATGGTAGAATCATATATATATGTTTTTTAATTTTTATTATCTTTATCTTCTAATTTACCTATAATAATCATATCATTTTGTTAATAACAACATTAGAAATAAAAATACATAAGGTACAGTTTTCATCTGACTATCATACTATAAACATAGCTAGTTTGGGGTAGACGGGAAATTTTTCTGACAGGGAAATGTACCTCTCATAATGACCGCATAACAATCTTTCTTCCTAAAAAAAATAAATAAATAAGAGGGATGCCTGGGTGGCTCAGTCGTTGGGCGTCTGCCTTTGGCTCAGGTCATGATCCCAGGGTCCTGGGATCAAGCCCCGGATCGGGCTCCTGCTCAGCGGGAGGCCTTTTTCTCCCTCTCCAACTCCCCCTGCTTCTGTTTCCTCTCACTGTATGTCTGTCAAACAAATAAATAAAATCTTCTTTAAAAAAATAATAAGAAATACTAATGTCCTTAGCAAAGTTGCCCATAGACCTTATGCCATTTCCTGAGATATCTACATACTTGGATTAAGAGAGCATATGGAGAGCGCCTGGGTGGCTCAGTGGGTTAAAGCCTCTGCCTTCGGCTCAGGTCATGATCTCAGGGTCGTGGAATCGAGCCCCGCATCAGGCTCTCTGCTCGGCAGGGAGCCTGCTTCCTCTTCTCTTTCTGCCTGCCTCTCTGCCTACTTGTAATCTCTCTCTGTGTGTCAAATAAATAAATAAAATCTTTAAAAAAAAAAGAGAGAGAGAGAGCATATGGAATAGATGCAGGTTTCCTGTTTGAAATCCTAAAATCTGAAGTGAGCTCATTTATTAGAGAAACGGTATTCTCTCTCTCTCTCTCTCTCTCTCTCTCTTTCTTTAAGATTCAATGAGATTTAGTTTGGGAGATATAAATTTCCTCACCTACTGAGCTTCTGCCCTAATGAAAGGTATGAAAGGCTCAGAACAGCTCTCTGCTGTAAATTTCCTACAAGAGCTAGACTCAGGCCTGGCCATCTCTCCTCCATACAACAAACGACTTCAGGTTGAGGCCAGAGTAGTTGGCTCATTAAAGTCTCTTTCGTTTGAGCAAAGGGCTAGAAGCATGTGAATAATGTTTAAATATGATTTGGGAATCATTTTTTGTTTTGTTTCGTTTCTTGGTTTTGGGTTTTTTTGGTGGGGCATTATTTCTAACAGGGAATAAAGATGAATAAAGCCTGTTTAACCACTTTCTGTGTCTTGGTGTCTTGAACATTCCATCTGAAGTTAAAAAAATCAGAATAAAGTTTGGCCCAGAGAGGGTAAACAACATTAATGTTACCATATCCTAAAGCGGTGGTATAATGTGAAAATTTATGAAGATCTTATTATGGCTTAATTATCTTCTTTTAACTTCACTACACTCTTATCACTCATTTTGCCTTAATTACTTCCATTTACAAAGGAACCTAAGGCCTAGGACATAAAGTAACTTACCCCAAAACTGTGAGAACTACAATTTGAACTCAGATGTGTCTAACTCTGAAGCCTATGGCCCTAATTACCTACCTCAGCATACTTTGTATTTCAGGCTCTAGTTATTTCCTCTGCATTATCCATTCTCCCATCCTTCCTTACTAAAAGATACTTGATTTTGTCTGGAGTGACTGTGCAGAGCCAAAAGTACCTATTTTCCCAGACTCCCTTGTGGCTAGAGATGCAGATGTGTGACCCAGTTCCAGATAAGGAGATTTAAGGCCAGGTGAGGCCTCTGGGAAAATATGAAAAAGGTCAGATGTCTGGCATGCTTCTTAGGCATTACTGTCTTTATTTTTTTTAATATTTTTATTTATTTATTTGACAGAGAGAGAGCATAAGTAGGCAGAGTGGCAGGCAGAGGGAGAGGGAGAAGCAGGCTCTCTGCTGAGTGGGGAGCCCAATCCCAGGACCCTGGGATCATGACCAGAGCCGAAGGCAGAGCTTAACCACAGAACTTAACCGCAGAGCTTAACCGACTAAGTCACGTAGACACCCCTCCCCTTCTCTCTCTACACAAGTACATGGACCTGAGCCTGGAGGTATTGCAGCCATGTAGGAACAATGATGGGTGAAATATGATGAGGAAGTCTACACATGAAACCTGGAGGAGCAGAAGACAGAACAGCCCCGAACAGCCCAGGTACCTGTTAGCATTACAGTGTTTCATTCTCCTCTGCACTGCCTTTCCCTGGACGTCTTCTTGCATGAGAAAGATAAATCCCTATCTGGTAAGCCACCATTAGGATGGCTTTCTGCTATTTACAGATGAACACATTCTTCTTGGTCCTCTATACGACATTACACGATAAAAATTCCAGGACAAGAGCCAGAAGTCTTGACTGTTTCTAACTAGCTCTGACCTTGAGCTGCTTATCATTCTCTTTTTTGCTCATGCTGGAAGGTGGGTTCATACTAGGATTTCTTTAGGTTTCCCTACAGCACGAGCATTTGGTGATTCTAGAACAATATGAATCAGCACTCTTTCATAATCTAGATCTTCATGTCAAAACATATTTCATATTCTCAGTAGTCAGAGTAAGCATCTGCTTAGCAATATTTTTTTCAACAGCTTTTTCCTTCCCCAATCTGATCTTTTACAAGTGTATTACTGTAGGGGAGGAGAAAGCATTTGTTGTGTAACCATTTAAAATATATCTTGCCTGCAGGTTTATTTTTGCCAACTTTTAGGTGTGCAGTCACTGAAAAGCAGAGAACAAGACACTGTCCTGTAGAAACAGTCAACCTATAAGAAAACAAAGCTGCTTACAGAACAAGCTCATTAGGTGAACCAGAAGTAATAGAAAGACATATTGTTCAATGTCAATGGACTGACATTCAGCAGGATCCAGGTGCTACCCTACTCCTCCAAGTAGCTGCTTTTAGCCACCTTTTGTTCAGTGGAATTAACCCAACCTTATTACTAAGCTCTTGGTTTCCTCTTATTTAACCCCACGTTTTACATTTTTTACATCATTAGTATAAATTCCATTTAACTGAGTCAAATATATTTTACCCTGGGTCAAAAGGAAACTATCCTATGGAGGATGGCTGTCTTTAATCCAAGGGACACGTGTGCCTCCTGCAGTAAACGTAGTCAACTAAAATCCCTGCAATTTGGACCTGTGAAACTTAACCAGGGCTTGGTTCTGCCTTGGTGAAAAGTCCTAAACTTCTCTGGGTTCCAGTTTCCTTATCTGTAAAGGGAATTGTTATACTGGATAATATCTGAGGTCTCCTATTACAAGGCTGTACATCTAGCCTTGGTTTTCTGCATCATGGTAAGAAAACTCATTCTACACCATTTGGTGTTTGACCTGCATTTCACCTAGATTCAGATTATGCAGAGGTGCTTCCCAATGGTGTTGCCAATACTGTTAGAGTAGTATCATTTGTTTATAGGAGAGGAAGCATGGCAAAATGTTGAAAAGCAGGAACCCCGGAACCAGAGAGCCCTGAGCTCAGATTCGGACTTCCCACTTATTTGCTATGGGACTTCAGGTAAGTCCATTAATTTCTCTGTGCTTTGGTTCATCTATAAACTGGAAATAACAGTAACCACCTTTTAGAGTTGTTATAAGAATTAAATGATTTGAGGGGCACCTGGGTGGCTCAGGCTCAGTGGGTTAAGTCTCTGCCTTCAGCTCAGGTCATGATCCCAGGGTCCTGGGATGGAGCCCCTCATCAGGCTCCCTGCTCGGCAGAGAACCTGCTTCACCGTCTCTCTCTGCCTGCCTCTCTGCCTACTTGTGATCTCTCTCTGTCAAATAAGTAGATAAAATCTTTAAAAAAAAAGAATTAAATGATTTGATATATGCAAATATTAGCATATCATAAGTACTGAGTATATACTGAGTATGTACATACATAAGCATGAAAGTCTATTATTTATTTAGCTAACATTTCTAGAGCTCTATGTGCTAAGCACCAGAAGCCCTTTACATCATTCTCTCCTTTTGCCCTTAGAAACCTACAACATACCCTTTATCATATGATAAAAACTGAGACTTGAAAAGGTTGTTTATTTGCATACATGGTAAATAGGAGAGAAAGGGACTAAGCCCTGGCAGTCAGAGTCCAGAGCCCACAATCTTATTTGACATACCATAGGGAGACCAGATGTGTGAGTATGGGCCTGGAGGGATGAATCAGATAGGTCAGGGAGACTGCAAGGAAGAGTAGCAGGCTGTGTCTATGTGTGATGATGAGCAAGGCAGAGTCACTGAAGTACCAACCAAGAACACAACCAAGTAAATGTCACTGGGCATTTTATCTGTTCCTCCAGCCAGGGTATTTGGAATAAGGCCTACACACAATGCTATTAAAAGTACTGGAAAAGGCTCATCTAGCCCAAGATGTTTCCTTCAAAAATACCTGAAATTCTGCCATTAGCAAGACATGACTTTTCTTTTTCTACTGGGGGGAAAAAAAAAACCTCCTGGGAGAGGTAACCCACTAAAGCCCTGACATCCTGATCTGATTTGGCTTAGCAGATCTTTCTGAAAGCAGTGGGCAGCTGGAAGGATCATGATGCAATGGAGATGCCAGGCTGCAAAGCAGAGCAGTACACGAAGGCAGCTTGTCAATTCCACAACACACTGAGTCTCGGGTACTTTCCCATGGTTATCTTTGGAACATATGCAAACACGCTCTGATGGTGAATAATTCTTTACAACTGTTATATAAAATCTTCACAGGGGCGCCTGGGTGGCTCAGTGGGTTAAAGCCTCTGCTTTCGGCTCAGGTCATGATCTCAGGGTCCTGGGATCGAGGCCCGCATCGGGCTCCCTGCTCGGCGGGGAGCCTGCTTCCCCCTCTCTCTCTCTCTGCCTGCCTCTCTGCCTCCTTGTGATCTCTCTCCCTCTGTGAAATAAATAAATAAAATCTTTAAAAAAAAAAAATCTTCACAGTATATTTTGACAAGAAGACTATCAAGAGGGAACTGGTTGAGCATTTAATAAGATCACAAAGATAATACAGTTAATGAGAACGCTAGGGTTAAAATACTTATAAATGAAATCTAAAGGAAGACTTCACAAAGAATCTGAGTAGAAATCATCTACCGTAATTTGTCTATATGTGGTATCTGTTTCCTTATCCCTATGTATTAACACAATATATAATTAATAGCTCAAAAATGAGAATGTGTCATGGTCCAGTTTCCCATTTGGGTATGAAATCATTTGGTTTCACTTAATAAAAACTAAGAAAGAAAACATTATTTCTGATAAGCCCAATATTGGGAATCAAGCATTTTAGGTAAGCTTGGGCCATGACATTGCAGTGCAGAGTGAATCCTTTGTAGGATTAGATTTCCTCTGAGCTGCCTTCTAATTCGAAGAGCTTTGAGTTGATGAACCACACAGGAACTGTTGATTAAGCTCTTCCAATGACACTTTGCCAAGGTCTAAGACTGCCAAATCACAGCTCTCCAATTCTCTAACTCATTATAGAGAAATGAGAGCAGACATGTAGAAACACAAATAAGCAACTCTCTAATCTCCAGTTTCCTACCATCCCAAGGGAACATAGAAGACAGGTATTACATCCCAAGAATGGATGTGATCTCTTTGTTGTTCAATATCTTCCAGTATTTGTGTGCCAGATGGAGCTTGGCCCTTTTGGGCAAACAAATGAGTGGAAGAGAGTCCATGCACTAGATAAACTCAGGTTTCTGGAAGAATCAGACATGCAAAAGAGAGATTGCATCTCACGAATAATGCTGAAGTGTAGGCAAGAGGAGAGAGTATCTATACCCAATGTAGAAGAATAAGAAAGTCTTCCCTAAGGAAGGGAAGGCTGTACTTGGTTTTAAAGCCAGGTATTTTGATTCTGAAGGACCAGAAAGTTAAAGCATTGAAACTATATCTTATACATATGCCTGTTCCTTAGACCCATTCTAACATAGGGGTAATTACAGGTCTCTGCAGTTAAAAAACAAAACAAAGCAGAACAAAAACAAAATACAAAATGAGAGGAATGAAAAATAAAATGTATTAAAATTCCAAATACAAACACATACATATACAGACACATATATCTGTGTGTACATGAAAAAGCTGTCTTCAATGAAGTTAATTTAAATATACTTATATACACTTTAAAAACAAAACCATTTGATTTCCTTACTCTTTCTCACCTATAATCTAACAATCCTTAATATATGTTGAATCTATCCATTGTCATTACCTTAAATCAAGTCTTCATTTTCTCTCTGTCTGTGATTATTGCAAGTCTTCCATGTGGGATCTCCCCACATACACTCTAATTTCTCTCCAATCCAATCTCAACCCAGAAATTATGGTGATCTTAGACATAATTGGATCAACTCATTTACTGGCTCAGATCTCCTTAGCGATTTGCTCTCATACTTAGGGTGGAATCCAAAAGTCTCATGGCCCCCTGGGGGACCTCCTGCCTTCCTGCCTTCCTGCCTTCCTGCCTTCCTGCCAGACCAGCTTCACTTCTTGCCACTTTGCCAAGCATTTCTGCAGCCGCCTAGGACTCCCTTCTGTTTCAAATGTGGAAAGTTCTTTCCTTGCTCAGAACCCACACTCATTTGCTTCCCTCCATCTTTACTAGACTTACTTTATCATTCAGGTTTCAGCTTCTCAGTTCTGTTACTCATAGACATCTTCCCTAACCGTCTTATATTAAGTGACCCTCCACCCTAGCTCCATCACCACACCTTGTTTATTTCCTTCATTGTGAGACATGGATAAATGTGTGATCACATATATATTAGTGTGCTTATTTGCTTAATGCTTGTATACTCCATTAGTGTCTATATTTGTGAAGGCCAAAGACCATATCTGTATCACTTTTTGTTCAATGCAGTGCATGGACAATGTTTCAACCCAGTAAATCTTGTTGGATGATTCAAGAGTTATTGACAAATTCAGGTAGCAAATATATGATTAGTCTGCCTAATAAACTCTTTGTCCCATTGAAATGTGATTATATTGGATTACAAGTCCCAAAGGAATTCAGGAGGTAAGCATCACTGCCCTTTAATACATATATATTATATTATATTATATTACATATAATACATATATTACATATATTTTATATTATATATTGTATATTATATGCAATATAATATACATATACTATAACATATGATACAATATTGTATATTATATATACATGTGTAGTATATATTATATACATGTATATTATATATTTGTATATATTAAATATATATACATGTGTGTAATACATATATTATATTACATATAATATTAGTATTTTATGTATATAATTTTAGAGCATGGGGAATCCTAGGGATTATCTTATTTCTAGCCCTCATTTTACAACTGAGTTCCAGAAAAGTGAAGAAAACTTCCATGGTCACAAAGGAAGTTAGTGGCAGCACCATATCATAGCCCAGAGCTCTGAATTTGGGGACACCAACCTCTCTACTACCCAGCCACATAAAATAGAATTCTAGGTCAGCATTCAGAATTCTACACACATGATCGCTTCTTGGCCTTTTGGTTAAGATCAAGTGCAGAATTCTACACACATGAAAAAAAGTGAAATATAGCAGGAGAAAACCAGTCTTGAAATTTACTTTAAGATTACAGTATTCTGAGACAGTGGGAACAAATTTGTTCTCAGCCACTGTTCAATGAAATAATCAATGAAATATGTGCTGTCCTCTCAGTTACCAAGTTTTAATTGATTAAATAGGCACTTGGAAGAGTAGGCAGTGTTTAACTTTTCTCATTCTGGAAACAGTATATAATGTCTTAATAGAGTTATTATGGAGCTAACTTTCTTCTAGGGAGAAACAGGAGCCCTTGGGAGAAAGGGCTCCCTAGGACCTTCTAGTTTACTCTAGCCTGGCTAGAAAAGTAGCAACAATTTCCACTGGAGGTCATCAGTAGTGCTAACAGTGAAACCTCCACTCTAGGAAGAATGACTTACAGAGAAATTTGAAGATCATAGTGGGAGATACATTTTTGTGCATATATTTATTTCCTTCATGTAATTGTAAGGAACTTCAGAGAGAATTTAGCCCAGCAAATGCATCCCTCTGCACAATATTACAGCCTCACCTTGGGTAAAATCTCTTGCTTCTTACTATTGAACTCCTCAGAAGTTAGTTTCTTCCTTTCTCAGGGTTTTCTTAGTGAAACCAATGATGATTTAATACTCAAAGTAAGAGTATCTAAAGTTTTACCTCTGAAAACACCAAATAATTTCATCATTAATAAAATATAGTAAAGGGTGAGTTCATCAAGTGGAAAAAAATAGCTCATCACAAAGTTTTCTCTAAATATTAGCATGGTATTGGATATTACCTACTATGAAAATTTAAAGAACATTAAAACTTTAAAAACATAAAACCAAACCAATTAATTCTCAACTACTCAACTTCCTCTTTTTCTTGAGTATCAGATATCCTTCACCTGTTATTCTTTAAAAAAAAATTTATTATTTAATTTCATGATTACTTATCTACATTTAATACATGTTATAACTCATACATTGACTGACACAATGCCTTATAAAGTTAGTTGTATTTTACTTAGGAAAAAAAGGGAGGGAGGGAGAAAGACAGGAAAGAAGAGGGGAGGAAGAAGGAAAGGATGGAGAAGGGAGGAAAAACTAAACTCTAGAGCCTTAGGAAACAATAGTGCAAATATAATTAAACTTTTTCTTAACCAATTCTCAAAATCTTGAGCAGTGGCAGTGTAATTTGAAACTATATTGTGGTAGAATGCTCCATGACTTCTAGTTACACTAATTATCCTAACTATACACTGAAGCAGCATCAGGGTTGAGTATCGACAGCCAACATTTCTCTCCCTATAATTGCCTTGCTATAGCCAAGAAATCTTATAGTCGGACGACCAGAAATGTCTACATTGCAAAATGGATGCCTGTGTTCTGACAGATCTTTTCGCTCTGGATAGGAAGAAAAAAAAAAAAAAAAAAAAACTTCTGACATCTGTTACTTTAGCTGTAGGCATCTGAGTTCTGGACAAACCATGATTCAGAACTGTTAACTCAAGTTCTCCCAGGAGTCACCCACACAGAAAACTACGTAGGGCCCGTTCTGTTGCAGAAGGCTCTACAATATGAGGACCCTAGTCGTGGCCACAGAAGATGGTCCTGGGCTAGAATTTAATACCTTTAACAACATGCAGCTGCCGTTCAAACAGGCACTGAGTGGCCTAGCTGAAGTAGGAATTGAGTTTGAGGTTCAGTGCAAGGCAACCAGGGACTGACCACATGTTTGTCACCTTCCCAGGTTACTCTGCACAGCCACTCTCAGTGAATTTACAGAAATGCTCCAAGGAAGGTCCTGGATTTGGTCCTGCTCACAGCCTATTCTCAGTAGGCTTCAAGTGGAACAGATGTGGAGTGGTGTTGAATAGAATAATTGACATTGATTTCCCTGTAAAACACACACACACACACACACACACACACACACACACTCAAAGATACATATGGCTTTCTTCAGCTTGTTTAATGAAACAACTACACTTCAAGAAATCCATATATCCTGAATGATAAGTCTCTGCAAGTTTGAAACCAGTCACTGTTTCTAGAGGCTGCTTCTCATGCAATGCAAGCTCTAAGATCTTGGTGAGTGTTATCTTCTGTTTTCCTTCCTATACTACACACATACTGCCATTTGGTTAAATATTAATAGGTGACAAAAAGAACATCTCAATCCAAATATTTAACCTCCAAAATAAAATAAAAGTCTTTCACCTCAAATCTGTCATTCTTTAGGATTGTTTAAACAGCTAAAATGAAAACATCAGGGAGAGAAATACTCCACATCCGTATTTATTCTGAAAAATCATTAAGCTTCTAGAGGTCACAATTAAAAATTCCACGAGAACAGAAAGGAGTTGGGCCATCTAACATCTAAGGCTTCCGAGCTTTAACCTCCTCTGATTCTATAATGGAAATATAGGGCATGCCCAAAGATGCTGAGATAGGAAATAGAATGATCAGTGGGTATAAAAGAAATAAAGACTTTCAGAGTTTTTACCTTCTGGAAACATCAAATAACTCCATTACTAACATCATTTATTAAATTAATTTTGCAACCTACCCAAACTCTACTGTATTAAATCTGAAATAATATTTCTGAAAATGTTCCTAGAGTTTTTTTCTCAAAATTACTTAAATTTTCATAGCAAATTTATAATTCAGAAAGCACTTTCATGAATATTATCTTGTTTAACCCTGAAAACAATTCTGCTATTAGGGGTTAAGAATATGTACGAGCTCGAGGAACCTGGGTTCAAGTCTTGACTCTTGATCTGAAACTCACTATGCCTCATATTCCTCATCTATAAAATAAAGACAGTAACAACACATACTGAAGAGTGTTAGGGTGAAAAATTAAATGAGGTAATATATGTATGTAAATCACTTAGCACTTGGTATCTATGAAGTATTCAATAAATATGTGCTATTATTATCCTTGTGGCAAATTGTATTTTCCAAAGAGAGTGACACCAACATATTCCATCCACAAGTTCATTTTAAAATATGGCATTGCACTCCTCTGTTGAGAAATGGAGTCTGCGTTCTCTACCCTTGAAATGACCCTTTTGACTTATAAATATGATTCAACTTTGGCTGGCCATCTAGGGATACTTGCCCTTGGAAACCAGCTACCATACCATGAGGAAGCCAAGCAGCCATGTGGAGACACCATGTGTAGGTGTTCCAGTCACAGCCAAATGTCCTACCAGACAGGCAGCTTCAACCACCAGACCGGTGAGTATCATCTCAGCCCCCAGGCCTTTGATCCACGGTATCTGATGCCAAGAAGAGAAGGCACAAGCTGTCCCCACTGAGCCCCACCCAATTGCAGATTCATGAAAAAAAGTAATTTCATTATTTTAAGCTACTAAAATTCAGGAAACTGAATCTTGCCCAAGATTACACAGCTATTAAGAGGCAACAAGTGAACTCAAATGCAGATTTTCTGATTCTAAATCATGTTCTCTTTCCATAATTTAAAATCTGGAAAGTTGTCTTACTCAAGAATATCCTGAGCATATGCCAGGCTTATCATCACATTGTAGGTCGATCCCATCCCATCTCTGATCATTTTTACCCAGATGCCCATGGGCAACAGCACATACATCTACCCAGGACCGCTTTTCTGGATACTTTCTTGGCTCCTAATATGAGGATATCTGTTTGTTTCTGACCTTCTCCTTATTTGGCTACTAGTTTAGACTATCTTTTGTGACTTCTGAACCTGAAATAATAATGCACCAGTAATACACCACCCATTAGGCCATCATCTGAAGGCTCACATACATGAGTCCCTCTGTTAGGTTTGGCCTGAAGGGCCGTCAGTATAGGCCCAGCTCTCCTCACTTATTTTTTTCCATGGAAATAAGTAACTATAAGACTTCAATTGGAAACATAGTATTGTGAAATGTAACAATGTTTCTCAAATGAAAACTAATGTTAACTCCTGAGCCAAGAAAAATTTACTATGAAGCTAAGGAAACCTTAAGCTTAAGAGCTCCTCACTTACAGGGGCTCCTTCCAAGACTCTGGAAGGGGCAACAGCAGTATACTTACAAACATATATTTTTATTAAATTTGCCAAGTGCAATATAATTTATTTTTTTCCTTAAAGAAGGGCCTCCAAATCAGACTCAACAACCTTGAGTCTGCCCCTACTCTGAGAGTGGCTTCGTCAAAATGGATCACTGAAGGGAGGTGGGTGGGGGGATGGGGTAACTGGGTGGTGGGCATTAAGCAGAGCATTTGCTGTAATGAGCACTGGGTGATATACACAACTGATGAATCACTAAATTCTACCTCCGAATCTAATAATACTAAATTGAATTTGAAAAAAAAAATTTTAAATGGATCACCCACTGCAGCTATTAACTTCTGTTTCTATAGGAATAGTTATTAACTTGAGAACTTAAAACAATTTGATAGTGGCAAATTTAGACCCGTTTCTTCAGAATGAGTTTAAAACTTTCTGCAATAGTAAAGGCTATTGGAGCTTCTCAAATTAAGGAATAAAATTAGGATTTCAGTAACCAAACACACAGGGGAATCTATCTCTTCTCCCCAGTGATTAAAAATTAAAGTGATATGAAGCAACTAACGAGGGATTTAGAACACTCGAGGATTTGAAAATTCTTCTGTAATGGATCAGTTTGAAATGAGATCATTGTTTAATTCAGAGAATAATTTGAAGTCCTGTTTCAGCATATTTTAAAAAATAATGTCGGCTCTAAATTGAGCCAATAAAATTGATAAATTTGTTAAACTTTAAAGTAATAGAGTATGTTTTTTTAAAAAATGTGTATATTTGTGTACAAACATCCATGTACCAAAAGATATAATAAAGCATTACATCAAAAAGAGTAAATATCTCCTGGGGGTGAGATTTCTCTCTTTCCTCTAGATCTTCCTTTATTTTAGAAATGTTCTGTAGTGAAAGTGGACTATGTTTATAGTCAAAAATAAAAAATAAACATTCATTGTCAAGAATGTGTTTTATTTCAAGAGGTGGTTCAAATACAATTATATTTGTATTTAGTTCAGGCTTAATTAAGACTAATTCAGTTTCCCCAGTTTGGGCCAAATTTTGATCCCTCTGTTACAAGAAGGCTCTCTAAGGATCTATACAAAAATATCAAGTAGCAACTTTTTTGTAACTGAAAGTTATTTTTCTCTTAAATCTGGCTTTAATTTAACTAGAAATTGGTAGGAATGCATCAATGCTTCAGAATTTTAAATTATCAAATTAAAAACAAAGATGATTAGAAAATAATCCAAACTTTAAGCAGCTAAGACAAGTACTCTCATCAGTTGACTGAAATCATGAATTCATTTTCACAAAATGTTTTGATTTCCATACTTTTAAACATTTTCAGAATAGACTGCTTCCTTCGAGAATCAGGTGATAGAATGAAGGAGTAATTCACCGCTAATTAGGACTCTGAGTAAGTGAACAGAAAAGAACTGGGAACATATGCAAATATGGTAGGCACTCACATAAATAGCAACTCAGAATGGAGAAAAAAGCTAAAAATAAAAGGGCCTAGTTGTTTAAAGAAGCTACTAAAGGTGATAAAAACAAAATTATTCACTTAGCCTCAGATATATTTAGAATATAGACCTAAACTCTCAATTTATAAATTATATCTTCAATCTAATAATAAAGTGATGACAACTAAAAAGAAAGAAATAATAATAAAGAGAGAAGGGAGGAGGATATGGAAGGAAGGAAAGGAATGGAAGAAGGGAAGGAGAGAAGGAAGGGCAGAAGGCAGAGAGGAAGAGAAAGAAGGAAGGGAGAAAGAAAAAGGAGAAAATTACCCCTATGGTCAAAATACCTATTATACCACAATAGAGAGTTTGTAAACAGCCAAAAATGGCCAGAAAATAGATAAAATAAAGTTGTATATAATAACTAAATTAAGACACAGTGTTCTCTGGACATATTTATTTGCTTCAAATGAAATAATACCAATTAAAAATAAAATGAAGTTAACTGTTTCATGGGTGGGGGTGGTAAAGATATATTTTTGTCTATCCTTTCTTTCATAGAGAATATAAGAACAGCATCTCTTCTAATTCCATGACTTGGTAAGTGGCAATTATCAAAGGTAAATTAAAGAAGAAATAAAAAAAAGTAGCTCAGATCATTCTTCAAGCTCAAACCTATATGGAGTGACAGCAAGTTACACCAATCTTAAAGCATTTTAAAGAATTCTTTTGTCACTTAAATGATGTCATTAGCATTAGATAATTAACATAATTTTACTCACATCACTAATAAATAGCTTTATCCTTTCGTTTAAATAATGAGCTGAAATTTTTGAACTTCACTTATTTCAATAAACCTAAGTAATTTTTCCTTCCTCAGAGCTCTGTGGTTATTAATGCAACCTGAAGAAATGCACTGGGTTAAATTCTCTAAATTATAAATGACCACAGATGAGTTGTTAAAAAGATAAGCAAGTATTTAAAGTTATGAAAGGACCAAAAATGCTCTATTTCCCTCTTCCTCATCCTTATTCATGACTATGATCATTCAACTGTTGTGTATTTGTTTTTCAGAAATATTTATTATACTATGGTCAAATTTATGCCACAGAAAAAGGTATAGCTGACACTCAGAAATTACTGTTGCCACAAGTGATATAGATATAATTGTTGATAAACGTACACATTTACTAACACATTTTAGTGATTGTTACCATCAAAGGGATAAGAAAAATGGGCAATAGAATGATATATCTGGAGAAATTAAACACAGCAGATTGAGACAATCTTTTCCAAAATCAATGCAAATATTTAATGTCTTCTTTAAAGTCTACAATGAGGAAAATATTACATATACTTGTAGTCTTGAACCAAATTATGAAAACATAAAACTTAACATTTTAAGTTCTGCTATGAAGTCTCCAGTGTTCTATATTTAAATCAATTTGTCCTTTTTTGAAAGTATGGCTTTCATCGCTTCTCGGCCTTTTGGCTAAGATCAAGTGAAAGTATGGCTTTGGAAAGCAGTAGGTTGATTAAAATCACTTACTAGTTCAATTTCCCCAGGCACTTGCTTTTAATCTATAAAATAGGAAAATAATATTAAATTTTTACAGTTTATGAAGATGTAGAAAAATATTTGCAAAGCATGTGGCACTGTACCTGGCACTTAATATTTTGAAACAATTATCCAAAGCTTAAGCCGAAATAAAAATGATGCATTTTGTAAAATAAACTATGCTGACTCCTCAGAACTAAGAAACTTATCTTCCTAATACTAAAAACTGAGTTTTTTCTGCCTTGTGATGGATATCTGAGCATATGTATTAATCTTTCCTACTTCCCAGGATGCCATTCAAAGAACACAAGAGATTTAAAAATAAAAATGAATCCATGGTAGCACGAGAAACCGAGGAAGCGTGCCAGCTGCAGACCAGAAAGAACAGTGGGGAATTTCTAGAAGACACAGGCAGATGGGTTCAGATTGATGGTAAAATCTAACTGAGCTGAACCTGTAGCACTAAGACTACTAAAGAAATGCATTTCCCCTCAGGAACCAAGAAGAACACCAAGGTCAAAGACAGCAGGGACTGGAAGCGCAATGGGATAGAGGAATGGTGAGCTGCAAAATGTGCCGATTGGGCCATAAGCCTCCAGACTAAAGCCTCAAAAAGAGCTTTCTAAATAAAATGGAAGATCTCCCATAGGAAACTTACAGAAATTATTGAAACAAAACAAGTACCACGTGGTGCTCCACGTAACTTCTGTTTCCCTTGTGAACATGTGGCCCTACATCTATTAAGCAAACTCTGTGGGTACTCTAGAAGAAACATCTGGTCACAACCATGCACCCTTTCTCCACCCAAATCTCTAATAGAACCTAAATTCACTCAATGAAGAAATTATTTTATTCACTTCTGCTGGGAAGCCTTCTCCAGCTATCCTTACTTACCAACACCAGACCTCAATTATAAATACAAATATTTCAGAAAAGCCAACAATGTGACTAAACCAAAGAACTAATACCTTCAAAAATAAAGTTAATATAAAAACTGCCATAGAAGTTTAAAATAAACACAATTAGAATTCTTAGAGATTTGAAGAGCTGTCACATCCCCCAAAATTAATGAAGATACTAGAAAAAAGAAGCAATTGAATATGATCATGACACTGATTTTGATGACAGTTTCACTTACCTCCAAACTCATCAAATTGTGTACATTAAATATACAGAGATTTTGTGTATCAATCATACCTCAACAAACTGTTTTTGTAATTAAAACAAAGACTGTTTGAATGAAAAATTCAAATGAAAGACATCAGAATGATTCAGGCTTAACGTTGAATTAGTGAACTACAAGCCTGTGCTGAGAAATCTTCCCATGTTCAATGTAGCAGAACGAAAAGATGAGAAAGACTGAGACAGGACAAATCTAGAAGACCTAACATCTACCCAACAAGGAAGAAGTAAGAGGTAGAAAATAAATAAAGAAAGAAAAATAGAAATAGAAGAATAGAAAAAAAGAAAATAAATAGAGAAAAATTTACTGAACTGATGAAGTACTAACATTCTCAGAGAGCAATTACTTGAATTTTCTCCAGGAATTTTGTAGCAGGGATAGGGTAAGTTGTGGAATATACTCTAAATGCCATCTAATAAAATTTGTTAATTCCAAAGATAAGAAAGAAAACTTGTAGTCTCACCAATGAAGGAAAAATATTTGCAAAAATGCTGAAATCAGATTGGCATCAGAATTATGTCACTTTAAAAATAAGAGTCTGGGACACCTGGGTGGCTCAGTGGGCCTCTGCCTTTGGCTCAGGTCATGATCTCAGGGTCCCGGGACCGAGGCCTGCATCGGGCTCTCTGCTCAGCAGGGGCCTGTTCCCTCCTCTCTCTGCCTGCTTCTCCGCCTACTTGTGATCTCAGTCAAATAAATTAATAAAATCTTAAAAAATAAAATAAAATAAAAATGAGTCTGGATGAGGGAAGAGCAATATCTACCAGTAGCTGAAGGAAAAAGATTTTGATCTAAGTCATAATTCAGATAAAAAAATCAAACTAAAGACATCTGAGATATATAAAGACACATGAAGTCTGCCACCCCCCATGTATATTTTCTTAAAAAAAAAAAGTACAAAAACAAAAAACTTCTTTAGGCTGCATTATTGCAAAGTTAAAAATGAATTCAAGAAAAAAGAAAATATACATTATAAGTAATATTGGTAAGGAAAAAAATTGACTAAAATGTATTAAAAGCTGAATACACCTTTACTGATAATTCATTTTATTTTTTTATTTTATTTTTTCAGTGTTCCAAGAGTCATTGTTTATGCACCCCAGCCAGTGTTCCATGCAATACATTTTAATAGTCATAATACATATATAAAATGTAAATTTATGCATGTATATAAGATATATAAGCATTCCTCTTTGGAATTTAAAAGAGAATATATAATAAGCATGATGTTTTAATCCAAATCCAATGTCAAAATATTAATAGATAAACACCCAACTCAAAAAGCTAGTTAAAAGATAAGGTAAAATGAAACCAAGGAAATTTTAAAATGAAAGAAAAACACATAAATTAATAAAAAGGAACAGAAACCACAATAAATATGACAAAAATAAAACCAATAGTTGACTCAGGAGAAAAAAAGAAAAGTCCCAATCTCTTCCAAATTCGGCCAAGGGGAAAACAAAGAAGGAAAATAAAACACAAGTTAGCCACTCTCGTTACCAAAGTGAGGAGATGAGACATACAGTGGTAGATGAGGGAAAGATTTGTAATAGTCCTATACCAAAACCTTCAAATCTATATGGAATGAAAAATAATATAAATTTCCACACTGATCTAACAAGAATTGAAATTTTTTTAATAGATCAAAAATAAGAGAAGGAACTGAAAATAATTCAAAGATTTATCTCTCTCCAGAAAATACTAAGCTCAGACAACTTTCCAGGTAAATTTTATTAAACTTGTAAGCTTCAAATAATAGTGAGAAGCCAAAGTTAGTATACTGTATATTTTATTCTATAAAACACTTCAAAACTGATCACAAAGAGGAAAAAATGTAACACACATGCATGTACACACACATATACACACACACTATACTATGGATTTTTATCTCTTCTGGAAAACGGATGTAAAATTCTAAAATATATCTGAGTAAACAAAATATAGAAGGATATCAAAAGAATATATTATTCAATTGCCAAGCTGGGTTTATTCTTAGAAGTAAAAGAATCATTCAACATTAAAAAATGTATTAATAAGAGTCAATGTATTAACTCTTTAATTACATGATCATACTAACATGAGACAGAAGACTTTGATAAAATTCAAGACTTGTTCTTGAGTTTTAAAAATTATACTAAGTTGAAGATAGATAAAATCTTTCATAAACTAATGAATGGTATCTATCAAATACAAATAAACATTAAGAGGTAAATACACAAAAAAACTTTAAACAATGATGTCTATTACCAGTGTAATCATGTCTCATTGTTCATAGCTAAGGCAAAAGACAAGAAAAAGCCATTAAATATTAGCTGAAAAGCAACAAAAGTCACTTTGTAGACTGTTTACTAGTTAATACCGAGATAAGCCAGAAAACTAGTTAGAACCAAAAAGAAGGTACACATGATGTCCAGATACAAGACCATCCAACCAAAATCAGTAACTTTTCTAATAACCAATTAAGAAATATTATGAAAAACCTCTAATTTGCAATTGAAATAGAAAATCTAAAATTACTGGGAATAAACCAAACAAGAAATGTGCCAGACCTATGTGAATGGGAAGATAGCATTACAAAATTATAGCTTAATTTTCATTGCCTTTGTTTAACTGAAATTTGGTAGGTAGTGCCAAAGTTAATTTGAAGAATAAGCAGATGATATAATCAAGTAATAGGGAGAATGAATAATGGGAGGAGATGGCATGCTATATATAAAGTTACAACTAGATCAACACAACCACAGTACCGGCTGCCACTTGTTGAGAACTTACTATGTGCTACGCATTGCTGAAAGTTGGAGATATATATACCACACACGCACACACACACACACACACACACACACACACACACACACACTCACTCACTCATTTAATCCTCAAAACAACCCTATAATTATCATCACCATTTCAAGATGAGGAAATTGGCCACAGAGAAGTAATATATCTAAAGTCACATAGGAAGGAAGGACCTTAAAAGTCTTCAGGATTGAGGGAAGTTGCTCAGTTTTCTCTGAATAGCATTTGTCTCAATGCTGGGCGCCTGGGTGGCTCAGATGGTTTAGCGACTGCCTTCAGCTCAGGTCATGATCCTGGAGTCCGGGGATCGAGTCCCACATCGGGTTCCCAGCTCCATGGGGAGTCTGCTTCTCTCTCTGACCTTCTCCCCTCTCATGCTCTCTCTCTCTCTCTCAAATAAATAAATAAAATCTATAAAAAAATAAAAATAAAAAATAACCAAGGTTTTGACCAGAAAACACCAGGGTAGGTGTTCCAGGTTATTGAAAGAAACTTCATGTACTTTAGTCCTTAATCATGCAATTGATAAACTGATACATTTTTAAGGAAAAATAAAGACCCCCTATCCAAAGTATTGGAATAAGCCCAACCACTAAGTTTCTGGTATAAAGCATCTTATTATTTATATATTTTCCTAATCTCTTTTTTAAAGATTTATTTACTTATTTTAGAGAGAGAGAAAGAGGGCAT